>CM038473.1:1975876-2575876 GCA_021464305.1 Kandelia obovata | reverse complement strand
TTAATAATATATACCCGTCATATTTTTTTACATCAAACTCATCAATATATTTATGAATATTCAAATCTCTAATATTATTTATTATAAATTTATTATTATTATTTTAAAAAATACCATTAAAATAAAGTACCATCACTTATAACTTAAAATTCTCCATTTCTTAAAAATGTTGTTAATAATACGGTGAATCAGTTTTAATTGAGAGTATAATTCACACACACACACACACACACACACACACACACACACACACATATATATATATATATATATATATAGTGAAATTATTGAAACATTTTTATTTTCTTTAAATTCATATTCTCAAATTTTTACTCAAGTTTGATAACCTAAAATCAACGTCTCTCTGCCACACCATTTCTAAGAAAGTCAGCCGTCAAATGAAAAAAAGAAAACCGATGTGCACTGTTTTCGAAAAGAGCGGTTATGTGCTGCCTTGACGATGGGGTCGAACGACAGCAATCGGGACACGTGTCGGTTCGATAGATTCGTTGACTCATGGCGGCTAAGCCAGCTGTCTGTGGGCTGCACCACCGGGTGCGGCCCTACAGCTGTGGGGTCGCCGTGATTAAACTAACAAACACGGCCAAGAAAAAAAAAAAAAGACTCAACTGCTTAAATAAATAAATCTCCGGTCAGTGGACGCCACGCCCCCCCCTCTTTCTCTCTATATATATATATCGATCAATTCTTATTAATAAATAAACACTTAATATAAATTTAAAGCTTAGCTTTCTGATGTAAACTCTCTCCATAAATAATAAAAGCAAAAGAAAGAAAGGAAAAAAAAGAAGAAGAAAAAAAGCCCTAGCATGAGCTCGCCGCCTTTTGCTATTCGAAGTAACGTTACTAAACGCAACTGTAAGTTCATTTAATTTAATTATCTATGTTGATTACTACGAATACTGATACGAATACGTATCAGTATTTTAGATTATCTTCATATGGAGCTGCGGATTCGTGCTTATGGTAGGCTCCTGCCCGTATAACATTTGATATGTGATAATGGTTTGTTTTTTTATGATGCAAAACTGTTTAGTATCTGACTTCTTTGTTCTCTTCGGTTCCTGGAAAATTGGAGAAAAAGGAGGAAGAAAATTGATGAATTGCATGTGTGGTAATTAATAATCTTAAATTAATGGCTGGCTTTAATTAGAAAATTGGATATTTAAATTTTTGTTGTTAGTTACCAACTCTTTTTTTTTTTTTTTTGGGAGGATTTTGGATTGAAGCTGTAATTTTTTTGCAATTTTTAGAATTGCTAGGTTTTGGAATAATTATTCGGCAACACATCCCATTGGTGTTTCAGTAGGCAAAGCGTTTTAGGATTGTGTTGCTAAGCCTGTCCGATAGGGCTATTTCTTTATTGCAAATGACAGAAGACGACACATCTGTCTGTGGAGGATTGTGCTATTAAGCTGGTCAGATAGGTGCTTTTGAATATCATGTCGGAAGATAGAGCAAGGTTTGGCACATTTTCCTCTGGCTTGGCTGTAGTATTAAACAGCAACGATGCGGAGGATAATTTGTCGAAAAGTCGGCTTGTTTCATACTGTGATGATATGGCTAATCACCCTGTGGAACGAGCTCTTGAATACTTTTTTGGTCTCCCCAGTAAGGTGCTTGGTCCACTTAATGCTTCAGTCAGCAGCAACTTAGTCCGCTCAATTATAAAAGACAAATTCTTGAAATTTCATTCTAACTTTCGTACTTCTGTCGGTAATGGAGATGGCATCTGCATTGACGATCATGGCTGTGGACAAAACATGGTTGGGCTTGATGAATTAAGCATCTGTGGAGATATCAAAATCATCAAGCCTCCTTTACATGTCGAGAGCTTGGCAGTTTTTAGTAGCACCAGAGCAAATGCTTATGTTTGGAAGGGAAAATGGATGTACGAGGTAATATTAGAAACTTCTGGTCTGCAACGGCTTGGTTGGGCGACCCTTTCATGCCCTTTCACTGACCATAAGGGTGTAGGTGATGCTGATGATTCTTATGCATTTGATGGCAAAAGGGTTAGCAAGTGGAATAAGGAAGTTGAGCAATATGGTCAATCATGGGTTGTTGGTGATGTCATTGGTTGTTGTATTGACTTGGATTGTGATGAGATATTGTTCTATAGGAATGGTGTATCCCTTGGAGTTGCCTTTCATGGGGTTCGGAAGATGGGACCTGGATTTGGGTATTACCCTGCAATTTCTCTTTCACAAGGTGAACGCTGTGATTTGAACTTTGGTGCTCGTCCCTTTAGATACCCTATTCAGGACTTCCTTCCTCTCCAATCAGCTCCCCCCATATGCCCGTTGGCTACCAAGTTGCTACAGTGCTTACTGCGGCTTGTGGATATGCATTCGGTAGAACGGGCAGAGAATTGTTTAGTTGGGAAATTGAGGAGGTTGAAGAGGCTTGTGTCCCTTGAACAACTTTTTCATTCAGTCTGTCATGGAATATGTGAGGAGTTCTTCTCTTTGCTCGAGGCAGATGCTGCATGCACGGAGTATTTGGCATGGGGTCCACTTCTTTCATTCATGATGGAGGTGTTTAGAATTTCGGCACCTCATGACTATTTAAGCTTGGATAGATTTATTGATGTCTTCCTACAGTTTCAAGGATCACATCAGATGTTTGAGCATATCATCAAGGCTCTTTCATATCGTTGCAAAACTGCATCCATTGTTTTAGCTGAATGCCCTTACTCTGGATCTTATCCATATCTTGCGTTGGCATGTCATTTGCTAAGACGGGAAGAATTGATGGTGCTATGGTGGAAATTGTCAGATTTTGAATTCTTGTTTGAAGGATTTCTATCACAAAGGACTCCAAACAAGCAGGATCTTCAGTGCATGATGCCTTCTGTTTGGTGGCCTGGCTCATGTGAGGATATATCCTATGAAGACAGCATGATGTTGACAACTACTGCTTTATCTGAAGCAGTTAGTAAGGTATGCCATGTTGTGAACCAATAATATTTCTGTCTAATTATGTCCATTTTAAATGTCTTTTTTCTGTTTCAGACCCCTGTAATAGGATGACTCCATGGGGGTTTGAGGGGGTGGGGAATATGATGGCACTTTGGATCAGATGTTGAGAAAAAATGATTGATTTTTTAAAGTTAATGTTTGATATTGAAGTCGTTAAACTTATGTCGCTAAAACTTGAATTGTACAAATGAAAGGGCTTGATTATTACTATTATGTTCTGGCCATGTTCATATCATTGCTATTGCAAAAGCTTTATAGACATGTAAAAATTGCTACCACCTTCCCAAATTTACAGGTGCATGAACGAGGCTTTTTCAGGTTAAATTGAGATTTTGTGATTGGTTTCACGTATGCCAATTTGAATTGAAAAATAGTATCCATTGACGGGTTCAAAACTTCTTAGGACTTGGATTCTGACCTAGTTGTTCAAGAGTTATGCATTTGCTTTTGTTCTACAAAGAAGAAAGTAAATGGTGAGTGTGGTCAGTCATTAATATTTTAGTGTGAAGCAAAACTTGTTTAAATTTCCAGGTTGTCTTTCTATATTGCTCTTGCTGTAGGCATATTGAGCTTTTTAATTGGATGCTGATGGTACTTGTTTCTTTTGTAGATTGAAGAGAAGCACAGGGACCTGTGTCTCTTAGTAATAGAGTTTGTGCCACCAATAATGCCTCCCCAGTTACCTGGTTCAGTGTTTAGGACATTTTTACAGAATCTTTTATTGAAGAATAGGGGAGCAGATCGCAATGTGCAACCTACTGGAATGTCAAGTAACTCTGTTCTTGTTTCGTTGTATGCAGTTATCCTCCATTTTTTGTCTGAAGGATTTTCTGTGAGGGACATTTGTGGCTGGTTGATGAACTGTGCAACCAGTGACCCTGATGTTGGATTTCTTCATAGAGGTGGTGAGCAAAGTTTCCCCGTGGATTTGTTTCTCAGAAATGATCCCCATAAAACTGACCTTTCTAGGCTTGGAGGATCGTTTACCCATCTATCAAAATGTTACCCTGTATTCAGTCAGGAGACAGGCATAATGCGGTGGGAGGAAGGTTCTATGGATGATGAAGAAACCAGAGTAACCCATCGGACTACACAGAAACCATGTTGTTGTTCAAGTTATGACTTTGAATTATCAAAAATGTCTAAGCTTCCTATTAAATATGCAGCAAAAGGTCCTCGTGCCCATTGTAGCTCTATTCCAGATAGGTCTGCTCATGTTGCTGCAGAGTGCAGTGCAGGAAATTTGAATGATGAGATGGTAGACAAGCCTAGTACCAGTGATCAGTCTGAACCCGGGCTTGGTTATTGCCCTCTTCCAGATACAAGGATTATGACTACAGAGGTTAATGTGTGTTCAGCTACATTGAGAGAAGAGGAACTTCTGGATACCTTGTTGTTGCTGTATCACATAGGCGTTTCACCCAACTTTAAGCAGGTGGGATATTTTTCTGCACAGATTTTCTTTAAAAAGAAGTGGAAGTATTTATTATTTCTTCTTTTTTCGTTGTGGGTTTTTGTACCTCGTACCAACTGTTATCTCATTGGTGGTAGGTATTAATTCTTTCTAATATAGGTGTATCTTTTTTCTCTGCCTTGTCCTCCTCACTGCTGTTTGTTTCCCTGCAAATTTAAAAAGGAAGTGCTGTTGCATTATGTGGCGAAAATGAATTATGAAAATGCTTTTTCATTTTTTTCAATCTGGTACGTGCTTAAAAATAATGGTCAGAAATTTTTTGTTGCTGAGAGATAGATTTATGTTTTGAGGCATAGGAACTTTCCTTGCATTACTGTTCATCTTGTACTTAATTTAAAGAATAAAGCCAAATATCCAGGAAAATACACAAATTTCATAGTCAAGTTTTAATGTGTCCTCATTTAAATTTTTGGTCAGGGGTGATGGGATATGAGATAAGTGGGAGAATTGTGAACATTAGAAAATTGGGGAAGTAGGGGGATGTGACACTTTCAAATAGAGAAGTTTCAAGTTATATCTTATGTTGCTGATTTACAATTTCAGAGAAGCATGACAGTGGGAAAATGAAGTAAAATTTAGTCTTGTTTTTTATATCAGGCATAGCTATCAAGTCAATCCTAAGGTACTCAGCTTGTCATGTAGTGCATACCGCCTTGATTTCTAGGCAAAGAATGAGGTACTTAAAAGAGAATATGATGAACCATAAGAGATTTAATTTATTGTTTTGTGATAAGAAAATTTCATTGTTGCATTTTTTTTTCAGTTTTTTCTGTGTGTGTGTGTGTATATATGTATAGATACATTATATGAGATGGTCATATTTGACTCTTTTGAGTAATGTCAAAGTAACTTATTAACTTAACAGTTGAACATTACTAATCAGTTGTCAAATGCTTTCACTATCTTTAATGTATTAAAACATCTGAAAATCTTTGTCTGCAGGCATCACACTACATGTCTCGTCAGTCACAGACAATGTCACTGCTGGAAGAAACTGATAAACAAATAAGAGAACAACCTTTCGGTGAGCAACTAAAGCGCTTGAAGGAAGTACGTAATGAGTATCGAGAAGAGGTCATGGATTGCGTCAGACATTGTGCATGGTATTGATGATCATCTTGGGTGGCTCTTCATGTTTTATAAGATGGGTAACAATAATAACTATCATTATGGGCACAAGGATCATAGAATGGTTATAGTTGTGCCCATTTCTTCCTTATTTGTGCCCTTCTAGTGCGTTGCCTGGAAATCCCTAATTCCATAAGACAGCAGACTCTTAGCTATTGTTTCCCGACTCAATTCCATGGTGGCCACTTTTCTGGTCCCTATTGTTTTAGTATTAACTATAGCTATACTTTTAGCTGCTGATGCCCAGTGAAATCCTGTTATAGTTGTGAATGCTTGAATGAAGTAAGAATCGGTCAAACTTCAGTTATGAATGTTCCAAAGCCTTGTTTTAATGCTTGCTGCTGATTTTGGCATTTGTTGCTCACTTGCAGGTATCGCATCTCTCTTTTCTCTCGATGGAAACAAAGAGGAATGTATGCAACATGCATGTGGATAGTCCAACTGCTTCTGGTTTTTAGCAGAGTGGACTCTTTGTTCATTTATATCCCTGAATTTTATCTTGAAACTTTGGTAAATAATTTTTTTGCTCAGATATGTATAATTATGAATTCGCTGTATTATCTACATGAGTATGTCTGAGATTACATCATTAAAACTTGCAAGTATGTGTTTTGGCTGCTATTCTTGCCAGTATTGACTGCTTATGTTGAATTGTTGGGTAACACTATGACCATCATTCCTGGCTTGCCCAAGGATTATGCTGTTATTTTTGTGTTGGCCTTCAGATCTAGGATTTTCATTTGGACATCATGGTATTATTTGACAAACCACCTTTTATTTTAAGGCTACCATGAAATCTGTAACCTTGCCTTTTTCTTACCTTTTTTACTGAAACCATCTTTAGGTTTCCACCTTGAAAATATTTTTAGTTTAAGGCCATCAAAATGGCACTTTTGAAAATTGTGTTCTACTTGCATGTGCCAGACAATTGGTTTTTGCAATGATCTGCTTGAGATTTTAATTCATTCCTTTTACAAAAGTGAACCACTTTTTTTTTTTTTTTTAGCAATTTTTGGGTGTGTCTACGGTGAATGAGCTGTTGAGTAAGATGTGGTGCTAGGCTATTAGTTCAACAAATCCATTATCTCAAAGCATGGGCATTGTTTGTATTTCATTGTGACACCACTTGTTTGATGTTGTTCCATTGCTGTGATAGGTTGACTGCTTTCACGTGTTGCGCAAGAGTGACCCTTCATTTGTACCTTCCACAATATTTATTAAACAAGGACTTGCCTCCTTTGTAAGTCTCTCTTGTAATTCTTCTTTTATTTTTATGTTCTTATTCATTCTATGGTTTTCCCTTGTATGAGTTTTTCATCCAAAGCTTTCAATTGCTTTTGGCATTGATCTAAAAGATTGTGAGACATTAGTTGATGGGACATTTTCCACTGTAGACATGAGAAGTATATCTCTAGGAAGCCAAGGATATAATATAAATATGAGATAATTAACATAACATAAATTTGTATTTATTGTTGGGATTTAAATGTCAGTTGTGTGGTTAAGAATCCTTATTGGAAGTGAGAGGGAGAAGTAAGTAACATGTAAGTAAGAAGGAGTTACAAATTCAATGGTGTAAGATTTTGGATTGAGATGTGTTAAATCCACAAGTTTGTTGCTTATTTAAATCTTGTTTAGATTTTTCCTTGGTTTTGTGCTTTTTCAATATGGTTCTTGGACTTAAAGTGGTAAGGGGTTTTTGATACATTCAAAGAGAGTAGGCAACGTGACTCTTAGAGCATTGGCAGATGCACACTCCGAGCTTGGTGGAGTGGTAATGAGCTTTTAGTGTGTTCAAGGAGAGTAAGCTTAATGTAGAAGACACTCACATTTAAGGGAAAAATTATTGGAATTTAAGTATGAGTTGTGTGGTTAAAAAATCTTACATTGGGAGTGAGAGGGTTTTGGGTTGAGATATAGTATCAAATTCATGGAACTTTTGTTTACTTAAACCCTACTTAGATTTCTTTCCAGTTAGTCAGTCTTAGGCTTTCCTGTTCTCCCAACAGTATTTGTTAGACTTGAGGAGCTGCCCTATTAACTTAGAAGGCATAATTACAAGTTTTCTGATTATCTCTTCAGTTGTATAAAAAGGGCATTCCAAAGTGCAGGTCTTCAACATTGTGGGGTTTTGGGATAGGATTAGATGTATGCAGCCTTGCCTTTTTTACACAAAGAGGTTGTTTTTGTTGTGACTTTCAAGTTGCAATAGAGTAATATTGCCATGACATTAAGGGTTGCCTTCTGTATCTTTAGCTGCATAATTTTGATAAAAACCATCCTATGTAGTTGCTTGTGCTTGTGCTTGTGCATGAATGTAAGAGAGAGGGAGAGAGAGAGAGAGGAACGGGGAGGGAGGGTCAGAGGGAGCAAGGGAGGTTGCCAGTTGGCAGTGTGGAAGGGAAGGAGTTATTTCCAACTTAGCTGGTTGATAACAGTATGGAAAATATTCAGGAGTTTAGGGAATGCTGCTTCCACATTTTATCAAGGAAACTGAAAGGTAACTGTACAATTTGGACAGTCAATTGCAAGCCAACACTATCAGTTGTTGGATTATGTCTAGTGTAACTTGGATACAGTAGATTGATATGGTTGTGCATTCTGGTTCTGTCTTAATAATGCTACCTCCAAGCACTTGTCTCAGTCTGAATTCTTAACATGGATCTTGTGGATGCATGCCAAATTTCATTCTTCTTGCACCTTCGCTGAATGTTTTCAATTACAGGGATGAATAAATTTATTGATTTATTATTCTTCTGGCCATCTTTTTTGTGTGTATAAGACCTTGGACCTTTGTTGAATTGATTGATGTGATATGCATATAGTCTGGTGATTCTGATTGAGTTAAAAAATGTTTTGATAACAAATATTGGATGTAGTTGCGTTTAGCCATGGACATAGATATTAATTAATTTCTTTTTCTACAAGGTCACTTTTGTAGTTACTCACTTCAATGATCCAAGGATATTGAGTGCGGATCTTAGAGATCTCCTTCTCCAATCTATATCTGTCCTGGTTCAGTATAAGGAATATTTGGCTGCTTTTGAGTGTAACAAAGTAGCCACACAAAGAATGCCAAAAGCATTATTGTCAGCATTTGATAACAGATCTTGGATCCCAGTGACCAACATTCTTTTGCGTTTGTGCAAGGGTTCTTCAAAACACGAAGAATCATCACCGTCATCGGTCATTTTTCAGGTAAATTGCCTTTATGTTTGGTTAATAAGGATTTAGAACAATTAGATAGATCTCAACCTAATTGTAGTTCAGAATAGAGCAGAATGACAATAAAATATTTATGTATCTGATCCCACTCAAAATTGGGATTAAGGCTTTGTTCTTGTTGTTTTTTGCCATTTTTTTTTAAGTTTTTCCTTAACATGTGGCCATGAATTTATTCCCTTGAATTTCCTTTATCTTTTTATACAGAAGTTGCTGCGGGAAGCTTGTGCCAATGATGCTGAATTGTTCTCAGCTTTTTTGAACCGCCTATTTAATACCCTTAGTTGGACAATGACTGAGTTTTCTGTTTCCATTCGGGAAATGCAAGAAAAGTACCAGGTGAAGGCATCTTTGCCCCTTGTTAATGCAGAATACTGTGCTTAAGAATTTGTGATTGTAATTTCCTCTTGAAAAGTTTTACTGAACTCTTCAAGGATAACTGCAAAAACAACATATCTAAGTTACAAATGGATATGTTCTATGTACACATAATAAGCTGTAGTTGTAGATTTAATATGTGTGAAGTATTTAAGTACAATGATATCTGCTAATGCCACAAAAAAATCCTTGGTTGCTCTGCTTTATTTTAACTGATGATGGCTAAGGTGGGTTTGGTAATTCCAAACAAATCCAAAGATATCTGGGTTGATATTTGATATGGAACATGATCCCCCCAAAAGGAAAAAGGGGCAGTTGCATTGGACTTCTAATCTATATTTATATAATGCAATCAAGTGCTTAGAGATGCTAAGTAATTGGTTTTGTTTTGCTGATTTGGCTGCTGTTGCAGAACTGGGCTATTGTTCTTTGTTAGTGAGTTCCCAGGCCTTCGATTGCTTTGGTTTATTTAATATATGTTTTCTACTTTTCAACACTGATTTTCCCATTCAGCTGGTTCATTTGAGGGTTAAAATTTTTATTGCCAAAGAAATTAATTATCTCTAAACTTTTAATCCTTCTAACTACCCCTGCTATTAATCACCTATTTATTGCTATATAATGTCAAACTATTATTGCTAGATAATGCCAAAATTGCTCTGCATCTTTCCCTTTTTTCTTTCCAATTCTCTTTCTCATTTTGCTGAACCATAGACGCTCATTTATTTTTTATTTTTGGTTGTATAGTCATATCTTCATGGGTAATGCACACAATGTGTTTTTGAGAGTGAGATTGTTGTGCAATTTTCCCATCATCAAGTTTCGCCCTCTCATTTCTCTGTTTTTCTTGAAATAATTATATGCATGCTTGAATTTTGAAAGAATATTTCATTTTTCTATCACATAACTCAACTTGAAATTTAATTATCCGTGCAAGTTGTGTGGGTAACCATTTAACCCTGGAAATAAGTCAAGCCCTTGTTTGGACACATACATTGTTGGACATTTTTCTCTCAATTGCTCCCTGCATTGCTCTCTTTTCATTCTCTCTTCCTTATTGTTCCTCCTCTTTTTTATTTAATATAGGCCTATGATTTATGGGAGATGGAGATTCAATAACAATATATTTGTAACAATACATGTGAGGTCTGGAAATTATTTTGTAATAAAATAAAATGCGTAGTGTCAACTCTACTAGGAAGTGTATAATGACAGCTAATGAGCTGGCATATACTTTGAAGAGGCAGGGGACTGCACTATTAGCAGTTATTTGTTCATGCTTCTTGAATTGGCCAACAGTGCTCAATGAATTTGTTGTCTAATTTGGAATGCAAATGAATTCCAATGATGTTTTCACAGCTGAGATGGCCAAGTCCCATTATGCAAAGATGCTCAATTATAAATTTTCAACTTGAGCAAATGGAAAGTGGAATTCTATCTTCAGTAGTCAGCAGTAGTTATAAATTAATTGGTATCAGTGGCCTTTTCAGGTTCTGGAGTACCAGCAAAGAAAATGTAGTGTCATCTATGATCTCTTGCGCAACCTTGCAAGGCTTTTGGAGTTCTGTACTCATGAGATCCCTCAGGCATTCTTATCTGGAACTGATACAAATCTTCGAAGGCTAACTGAGTTAATCATCTTTATTCTAAACCACATTACTTCGGCTGCAGATGCTGAATTTTTTGACTTGTGAGTTCCTCTGCTATGGAAATTAAACTGTTGTTTCTGTTTGTATGCTTCCTGTTTTCCATTTTTATTTTCCTCAGTTAATCAAGTTTTTTGTTTGTCACATTGGAGTTGCATTAACAATTTTGACTTCCAGTCAAAGTTCCATACAAAGCAGTTTGTGTACTGGGAGGGCTGAGATATTGGAAATTTATATGCCAAAGGATCATCCGGATGTCCTATTTCAGTTTTGGAGAAGTGCTCCTTTGTTTTTGGGCTGTTCAACAGTACATGCAGCTCAAGGATGGAAGAAATTTTATTTTCTTCATTCTGTGTTTTGGACATTTTGATAGTTGCTTCTAGATTCTTGTAAATTTGACAATTTTAGTTTAACTAGCTAAAGCTTATATATGAATAAAGAACAATGCTACGAGTTGTTGCGCAGGATGCTACTTCTACCCTTATGTTGTGTTACTTTATTTTCAGGTCTCACAGAAGACAAGGTCAGTCTTTAGAGAAAGTAAGCCGAGGCATGATATTGGCCCCCCTCCTAGGGATCATCTTGAATTTGTTAAATGCAAGTGTAGAGATGGAATGTGGCACACTGAACAATGTTGTGGATGTTTTTGCAAGCATGGACTGTCCAGATACAGTGCATTGTGGATTCCAGTATCTATTGGAGTACAATTGGGTTAGTTTTGTTGATTTCAATCTCTTTCTGTATGCCCTTGCTTGTATAATGGTACCAGATTCACAAGCTGCAGATCAAATGTATTCTTGATTGCAGCCTGTTTTTGAGCACTAAAATCCGAGGCTTCGTGCTTTTGTTAAATATGCATGAAGTATTAAGCTTGGTTATCTGATTTCAAGCTTCTGCTTAGGGGATACCACTGCAACACTCGACCTTTCCTTTGTATACTTGGCATGTGCATTTTCTTAGGGAGAAACAGAAATACTGTAGTTCTACAATTTAGTTCCGTCCAGATTGAAGATGTACAAAGGGTGCATCTGGAATGGGAATAGCATGCTTGTTGTGGTGTCATTGAGTCCTATGAGCAAACGGACCTTAAGAATTGAAAATTGGAGATGCAAATATTTAATTATACTGTTGTACTTTTGCTTGGATGTTGTCTATGTGCTGGTGTGGCTGGGGAAGATCTAGTGTCTTTCATCAGAAATAGGTTTTGTTTCCCTTAAGGTGAAAATGTATAGACACATCCTGAACCATAAGTTATTTTGAAATAGATGCCTAAACTTTGAAAATCATTGATCCGCATCCTTCAATTTTTTATTTATTTATGCTCAATTTATCTGCTAAAAAATAAATAAATAATTCATTTACATGAAATTAAAATAACCTAGATGTGAAATATACAAAATTTAAGCTAAATTTGTCTAAAAATAGCTTATTTGTGTCAATTAATGTGATATAGTTCAGTACAATTGAAAGGATCAAGCTAAAATTCCTAAAAGCTTTAAGTTGAAAAGGTATAAACCAAAATTTTAATTTTTGACATCTATTCAACAATCACCTAAAGGATAGGGCAATTTTTGCATTTTCACCTATTTGTTGCAATATTTGGGAATTTTGTTCATTTCATTTTTGTCCACTGCTCATCTGGGGTTACTGTGAAGCATCCAAAGTAGATTAGGTCAAATTGTCCAAAAATGTAAACAATGTTAGAGACTGATGCAGTTCAATTGAGACATTCTTAGCATTCTCCCTTTATACGAACATGGTGTTATCTGTTTGTTCCTATGGGAGCTATGTCATGAGTTTAATATCGAAAAATAGCATATCATTCTTGGAAGGCATATCCAGTACATGGCAAGATAACGTGAAGATCAGAGAGATAGAGTTATGCAGTACTAAAAAGGCCAAAACACTAATTGCTGTTTGTCATATGTCATGACACTAGGGAAGTTGGATTAAGGTTCCAACAGTTATTTGAAAAATATATAGTGGTTGGGTAGATGGAACATTTTTCCATATTTGTTTAGTACCATTGCCTGTGGCTTATGGTTAATGTATTTTATCTAGAGGTATGGTTACAATATAAACTCGGTTTAATTTATGCTATTTTTTATCCTCCATACTCTTCTAGTTTGGGTGCAATTACATTTTGTAATCATTTTACAGGCTGGATTTTTGAGGGGTGATGCTTATCTTTCCAAGCTCTGGCAACTCGAGAATTTCTTGAGCCTTCTTATCAGAAGGTTTGAGTGCCAACAACTGGAAAGAATGGGATGGGGTGGAGAAATAGATGTGGATGATGATACTTGCTGCATTTGTTATACACATAAAGCGGATGCACAGTTTGCCCCTTGTTCCCATAGATCATGTCATGGCTGCATAACCAGGCATCTTTTGAACTGCCATAGATGTTTCTTTTGCAATGCGACAGTCTTGGAGGTCATCAAGATTGGCAAGGAGAGTGCTTGATATTTGTGCTCTCCAACTTTCTGGATGCCTGGACATTTTGGCTCCTGTGACAGGACGTTGATCTGGTTTTTGACTGACTCATAGTTCGAGGGTGGGCTTTGATTTGCGAGACAATGGCCACCAAAAGAAAACAAGGCAACAGGAAAAAGGAACCAGCGATAATTTAATTGAAGATGCTGCAATGCATCTGCTGCTTGTACATGGATTTGCAAGCTTACAAGAAAGGTCGGCCGCAAGAGCAATTCTCATGGTTTAACTTGGAATTTTGTAGGGGAAATTGAGGGCTTTTTTAATGTAAGAATTGAGTGTAAATAGCAAAGAAAATCTCTTTCTTGTTCTATTCTTTTTTCTCTTCCCCATCCCCATTTTGGGTTTTTGTTATATTTTCTCTACCATGCCTGTTCTTGGTGCCAGTGGCACTTAAGAAAAAATAAATAAATAAATAGAGGAATAAACGTATAAGAAAAACTTACGAAGTGATTATTAAGAAGCGTAATTGGGTCCGAAATGGGGACTCAACGAACTCAAACAAGGAGGAGTTAAGAATGCATGGACATTATAGTCAGAAGGGTTATGTTTATGTTGGGTTGGGGGACGTGTGTCTGATACCGCTACGAGTTTGATGCTAAAAAATTTGAACACGATTGTCTTGGATGAACCCATTTGGATTATTTCTCCAATGATTTAGTATAAATATTACATTCTTTTGCTTTGCTATCAAATATCTTGTTATGATTATTCAAAATGTTTGGTTGAAAAAACAAATTAAAATAAATGACTGAATTTTGATTAATATGTTTGTATATATTATTATTTTTACTAAATAAGGATTTTCTACAAGTTTACTTGTTGAGTCAGACCAATAATCCAATTACCTAAACTTTTTATTTTTGCTTGTGGAGCAAAAACCTATGGCTCCTATCATTAGAAACATTAACCCATATGGCTCTTATTACTAAAAATATCAATTCATAATTATGCTGTGTTAGACCCATATCGGATACCAATAAAACTATAATATAAGCATAAATTCAATATAAATATGAGTTTGATAAACAACACTATGCGCATTTCAAATGTTTAAAAATTTATTTGTTAAAAAAATAATAAAAAAAAAAAATTCAATGCAGGTATTTGACCCAAAAATGATGAACAATTTCGATCGCTTCTTTTATGATTTAGCATAAAGAGTATGTTCTTTTGCTTTTGAATCAAATATCTTTTTATGATTATTTAAAGTGTCGATTCAACTTGACTATGATGTCCTCCAATGGCGTCGTGACATAAGTCTTCCGTACCTGCACGGGGTCCTCTGACGTGTCATCTTCTCAGCACAATTTCTCCCCCTCCCGTCCCCCCAACAGCGAGTGGTACAATGATAGTTCATCAACCTACCCCCACCAACAAGGACATGACACACACAGGCAATTGTTTTGGAACTCCATTGACGGTGATCTTAGCACCAATAGCTTGCCCCAAAGTCATCCCCGTAACAAGGCAGTTCCAGTTTCAAAAGGAGTCAATCAGAGGCTATATATATATGTATATATATATATATATATATATTTGGGTATGGTTCTTCTTTCCAACTATCAAATCTAATGTTAAAATTTTTAGCTTGGAATTGTAGAGGAACTGAGAATGGCTCTGTAAAGTGCTTGATTAGAGAATACAAACCGTCTCTTCTTTAGCTTATGGAGATTCATATTTCTTCCATTAAAGCTAAGAAGGTTTCTGGGTCCTTTGGGTTTTGACAGTGAGAATTTTGATCCTAGTTGCTGCTAGGGAGGAATTTGGGTCCTTTGTCAGACGGAGCAAATGGCCTTTTGAATCATTGAGAAACAAGGGCACCCCATCTCTTTCATAGTGTTGAAGAAAAAATGGTGGGCAGTGGGTCGGCACTACTGTGTATATATATTAGTACTAATGCCTATGAAAGACAAAAGCAAGTGGGATTACTTGCACTCATTTAGCATTACTCGTGTGCTGCCATGGTTGTCGATTGAAGATTTTAATGATTATCTTCAACATTTTGATAAATTGGGTGGTCGTTTCTCGTTTAGAAGAGCCGGTATTTTTCGATGGAATTTAGACAAATGCAGTTTCCTAGATTTGGGATTTAATGGGCCTGCTTTCACTTATATTAGAAGGATGAATAGCCGTACTTGAAAGATATCAGTTTGCTTGGACAGGGCTCTTAGCAATCCTAGCTGGAGTTTAATGTTCTCAGAAGCAACCATACATCATCTGCCCTGCATACGTTCAGATCACAATTATATTTTGGTGGTCCTCAATGGTACTTCTTCACACCCATCGATTGGCCTTTCCGCTTTGAGGCCACTTGGACACTTCACCAGTCCTGTTTGCAAGTTGTCAAAGATGCATGGACTCAGCATTCAAACTCCATCATTGAAGCCATTGGTGCTGTTACTGAAACATCAAAGGTGTTTAATTCTATTACCTTTGAGAATATTTATAAATGCAAGCAAAGAATCCTTGCTAGGCTGGAGGGTATCCAATGTACATTGAGTCTTGGTCCTTCTCTCTTTTTTGAGGACCTTGAAGCAAAGCTCACTAAGAGCTTGAACGGAATTCTTTTAGAAGAAGAGGGCCACTGAATGCAGAAATCTAGAGTTGATTAGCTCAAGTTCGGTGACAAAAGCAAAAAAAAATTTCCATGCCACCACTATCTCCTAACAAAAGAAAAAAAGTTGGGTGATTCTTCTATTTCTCAAGCTAGAGTTATTCGTTCAACCATGTTAGACTTCTGTAACCATTCTGATATGACGGTGAATAAGCAAAAATCTAAATGTACTTGGGTGTACAGGGAAAATATTCAGTTGATTATTGACATTTCTCTCACTTATGACTTGAAGAAGTACTTGGGTGTACTTCTAATTTTAGGAAGAATCACCAAAGATACTTACAAGCACATCTTGAGCAGAATTGAGAACTGTCTTTTCTTGAAAGACAAAATTTTTAAACAAAGCTGGAAGAGCTACACTAGTTTAGTCTACCATTCCCCTCTATTCTATGCAGATTGCTTGGTTACTGAGATATGTTTGTGACAACATTGATAGGCTTGGTAGGAGCTTTCTTTGGAAGTGTAATGGGAAATATTCTGGTTTGCTTCTGCTCAATTGGGATATTGTTACTTGCACCAAAGACTATGGTGGATTGGGTATTCGTAAAGCCTGGGACAACAATACCTGCAATAATTGGCAAGTGGAGTTAGCACATCACTAACCAATCCTTGAAACTCTGGGTTGAGGTTCTTAGACATAAATACATGCCCAGTGGTGATATTCTTAACCATTCTCCGCCAGTGCATGCCTCGTCTACTTGGAAGGTCATCATCAAGGGCTTTTTGGAGCTCAAGAGTGGTTATTACTGGCAAATAAGAGATGGGTCCTATATCTTTTTTTGGAATGTTTCTTAGGTTGGTGAAGGCCCTCTCAAGGACATGGGTTTCACATTCATCCGGAGGATATTAACAAAACTGTTCATAATTTGCTCAATGAACAAGGAACTTGGGACTTGCACAGACTCAAATCCAACCTCGCTAGAGAGGCTCAAAATGTAATTGAAGTAGTGGCTCTGCCTTGCATAGTAAAGTTGAATGATTGTTTAGTCTGAAGTCATAGATCTTCAGGCAAATACAACCCAAGGTCTGGGTTTCTTGACAAAATTAAATTATTTCTATGGCTGGTTGCATGGCAGCGCTTGCCAACCAATGATCTTCTCAATTCTTGGGGTATGGCTTCTTTCTTTTTCTGTGAAAGATGTTATGTTGAGAAAGAGACTATCTTGCATATTTTGCGTGATTGCCACAAAATTAAGAACTTATAGAACTTGTTGCTACAGCCTCAACAGAGGGCTTTATTTTTTTTGACTTGGATGTCGGTGAATGGTTACCCTTGAACCCCAAGTCCCATAGTCATGGAGCTTATTGGAGTAGATTTTTTGGCTTTTGCTTTGTGGACTATTTGGAGCGCTAGAAACCAAGAGATCTTTGAAGGTACAAAGGTTTCTTTACCAAGACAATTGTCTTCAATTTCCCAGCTATATCAAGATTGCAGCAATGCTTTTGAACTTGAGTCAGATGTGAACAGAAGAAGAGTCTGCCACCTTGTTTCTTGGGAGTTTTCGCTTGTCGGTTCTATTAAAATTAATGTGGATTGTAGCTCTCATGACAATCCTGGTCACTCAGGTTTTGGTGGCTTGTTGCATGATCATCAAGGTAGGTGGTTGGTTGGCTTCTCTTGCTATGTGGGAGTTACCACCAATATGGTAGCAAGACATTTTGGTATTGTCAAGGACTCCAACTAACATGGTACAGGGGTTTTTGGCAAATGATTTTAGAGTCTAATTCCAAGGAAGTAGTTACCTTAGTTTTTCGGAATGTTCATGATTCCCATCCATATGCTGCCATATTTATTGAAGCGTGTCCAATCCTTTACCATGCGAGAGTGGGGCTGCAGAGTAGTTCATGGTCTATCTCAAAAAGTACCAACAATTTTCCGGAGATGGGATCTGCTTAGTCTTTCATTATCATAAGATAAGCTATGCATCCATACTTAGTGATCGTGGCATATTAAGAGTTCACGTTGATCGTTTGACCTCGTGACAATACAATGTGAACAATAAAATATTAAAGCAGGGTCATAATGTTTAAGCCACTTTTGCCTCCTCTTACTGCCCATCATGATTACATTTAAACTACAATCTCAATTTCACCTTTTGCGTAGGATACAAGGAGTCGCCAACCTCAGAGACCAGCTTTCCAACAATGCACATGGCTGGCGCACATTGTTGCGTAAATGGCAACGATTGCTTCGGGAAACACCAGAAATTTAGGACGTTCCCGCAATTTACAGCAACGTTTAAGTTTGGCAATTGGAAGAACTGTCTATCATAAGAATTGACATTGAACCATTGAGGCAAAGGATTAATCAATGCTGGACATGTACATAAGTAAGTAATGCTATCTATCTTTTCTTACGCTCTGAGCTGCTAGATGTAGATGATGAACACTCTGCCATGAAATCCAACCCAAAACACTTGAGAAATGCAAGCCTCAGATAGTTGCATGGATGGTAATCGATGTGGTTCCTTTCTTTTGACGAAGATCCCGGATCCTCATCTACTATTCTTCTACCCTTGCTGATTGCTACCTCCCCTTTTATGCTACTCTGCTTTCCTCTGACCTGTAGTCCATAGTAAACATGATTTTCTTTCACCCAAATCCAAATTCAATTCAAAATTTGTTTGGAAGACCCAATATGAAACTGCTACAAAACGGCCTGCAAACCCTTTAAAAAACTCTCTCTCTCTCTCTCTCTCTCTATATATATATATATATATATATATATAAACACTGCATTCTGATTTCCACTCAATTTCAGATGGGTCAAAATTGTTAGACCATACAATGCTACTTACTATTAAACTAAGCAAAGTTTTTGGTTCTTCTTTTTGGTAAGACCACTATTAAGCATCCACCAAAATCACCACATATTCATTCTTCTTTTTCATTATTTCATCAATTGATTTTTCTAGCTGAGAAACATCATCAGATTCTGTTGAGAAATGAAGTATTCCGGAACCCTTTTCTGCCTATGAAGAAGTACTGTCAAATAGATCCAAAAAGAAATATGCAAGAGGACCCAAAAATAAATAAATAAATAACAGACTTGTTGGTTCCAGGTTTGCAAGAAGCATCGATCTCTAAAGGGAGGCAACAGGTAAAATGAAAGGGTAATCAAGAGAACAACGAACAGAAACAAATGAACAAACAAACAAATTTAACACACATGCATGTAGAAATGAATAAAGATTGATAATGATGAGGACTCGTACCTGATTTTGGTGCTGGAAGCAGTTTGTGACAGTTGCTACGGTCACGACGCTGTGTTTAAAAGCTGATGACTTGCTATCATTATCATTGTTGTTGTGATTATTACAACAAATGGATGGTTGTAAGGAGGATGGAGAAGAAGCAGAGGAGAAGTTGGAAAGATCTGAAGAAGTGAAGGAGTTGAAAGAAAACAGAAGAAAGATGATGAGGAACAATATTAGGAGCTGGATCCATACTAGCCATGGGATTCCATATCCCTCTATTCCAGTAAGCTCATCCCCAAATTCAAGCATGATGCTTGCTTCTTCTTGAACAACCCGAATTGATTAAGATTGGATTTAGCTCCCTCCCCCCCCAACCCACACCCACCTACCAAATCAAGTCAAACTATTTACAGATAGATCGTACGATGAATGCTAATACGCTACTGCTGGCGGGGTACAGCCATCCATCACGAAATGATTTTTTTAAGAAACAAGAAATGGCTGGCTTTGGATTGGAGAGAGACTGCAGGATGAAGAGGAGGAGGAGGCGAGGGAGACAACGTCGGCAAGAGGGTTGCTTAAAAAGTCACAGGTGGTGGGTCATATGAAACATTATTTTAATGATTTTAACTCTCTGGTCGGTTTCCGCTGACCCTAGGCTCTGACGCCGGAGTTAGCTTTACTTCCCCGACTTACCCACCGCCTTCTCCCCCAACCCGTCTTAATTCAAACAACAAAAAAATTAATTAAAAAAAAAAATTGCGTGGCTTTTAATGAATGTATAGATCATATCGTAAATAAAAGAGATTGCAGAGTTTAATCCTTTTTTTTTTTTCTTTTCTTTTAATGAATGTTTAAATTTTTGTAGACTTGATTAAAGGTTTTTTTTTTGTTACGAGAGTGATGAATATTTTTTATAAAAAAAATTAAATAATAAATGACTTTCAATTTATGATTATTATTTTTTATTATATATATAATCTTAAAATAAATAAATAAATAAATGAGCATCCGGTGGATGCAGTGAGGTGACAGCTCACTTCGTATTTTTATTTTTTCAGTCAAAATTTTAGCAATATTTGGTATATAAATTATTGAAACTAGCCATTGGTGTCCCCATTAGCTGGAAGGGGAACAACTTGTCGTATTCTCTCGGACTTTATTGCACTTTACGTTGTAAATTATTGAGTGCCCTTTTATGCCTGGACTCTTACATACATAAAATTGTTTTTAAAATTAAAAATCTCATACTACGCCAATTAAACACAAAAAATAAAAATATTTTCCCATCCCATAAAGGTTGTCTCCCCTGCTGTCACTTCACAAGATTGTATATTGTTTTTTTATAAGTTTATCAAAATATTTTACAATTAAATTAATATTTCATAATTAAAAAATAAAAAATAATTTAATTTTAAAAAATTATTTTTCCTAACATACATATATATATATATATATATTAATATATATATATATATATATATATATAATTTATTTATATTTAAAAAAAAAATCACTTTTAAGTATTTCTGTCCAAAATAATTTTCAATCGTGTAAGAAAAATTCAGTATATCAATCTAAATTTAGATTATTCATATATGTGTAAAATTTTTGTTAAGTTTTTTTTTTTATTATTATTATTACAAAGTATAAGACAAGTATTTTATTTAACTAAAAAAGAAATGGCTTCTTTAATCTACTCCTAAAAGCTAAAATCATGTGGACACTTATTATTGAATTATATCAATCTTTTATTGAATGAGTTGATTTAGCAGTGAATGACTATTTATAGTTGACCTGAAGTTTCAAGACTTCTCATTTTCTTTTAATTTGGCAAGTAAAGGAAACAAAAAAAAAATGATTACTTAAAAGTTTATTTTCTATTTATTTTTAATATGTTTTGTTTGTGTTAAATATTAATATTTTAACAATTATATAACAAACTTAACTGTTAGATCACATGACCAATTAGATCCAATTGTAACATGTCACTTACTAGTCCAGTCATTTAGGCTATTTTTGTCTATGTCATTCAATGAATTAGATCAATATGCTATGTCATTGAAATTAACAGAATATGTTATGCAAACTTGACAGTGTGTTATAATTGATACAAAAGTTCTACAAAACATATTTCATTATATTTCAAAGGTGATGTCAGATTTGTTACAAAATGAAAAGTTTGGATTATTTTTATTTATTAACTTCATAATTTAAATGCTTTTTCCCCTTCTGTTAGACACTTTTTAATGTCACAACTTTTGTTTTTTTATTTTATTTTATTTTATTATATGTATTTTTTTTCTCTTTTTCTTTTTTAATAAAATAATATTTATTGTAAAAATGAGAAAGTAAAACTAGGAAGTATTGTAACTTTACACCATACAGTATACTGATTTTAGACTAACTAGAGGAGAACATTTCATAAGCCTAACTAGAACTGAACACTTCCAGAACTATGAACTCCATTAAATGCCTTAATGAAGATCGAATCCGTATGGCAAAAGATTTGACATAGGATACATCGTCATGGATCATGTCATCATGGACTTGAAGAAATTGTTAGAAATCTAGAGGGGAGTTATAGAAGTCATTGTTTTTAAGTATATTTGAAGATTATTTAGAAATTATATGAATTATTCAGGAATTAGGTGATCTAATTTTTCTTTCTTAATTTGATTTTTTTTATTTAGCTACAATATTTTTCCAATTTGTGATTAAGTTTCTTTCAATTTAGTTAGAATATTTTTTTTATTTAATTAAAGATTTTTAACTATAAATATATATGTAAGTCTTATGATTAAATTATCCTAATGAACAAATATTTTCAGTAAAAGACATCATCTTTTTCATTATCTTTCACTTTAAGAAGTCTTGTTTTCTTTAAAACTTAACCAAGTATTAGTCTTCTTCTTACTAAATGCTATATCAAGTGATATCAAAACCTAAATTTACTTAACTTGATATTATCCCAACATTTTTATGTTTTCATCTGGTGTCAAGTAGTATCAAAGTATATTTGACCTGTATTAATGTTGTCTTATGAAGTTTAAAGCAATTTCTTTAATGATAAAGATCATTAAAAAAAAAAGACTATTTAAAGTGTCTTTTTAGCTTAAAATATATTCATGGATAATTATGAAAAATTTATTATTAATTAAATTTTATGAAAATAATAAATTTGATAAGATTTTAAAAAGTACAAAAGATAGTTCAATTCTTATTTTATTTCATTTGAAATTGTAAATTCAAATTAAAAAATGAAGAGCCTTATATAAAAAATGTGAGCCAATTACCAACTTTAATCAAGTATAGATATATTAAAAAGGAAAAGAAATACCAATTGTTATTGGTTACAAAATTGAATAAAATAATTTCATATCTTTTGAAGAAAATATTAACATGGTGGAAAATTATGATAACAGAAAAATTAATATATAGATAGAATTTGTTAATTCATAAGTTAAACCTATAATCTATAAGTCATAAGATTTCATTAATTTTTTACCTATTGATTGTGTTGGAGTTGAGAATCAACTCAATCAATTTTGTTTTAATTTGATATACTATTTGGAATTTGTTATCAATTGATGTTTTATTAAAAAAAAAAATGATACCATACAAGAAAATTGAAACAGTTGATATTTTTATATTACTTATTCATTTGACATGAAATACATTAGTTATTAACTCAAAATCAAGTTATTTTTAAGTAGAGAAATTTAATGTAAGATATGTTGTCATGAATCACATCATTATAGACTAAAATAACCATTAAAAGCCCGTAGAAGAGTTTTACAAGGCATGATATGGTTTTCAAGTATATTTCAAAATTATTAAGGAATTATTTGAGAATTAAGTGATTTATTATTATTTTTTATATAATTTTGTAATTAAGCATTTTCTTATTTAACTTAGAGTTTTTTTTTTTTCTAATCAATAAAAAGTTTTTAATCATAAGTATGTGTGTTTATGATTCTAATAATTAAGTCATATCAACGAATATATTTTAAATCAAAAAGAAAAATCTTAATTTCTTAAAGCTTCATTTGAGTCCTGAATCTTCCTCTAGCATCAGACCACATCATCGGGAGGCATTTGTTGTAAATAATTGGACAAAATGCAAAGTCGTAAATACCAACCTGGAAGATGCTGTTAGATTAGCCTCATCGTAGGCCAAAGAAACGAGTATCTCTGCCTGCTAGAGAGCCCCAAAAATATAGGATCCTTGACCATAAACTTAGGGACCGAAACACAACACATACCACCCAACTTTACCTGTCTAAGCAACCCATAATCCTCACTCTCCTGCCCTTTCCTACCTCTCTGTCTCTCTTTCTTTCTCTCTCTGACGTCTCTGTTGTCTCTGTCGCGTGAGCGGTGTGTGTCTGTGTCTCTAATGGCAATCTCCTCTTCATGATTCATTAGAGTCCAATATCCATTAATGGGGGAGCCAGCAGCGCCTAGAAGCAGCACCGCATCCTCAAGCGATTACTCGGTGGCGACGGCAGAAACACCACCACTGAATAGGCCAACACCACCACCCCTACCCGCTGCTCGCCAGCCCCTATCCCTTGTCCAACCTTCCCAGAAGAAGAAACACAGACCCAGAGTCCTTCGCATCTTTCGCTCAGTTTTCCGGTCATTCCCAATCATTACACCAGCATGCAAGATGCCGGTCCTCGTGGGAGGCTTACCAGATAGCCACCGCGTAACCAGCGCTCGTGTCACCGGAACCTTATTCGGGTATCGTAAGGGTAGGGTAAGCTTATCCATACAAGAAAATCCCAGATGTCTCCCTTCAATGGTTGTCGAGCTAGCCATGCAGACCAACGTTCTACAAAAGGAAATGGGGTCCGGAATGGTGAGGATAGCCCTGGAATGTGACAAGCGGGCCGACAAAGATAAGACTAGGCTATTAGAGGAACCATTGTGGACAATGTATTGCAACGGCAAAAAGATTGGATATGCGGTTAAAAGAGAGGCGACGGAGGAGGACCTGAACGTTATGGAGCTCCTCAGGGCTGTTTCGATGGGGGCTGGGGTTTTGCCTGGGAATTCTGAGGTTGAGGGCCCTGATGCCGAGTTGGCTTATATTAGGGCCCATTTCGAACACGTTATTGGATCTAAAGACTCTGAGACACTCTACATGTTGAGTCCCGATGGGAACAGTGGGCCTGAGCTTAGTATCTTCCTTGTTCGGGTTTGATGCATCGGACGGCTATGGCATCATTACAGCCACAGGCTGGCTGCCACGGGTGACGGTTGGTGTATAAGAATGAATTGATTCTTGAATTCGTGTAAGTTGGAATGAAGGCATGATAGTAACTGTAGATATATATATATATAAATGTAGGTGAAAGGGATGTAGAAAGACAATTGTTTTCTTTAATTTGGTGGATTAGAAAGCCATTGGAGTGTGTGTGTGTGTGTGATAGAGAGAGAGAGGTATTATATTGTTCGACTATTCGTCTAACGTTCAGGTTTCTTTTCTTTTTTGTTTTTTTTTTTTTTAACTTTTTTCTTGTCAACATTCTTCTTTCCATCCTTGCTTTGCACCGCAACCCTTATGTTCATGGAAAAAAAGAAAAAAAAAAGATCCCTTGCTGCTTTTTTTTATCATTCTCTCTCGGACTCAAACCAGATAATTATACACAGAATAATATATGAAGTGAGAGTAGCTTGAATTTGTTGGAAAAATTAAAAGGTCGGAGCTCCATCTAATAGCTTTCCGGTAATGTTGCACAACTTCAATTATGGTGGGACTGTTAGGCACTGTGGGCTGTTTTTCTTCCATTGTTTTTTGCTTCTCAATTGAATGACTTTGCCAAGAAACTTGAGCTCATAATATTTTATACATCAATTAGCTCTAGCGCGGGACTAGATAGTCACGACCTCTGACCAAAAAGAGATGCCATCTTAGTTTGGAGATCATGAAGATGCATAACAATCATTCTGTTTCATTGTTCTTCTTCCTAACCATCAATATCTGTAGATTTTTCTCACATTCGATGACGTGGGAATTATCGGAGCACAAAATGCTTCTTCTTGTGTCGGTGGATTGCGTTACTTAATACCCAATCTAGCTAGTGCATTTTGATGGTGAATGAGGCCCTGTAATAACTTAGAGATGAAGATACCAACACATATATATACCAAAAGGTAAAAAATTGGAAAACTTACACTGGGTAACATTCATTGAAAGTGAAGTAATTAGTTTTGTGTGTGTGTGTGTGTGTGTGTGTGTGTGTACCATACCACACTGTGATTAAAGAGTTAGTCAATTCTATAAAAAATTACAAAAAAAAAGAAAAAAAAAAAACTTAGATACCCGTTTATATTTTCTTTGTATATGTAATATAAAACTTGGAAAAAAAAATTATATATCACACTCTTGTTTCAAATATTATAACTTCCCTTGCATCCTTTCTCCTCTTTTGATTATGATTTTATAGCCACCTCTGCGTTCTTCTGGTTTTTATTGGTTTTCAGTTAGGTTCTCTTAGTTTGTTCAAATGTTTAAAGTTATTTTTCTTTAACGTATTTGACACTCTTGGGAAGCTTAGTTTATATTATTTTAGATTATATGCTATTATACAATACACATATATATATTTTTTAATTTATCAGTCTTAATGATATAGAAATATCAGTTTATTTCTATTACAAATTTAAAGGAGATATTTAATCATTATGGTAAGATTAAATACTAATATTTAAATATATTTTAAATGATTAAATCTTATAAATTAGACTATTTCTAAAATAATAATGTACAAAATTAGAAATTTTCTAATTTTTATAAAATTAAATTTCAAAATAAATTTTCAATGATTAATAAAATATGCAATTGAAATGTCTAAATATAATTTTCTTCAATTTTGTACGTAATTCTTTAAATTTTGATTAATATATATCATTAAATTTACACCCATAAATATAAGTATTTTAATCAATGTACATATTAAAATGCATAAAAATAATAAAATTATTTATTTATTAAATATAATGTAGTAGAAATAATAAATATTAATTTATATAAATAAAAAAGTATATAAAAATAAAAGTGGAGTTTATTACCGTACTTTAAATATAGTGTGCACAGATACAATTTTTCAAAATGATTTCACAGAGAACAAATGCAGGGAACAAAAATGGGGTTTTTTCTTTTCGAGAGAGAGAGAGAGAGACGTCAGCGAACGAAAAGGCCCCCACGAGGGCAAGTGGACCCCATGCTCTGGCCAAAAGCCAAAGGCAGAACGTGGACTTTTGCGACGCCACCAAAGTTTCGGCTTAGCCAACAACCTCAAAAAGAACAAACCCCACCGAGGCCTTCAACCTCAAAATTCCAACTAATATCATCGTTCTGTACCTAGGAATCACTGCTGAATGGCTGGGCGGGTGGCGCGTGCCATTCAGTGCGAGCTCGATGCTCAGAAGCCATCCATTCTGAGGAGGGAATCTGGCGTCCCAGTACGGCAGGTTCTGGTCCACAAAGCAGCCAACAAGCTGTATGAACCGAAAAGTTCCGAGAGGAATATTGTGTTGCAGCCTAGGTTGTGTACCCTGAGATCTTACGCGGATGATCCATTTGGAGTGGTGAAGACAAGAACAAGAAGGGAGGACGGCGGAGATGATGAGATGTCTCGGTTTTTTGAGACTCTGTCCTACTATATTGAGAGCTCCAAGAAGAGCCATGATTTCGAGATCGTTACTGGCAGACTTGCTATGGTGAATTCCCTTGTTCTTCCTCTTTTCTTTTTTTTTTTTTCTTTGGCTTCCTCCTTCTAAAATCTTACTACTATATGTCTATTTAATCATATCTGTGATAAAAAAAGAAAAAAAAAAAAGAGATTTATATGATTCGACGTTTAAATTTAATTGGGAATTTGGTGCTTGGGATTTGAGTTGATAATTTATTATGTACTTTAGAACCGAACAGATCTAAGTCAAAGTAACTGGCAATCAAAAAGCGCCTCTGTAGAATATAATTCTGAAAAAATTAACATGAAGAAGGCGCGCGAGCATTCTATTCTAACATGGGATGTGCCCTCATACATATATCCTGCAGGTTGTGTTTGCAGCAACGGTGTTAACAGAACTGGTGACAGGGAACTCTCTGTTCAGGAAGATGGATTTTCAAGGGATTGCCGAAGCTGCTGGGGTGTGCCTTGGCGCCGTCACTTCTGCTGCAACGTTTGCCTTCTTTTCCAGCGCCCGCGGCAGAGTTGGACGTATCTTCACCATCAGCTGCAGCTCATTTATTGATTCCTTGATTGACGACATTGTGGATAGCCTTTTCTACGACGCCGAACTTAGTGACTGGTCCGATGACACCTGAACTAGAAAGTTAAAAAAAAAAAAAAAACTATTTGCTACTCTGCTATAACTATAACTTTGAGCATCCTCGATCGTGTACATGTCTGTAGAATTTGTTGGTTGATGGAGGCTGAGATGAAGTCTCAAACTGAAATGCACTAGAAGTTTGCAGCAGAACTTCGGGGCATAGAACTTGTATATGTTCTATTGTAATTCAAACTCCTTTATATAGGAGATTAGTACAATAATTGTAGTACAAGAAATGATGAATATAACAATCTTCCTAGTGCCCTTAAGTATATACTTACTTAAGCAACTTAACCTAGCAGGTTTTCTACCCAACTCCCACTAGGCATTGCAGTTGGAAAAAACTGCTTTACAACAAAAGTACAACTTTCAAAGATCATTGCAATTGTCCTTTCCTAAATTCACAATAATTGAACTTATGAACATCAAGTTACAATCCAACTAAGAACATCCCATTAGAACAAAATAGAAGTTGCTTCTCCTGTAAACCTGGAAGTCTTTTGCTTCATTTTCTAATTGTTTATTCTTCGTATTGAGTTGTAATTCTTAATGAAGCCCATATTCTCTCGCAATATATTAGAAAAACATTATTACTACATGAATTGATCGCGAGACATTAAACTAATTAATGCTATTTTGGTCTTCCAAATACATTAGAAAAACATTACGATTCTTGAGCGATGGATTTGCCAATATCTTGTGATAAATGAGAGATTATCACAATGCCACTCTCGTTCATGTACGAATTGGGGCGCCACCTAAAACATTTCCAACGAATTGCAAGCAAACGAGATTTAAGCGTCTCCACTTGGGTTGCGTCCCAAGAACCCACAACCCGACCAACCAAAAAGCACCACTTGGCCAAGCTCTTACTGTCACTCACCACCAGCCGAAACAACCTCGTCTCCCACTCTAAACAAATACATGCCCACAGTGTGGTCTCTGGCTTCGAGTCTAATACTTATTTAAACAATCTTCTGTCGATTGTTTATGCGAAGTCTGGACTTTTACGGGACGCACGCACATTGTTCGACAAAATGCCCCGCAAGAATTCTGTTTCCTGGTCTTCCATGGTTTCTATTTACACTCAGCATGGCTTTTGTGAGGAAGCTGTGCTGGTGTTCTTGGAGTTCAGAAGATTCCGCGATCATGATTCTAATGATTACATTCTAGCTAGCGTTTTGCAAGCTTGCACGCAGATGGTTTGTGGTGGTGGCGACGGCGGCGGTTGTGTTAATATGGGTAGACAAGTTCATGGCTTTGTTCTTAAGGTGGGTTTTGATCAAAATGTTTATGTGGGTACCTCGTTAGTTGATTTTTATGTGAAGAGCGGTGAAATTGATGACGCGGAAATGGTTTTTGTTGGGCTAATGGACAAAAATTCGGTTACTTGGACTACAATGATCACTGGTTTTGTCAAAGAAGGGAGGAGTGAAATGTCATTGCAATTGTTCAGCCAAATGAGAGAAACTGATATTGTGCCTGATAGATATGTACTTTGCAGTGTTTTGAGCGCTTGCACTGCACTTGAGTTTGTCGAAGGGGGAAAGCAAATTCACGGTTATGTGTTGAGGAGAGAGACACAAATGGATGTTTCAGTTAGCAACGTGCTTGTTAATTTGTATGCCAAGTGCGGTAAAGTACAAGCTGCTAGGAATATGTTTGATTGGATGGCGGATAGAAATGTTATTTCATGGAGCACGATGATTGCTGGTTATATGCAGAACTGTTGTGACGAAGAAGCTATGAAGCTGTTTGTTCAGATGACCAGATTGGGTTGGAAGCCAGATGGGTTTGCATGTGCTAGCATTCTCACTTCTTGTGGTTCACTTGGGGCCTTGAAACAGGGGAGACAAGTCCACGCCTATAGCATCAAGGGCAATCTGGGGTATGATCTTTACGTGCAAAATGGTTTGATTGATATGTATGCAAAATGTGGTTCCTTGGTTGATGCAAGAAGAGTTTTTGATATTATGGCTGATCGCAGTGTGGTCTCCTATAATTCAATGGTCGAAGGATATTCAAATCACAAGCAACTTCCTGAAGCTTTGAAGGTTTTCAGTGAGATGAGGCTTAGAATGATACCACCGAGTCTTTTGACTTTTGTCAGCCTTCTTGGTGTATCAGCTGCATTATCAGCCTTGGAGTTGAGCAGGCAAATTCATGCTTTCATCACCAAACTTGGTGTCTCCTCAGAAGTATTTGCTGGAAGTGCATTGATAGATGCATATTCAAAATGTTCATGCATTATGGATGCCAGACTTGTATTTGACAATATGAATGAGAAAGATACTGTAGTATGGAATGCAATGCTTTTTGGCTATAGCCAACAGTCGAGAAATGAAGAGGCTCTCAAGCTCTACTCTGAATTACAGTTATCAGAACAAAATCCGAATGTTTACACTTTTGTTGCCCTCATTGCAGCAGCCAGTAACCTAGCAAATATCCTACACGGCCAACAGTTTCATGGTCACGTCATCAAGATGGGCCTAGATCTAGACCCAGTCGTTCTAAATTCTCTTATAGACATGTATGCTAAATGTGGAAACTTGAAAGATGCTTGTAAGACATTTGATTTTGCAATTTGGAGGGATATTGTGTGTTGGAATTCCATGATAATGACTTATGCACATCATGGAGAAGCTGGAGAAGCTCTTCAGATGTTTGAACGAATGATACAGGAAGGAATAAAACCTAACTACGTGACCTTTGTGGGTGTACTTTCAGCTTGTAATCATGCAGGGCTTGTAGATTCTGGACTTTGTCACTTTGAATCAATGCTCAACTTTGGTGTTGAACCTGGGACAGAGCATTATGCTTGTGTGGTTTCCCTTTTGGGCCGTGCTGGTAAACTATACGAAGCAAAGGAGTTTATTGAGAAAATGCCAATAAAACCGACAGCAGCAGTATGGAGGAGCTTGCTTAGTGCTTGTGTAATATCTGGAAATGTTGAATTGGGAAGATATGCAGCAGAGATGGCAATTTCGATTGATCCAAAAGATAGCGGTTCATATACTTTACTTGCCAGCATTTTTGCATCTAAAGGAATGTGGAAGGATGCCAAGGTGGTGAGGGAGAGAATGGATTTCAGTGGGGCGGTGAAAGAACGTGGGCAGAGTTTGATAGGAAGTGAATGAAGAGATTTGGGTGTTTATGGGAATGCACAGAATCTCTGTGCAAGACTGAACTGAATTTTTTTAGCTCTGTAGAATTTGATCATGCAAATGAAAGAGGTGAGTCATCTTCTTGATGCTGTTGCCTTGTGTTGCATGATTGGAAGTCAAAATGGAGCGGCATACAAGCTCTCAGAAATTCGAAGGCCCAATGTGTGAACATGGAACTTGTAATTCTTCTAGTTCACAGCGTTTTACCAGTAGACCGATGGATTGGAGATGAACAACGTGGCAGGAATTCAAGGAAAGGGGAAATTTTCCATCCTCAGCTGTTTTTCACTGATTCAATATTTTTTGGGATTAAGCAGAACACGAGTTGCCTTTTGGCACAACTATCACATGTCAAACTGGAAAGAACACAATTTTGTTGGAACAGCAGGACATTTATTTCCAATGTGGCTTTACTAACTTCGGCCATTCTTTGAAGTTGAGGTAAATATTCAATGATTATGATACAAAAACATAAAGGGCATGTGTATGTAAGACTACTCATTTTAGCACTCCTTATACATTTTACAGAGTTGATAAAATAGTTGATTCACAAGTGTCTTTTTGAGATTCCTTTTTTACATTGCCTTGAGCAATGGATCATAAGTATGATAAACTATAGCATATACATGGCTGTTGCTCTTCTTCATGGAGAATGGCTGGCGACAACCTGAATGGACTGAGTTCGCACCAGAACCATCTGATTTTCCATTAACCATCTAACTGTTATAACAATGCCTGAGGAGAGCAAATTCTGAGAAAGTTTTGACTGCGGCATTCATCCAGCTTTCTCAATTGCATCAATGCATTCTAATACAGTTGCCTTATTTGACATAGCTCTCATTAAGGCTTCATGAAGTACCTTGTTATTCTTTAAGAGAGATCCAGCAAAAAGCACCTGCAATCACTTTTCCCCAGCATCAACATTCTAATCATTAAACAATATAAATCATTGAACAGAGGGAAGTGAAGACTGAAAAATGTGACGTATACAAGTTATCAAAGTAATTGCTTACAGCCCATCTAGTAAGATTTTGCTGCTGGTCTTTGCTAAGCTGTGGTTTGCTTCTATTGATAAATCTCTGCAAGAAGATAGAAAATCCACATGACTTGCATTTGTGAAGTCTAAATCCAAGAGATCTTTGACTTCTGCTCAAGTAGTTCTGTACCTGAAGTGTGAAGAGATCGGCAGACTGACCAACCACTTTGTCATATTGCAGACCCTCTGCAGCAAGTCCAGCCATTGCTACAACTGCCAACCTGAGAGAACATGAGAACTTAAACTTCTCTGCAACTCTACAATTCTAATAATTCCTCATGTGAACGCCCAGTTTCCTCTTTTTTGGGTACTTCCATTGTCAGCAATGTGACCAAGAATCATAATGAGAGAGTAGATGATTCTATGTTGAACACGTTTTAAGCTGAAGATACCGTTGTGCTTGATGATTTTAATGTCGAGGCTCTTAAATAAGTACCTGTCTAGTTCCTTGGCATCAAGCTGGCCACTGTATATCAACTTTTCCAATCTTTTGTCAATCAGATTAACATGCTCTTTTCCAATATCCAGTGAGTAATCCAAGATAGGAAGACCAAGCAAGTAGGCAACTGAAATCCAAAGGAGCAATATATTATCAAATACTGGCTAAATCGGGAGTATCAAACTGTTTGCTTAATGTGCCTAATAAACGGGAAGTAATTTACTTAAAAAATGAGCTGCTTCATGTCTCGATATCCTCTCCTGGTAATCTGGAAAGAAAGATGAAAAGCCACTTATTGCAGCTTGAAGAAGCCTATATTACAAGATGAAAAGCCATCAACATCTAACCAAATAAATGGACTCGAGAATCCATGATTTAACCATCTTTGGGTTTAAACAGAATGCACTATGTACACAAATATAATCAGGAAATTACCCTGGTGAAATGCTACCCACAGCCAGAACTACCAGTGAAATGCTTCCAATCAAGTACGGCAAAAAGAAGCCCCAGTCCTGCAATGGATGTTTGAATTACACACTCTAGTATAGGCCAGCCAGGGTTCTCAAAACATTTTGTAGAAATGAAGGGAGGGGAGGATGCTATCTGTTTTGTGCATAAGCAGCGTGAACTTGAATTCACACAACATCTTCAACTATTCAATCAAATGATATTGATCATGCTTCTCATCTCTTCTCCAGAAAAAAGTCATTTCTTACACAAAGTTTTGCTCAATTTCATATCGGGAATGCATTATACAGACCATGTGCCTGTACAAATTGGCATCCATCCAAAACACTTCCCAAAATCCCAAGATTACCATTATTTCCACCAAAGAAACTCACTTCCCTTCCACCCACTCAAACAAGGTATGAGTCTGACACATTAACACTTACACACACTCACGTGAGAATTAATAGAAATGCTAAGGCTTACCCCCGGAAGCTGGCCAGCAAGGACTGCCAAAAATCCTGTTGTCCCCACCACTGTGAAAAGAAAAGCTGCCTGTATTACTAGGATATATTAACTACATGAACGAATGGAACCTTAAAACCAATTAATTAACCTTAAGCCAAAGGTGAAAGAAAATGGAACACAAACGAAAAGATGGATTTTTTCAATACATGGACATCTCAATTGAATTGGGTCCTCTGAGAAAAACAGGAATTCTTTCGTTTTTCCATTTAGCAGGTATGCATGCGTGTGTGTGTGTGCGCGCTATAAAATTTAATTGCACATATTGGTTAGAATTAGACTACGCTTTTGTCCTAGAAGAAGCCGTCTAGAAGTGATAAAATAACAGTACTTACATCATTTCTAACACTTGGAATTGCAAGGTTCTCTGCATTTTTTAATCCAAGACTAGTTAGCTCCCGGAGAGATGTCTGGCAGAGGAGATTTTAGAGTCTCACGGTTATATAAAATAGAATTAGAAAATTGCTCGGCAAGAAAACAAATACGCTCAATATAGGAACAAGCATGAATGAGCTTGTAATTATATGTGACATTGGCAACAGCCGAGCTACCATTATATATATATATATATATATATATATATATCCCATTACCTCATTAGGTGACTGACCGTGCGGCGAGAGACATAGGGCTGAGAACTCCATCTCTTAGCCCAACCAACTTCACGTAGTTGATCAAGGGCCTCTTTGACTGCATTACTGTCTTTCTGCAGCAAATGAGCGTTTGTTAGCCCTCACATTTCTATTCCGGTGTTCAAAAGTGGATGTTAATAAGCAATTCCTGACCATTGATTAAATGTTGAGATCGATATATATATAAGAGGAAGCAGAAGAAGTCAAGAACCTGAGCAAGTGCTGACTCCAGGGGCTGGAGGTTGACCCCAGGTGCGGGTGCAGCAGCAGAAGAAGAAGAGGAAGAAGCCCTGAAACTGATCATGGAGTGCCATTTTCTGGGAAAGAGAAATGGAGGGCTGGGGCGTGTTGCTGCTGCCGGAAGATTTGTAAGAGAAAGAGAAGGACAAGGCATGGGCCTCATTGAGCTGGTCAGCATATTTTCAGTTGGTTGGCTGTTCAATTTTTGCTGCTTTTGACTGTAATGGACAGGCAAAACGAAGACCAAAGGAGCAGGCTAACGATGGCAAAGCAGATAAGAAGGCTGTGGCTGCTCGCTCGAGGGTGTGAAGCCATTTTTTTATTATGTTAGACGGTAAAAATTGAACCCACTGACTTGTAGGCAATAACCTTTCCGCCGAACTCGTCCAACTAATCGTCTAACTCGTAGGCAATAAGCCCCGTTTCACTCACAATATTTTTAATTTTTGTTGATTCAAATTCATAATATCTATTTTTTTCTTTTTTAAATTGGCTCATGACATTTCTATCGTTAGTCTCGTTTGCCCTTTATGTTAATTCAACCCTTTAATTCTCGCCAAATAGCACTGAATCAACTGATCAAATTGACTATGAGTCATCACATTTGATGATATGGCTAATTTTTTTTTTAAAAAAAATTCTTTTTCTTAAATAAGAGAAAAAAAATATATTTTTCTATGAAAATCTTTAAAATATAAAAAATATAAAATTTCTAAAATAGAGACAATGCATCTTCTCTCCTCTCCAAAATCAACACTTTGTTTCAGTTTCAATCTCCATAGCCCTATTTTTCTAATCTACTTTGTTTTCTTAATCCTTCCTAAATCTTTTGTTTTTCTTTATCCCTTATCTACACTAGACTTAATAAACCAATGTCTTCATTTATCTTATCCCAACAAAACGAAACTAAGGGATCTTCTATGGATTAAAGTTTGTGATTATGGTCATTGTATCTTTTTCTATTGGCAAAAGTATATGAATAATTTATGCATTAAAATAAGGTCTTGGATTATTTTAGTTATCATTAAGTGTTGTTTCTTAAATTGATTTTATGAGTTATGAAATATAATAAAATTAGGGTTTTTTTTTAATTGGATGAAATTAAACAAAATTATGATTAGTTATGTGTTTGTATATGTGAAATTAGAGATTTAGGGTGTTATGTATCGAATTATTAAAATTAGTGAAATAAATATGATTTTATGTATCAAATTGTTAAAATTAGTGAAGTAATTAATGTTTTATGTATCAAATTTAAATTTTGTGAAACAATTGAGTTTTTATGTATCAAATTGATAAAATTTTTGAAATTAGGTTAGTCACAAATTTACAATGAATCTTTGAGTGGCATTTTATTAGGTTACTTCCATGTAAGGTTAGTCATAGTTTTAACACATATATTATTGAAATAATTAGAATTTGAATGTATCAAATGCTGGTATTTTTATATATAAGTCAATTAGATTTTTTGCATTAACTATCATGTGTCATCTATCTTAGTGTATGCAATGGAACATGATGAAATGGGTTAGCCTTAAGATTTTGCATGGTGAGAGGTTTTTGAACAACCAAGATTTAAGTATAAGGATAAAAATAGTAATATTATGGATAATATTAATATTGACAAATTATGTGATATAGAGCTAAGATTAATAGCTAAAGAAATTATAAGATATTATAATGTGAGCAAGATTTACTTTAGGGTTCTTAAGAAAAGAAGTACTTTAAGAAACTCTTTAATTTTGATCAAAAGTAATAAAAATATGTTATATATAAAGTTGTTATGGTAGATAACTTATTATTACTTTCCAATGAGGGGTTTAGTGGGTAAATTTTAATCCAAAATATATAAATAAGGCCCAAATGGAATCAAATAAAGCAACTAATTAGGTTATTGTTTGGGCAAAATTTGATGATAAGAATAATGAAACAATGAGATAAGAGAATATCAAATAAGTTGAAAATGCCAACCAGGTTAGTAAGCATATAAAGTAAGAAGTTGATTTAGTTTATGATCATCTAGAACATGTTAAAGTAATAAATGTTGAAAAAGTTCGTAAGAATATGAAATATGATGATTACATTGGGGTAGACCCAATTTATAAAAATGTTGTACTCAAAACTTTCATTGAGAAAGAGTATATTATATAGAAAAATATTATACTTAAAGCTTTAATTGAGGAATAAAACATTAGAGAGGAAAATGTTGTGCATGAAGTTTTAATTAATAAAATGTATGACAAAGAGGTCAATTTTATACCCAAACTTAGTATAAAAAAAGTATAATTGAAAGAAAAATGTTATGATTAAAGCTTTAGTTAACAAAGAGCACATTGGTGAGTAAGATGATGTCCTTGATGTTAACTATGTAAGTAGTTCAAATGATGAAGCTATATATTTATCTATTATGAATTGTTTAAGTGATCATGGAAATGATAAGTTAAGAAATAAGAGGAAAAAAGTGAAGGTAGAATCTATAAAAAGAAAACAAAAAAAAATGTCAACATAAATTGTGATAAAGAAGTTATCTTTATGAAGAAGATGATGATATGATTAATATGGAAGAGGAAGTGTAGATTCTTTATGAAAAAAGTGACTATATTATTTGATGATCCAAGTAGTTACAAAGAAAATAAAGACAAAATTGGCTCACAAGATGAGAAAGTGTGGAGAATAAATTGTATAATAAAATTACAATCCTATATGTAAAGTGTTAACTTAAAATGTAGGGATATTGTTTGAATATAAGAATAAATTCCAAGATATTATGGCAAAAAATACCTTAGATAGTTTAAAATTAGGTAAAAAAAGAATGAACTTTAAACAATTACTGTAAAGTGCATAGATAGGTGTATATGAAAGCTTTTTGCAACTATTTATAAGATATGAAAAATATTTTTCATCACAACATAAATATCAAAACACATATACTTAAAAAAAAAATAAAAGTAAAATGTTAAATTCAAGGTTTCTAACAAAGTTTTTAAGGAATAGGATATTGGAGCAACTTAATATAAAGTTGTAGAATCTCAAAGAGATTGACCAATATGATTATAAGGTAAATGTAACCATAATCATATGTAAGGCTATTAAGAAAAAAGTATTTAGATTAACCATTGAGGCTTCTAAAGACTAATTTTTCAAATTGTGGGACTATAAAAAAGAAGTTTTATATAATAATTAAGGTAGCACATGCAAGATAAAAATAAAAGGTAAAAAAATTGGTGATTTAGTTATATTTTAAATGCTTTATATTTTTTTAATGCATATAAATAAGGATATATATCTTTTTGCATAAATGACTATTTTCATAAAAATAAATGCAAGGGTTAGATTTTAAGTACTGTGGAGAAAGATCTAAACAATCAAATATTCTTTATCATATAAACAATGGTTAAAATGGAAAGGAAAGAGTCATGAAAGTGGTTTTTACAACTTTTGAAGTCAATCATTCAATTAGATGATGATGATTGTTTCAAAATTATTTCAAACAAGCAAAAAAATAAAAATTTCAATTATTATTTTTTAGATGTAATGAAGTTATCAATTATTAAAGGATGATAATCATTAAATTTCAAATTGTTAAGGTTATAATTCATACACTTTTATTGATTATGGTTTCTTGCAAGGTTTATTAAAAATGGTTAATTATATATTACTCAAGGCAAAGCATAAGATGTATTATTATGAGTTAGCAGAAAAAATAAAAATAATATGATCTACATTATTAGGTTTAGAAATGTGTAAAATCATTTTATGTACAAGATTTAAAAGTATAAATAAAAAACTCAATAATTGTGCACTAAAATGTGTTAGTGACCTACTTTATGATCCATTTAAGATATAGTGTAAAACATTTATAAGTATAACTCCTTTCTAAAATTCAAGTAATAATAAATATATGCAAAACATTCAATAAATGGATACCAGATGCTAGACACTAACCATTCATTAACATATTAAAAGAGATAAGGCTATAGGCGATGTTAAAGTTTATGTTAATAATAATAATAATAATTTCAAGAAAAACACAGCAACTATGGTCCATTACTTATAAAGATCATTAAGAAATAAAAATGTTGGCCCTCACTTTGGTTTGAAATAAAGATAATGGTTATGAGGTGGTAAAAATTAATGGTAAATACATAGTTTTCCTTGAAAAAAAAAATGTGTTTGCATATTTTAAAACCTTACAAACATATTCAGTTTGCATGAGATATGAATAATATATAATGTAAAATTATTATTAGAGTCTCAAATGTTATTTTCATATCACAAAAACATATTTATAATTGTATATTAAAAGTCATTACAACAATTAAAGGGGCAATGTTTTCCGTTAAGATTAAAAAATAAAAAGTTTATATCCCTTAAACTATATAAATTATAAGTAAGTCTAAGAAAACAAATAGAAAAGATAAAAATAAACCAAAGAAGATCTCTAAGTAAAACTCACAAACATTTAAGATATCCAAAAAGAGTTGGATTTAGAAATACAAAATATGAAACCAAAAAGAACATAATAAGAAAACGTGCAAGTAAAAAAAAACTCATTTCAAATTGAGGTAAGTAAGTATATTATTTTTGCATATAATATTTATCAAATTTCTTATAAGATTTTTTAAACTTTACTAATAACAAAATTTGTGATAAAAGTTGTTAAAAATGACCAAATAAGACAAAGTGTCAATTTTAGGAAAATTTAAACAAGTCAAAACATTAATATTAAAGTTGCCACCAACACTAATCTAAATAGTCATTAAAATGATTTGCTTATTTAAGGTGTTAGGATATCCACAACTTCTTAAAAAAAAAAGTTAATGTTATTAAAAAAATGGGAGAAATAAGAGGAAAAGTAAGAAAAGTAAGAAAAATGATGCATTATATGCAAATTTGGAAAACATATTTTTTGGCCTTTCTTTATATACAAACACATAAATTGACTTACCTATGTACAATGTAAGATTAATCTTACACACCTTGCATTTTTTATACTTTGGTGTTAGCATATTACTAGACAATAGTTTTTTCAATTTTATTTTCGGTAGTTTAAATCTTATAAATGTTTGAACACTTGGTTGCATATGAAAAATGTTAGAACAAATTTATTAGTAAGAATCTTAATTTTTTTTTTGGGTGCCTTAATAGTGAACCAAAAAAAAAGAAAAGAAAAACTTTCAACTCAATCTACATAAATAGGCAACAATGCAATAGGAGGTAGTGTTCTTACTGTTGAAGTTCATCCATATTCATTACAAATTATATATTAGTGTTTAAGTATAAGTGGACTAATTAAATTAATAGGAGTTAAGATTATTAATAAGTTAGTATTTAATTAGAAATTAGATTAGTTGATTTCAGTTTAATACAATTTTAGTATTTAGATAAAATTAAATATTTTCTATTATATAAAAAGTTAAATGCATTAATTTACTATGTGGCTAATGAATAAGATTTCATTTCTATATTTATTTGTGTGTACTATTGAATTATTATGTGATATTTTATCAAGTTAATAAAATAAATAGTATTTATATAATTGTCTAACAATAATATAAAACTATTGTACTCTAAAAGTGATATCAAAGTTAATTAAGTTTTAATAATGATATCAGAGCGTAGTTGATTTAAAAGCTAGTATCAAAACCTATTTGATCCCGAAGCAGCACAATAGCTGGTTTAATTCAAGAGCCATAATAATCATAATATAGAATCATATAAAAGTAGGTTTGACATAAGAATCAAAGAAAATGGGAAGTTGCCACCAATTATCACTGACTAATTTTTCAGTGTCAATAAGTTTATATAATTGATTTAATAATTATATCAAAATAATTATTTTGATTCGATTGAAATAAATATATATAAATCTCGTCGAACTTGTCCGAACCACTATAAGAGTTACTAGAGTTACATAAGACATGAGAGTTATTGTTTTTCGTCATTTGGATCACTACAAGTCTTATTTAGATTTACTCATTTTTGCCATCAAAAGGCAACTCTGGCATTGTTGGACACCATTCATCCTAAATCTAACAATCATATGCCTCAAAATAGCTCCAAATGTCATAAATTTACATAAATTAAATTGTCCCTCCGTTATCTTTCATTACCAATCACTCACCATTGTTTGTTGTCATAACACCGGACCATCAACTTTGTCATCATTGGTTGTCACTCTACCTTCTTAGCCCACCGATGCGTCGTTATCTCATCAGAGTCCATCATCTCTGTCACCAACAGCCTGATAGAGGAGCAGGAAAAGAGAAACAAAGTTTTAGGGGTCCAATTGCAAAAAAAAAATATAAAGGAGCAAATTGAAAATAACAATAGTTTAGAATTCAAAGTGAAAAATTAAAATATATAGAAGTCAAATTGAAAATACCAAAAGTTTCTAGAGTCAGGTCCAAAACCATCAAATACCAAAAGTTCCTACCGATCAAACATCAATGAAGAACACAAACAAGGTACTTTATGTATGTAAATTTTTTTTTTTTTTTAAATTTTGAAATGACCATAATCTTCATACGTCAATCCAGTAAGTACACCATCAAACCATTTCTCTACTTCAGCAACAAATGCGTTCGTTACATGTTATGTTAATTAATATTTTAAATTTTATATTGTATTTGATTCTACCCATGAACTAAGGTAAAGAATGAAGAGAAAAACATATTTTTAGCACAAAAATAAAAATTTTAATTAATAAAATTCTCTAAATTAAAAATATATGGTAACATAAGAACAATTCTTGACTTAAGTCTATTATCCCTATTCTATATGTTTTAGACCTTTTGGGTGTAGAAGAGAATGTTAAGTCTTTTTTGCAGTTTTATGTTATCCTTAACGAATATTTCTTGCTTTGGGATAGCGTACGTACATTAGCCGCAGTTCTAGATTCACCGTTTGTTCTCTCGATTGAACCATTGTCGGCATGCATGTGTGTGGACAACCATTTTATACTTATACGTGCATGCATAAATCGTCGCTTTAGGTTGAATTTGGAGAAAATAAGACAATTATTTTTTAAACACATAATATTTTTTTATATATAATTATACTAATTATTATATTTATAAATTATAATCAAATTATCTGTAAAAATAACTATTTTGCATCTTTAAAAAATAAGAATAAAAAATTATATATAAAAAACATTTTCAAATCGAAAACTTAGCCATCCATCCAAAGTAAAGTTGCCCATCGTATATAGAAATAAAAGGGGGCTTGGCGGAACGCACCGAAAGCTAAGCCTGCGAGGAGTTTCAGAGTTCAATGTCTGAACAACGGAGGAGAACAAAAGCTTTGACTTCATCTCGGCATGATCCATCTATTACACTGCAAAGCTTTTAATGACCTCTTACGTAGCAACCCAGCTGGCAAGCAAACCCAAATGAATGAAACGATCCATGCCACCAGTTTTGACAAATTAAGTAAGCTACACTTGTCTCCACTCCATGGCATAGAATAGAGTGACAGTAAAGTTTGTGATTGGAATCGAGGGAATCGCAGACTTCTGTTTTGATCATCGAATACCCTCGCCTTGCCAGCATTTCACGTGATCTTGCCCCGTCTTGGTCCCTGAGCTACTATAACCATAGGTTTCAGATCTCATGAGGGGGATCTCATGAGCTCTGACGTGCAACTACGCAGGACCTCAAAGAAGATGCCTTGGCTGGACTAGTTGCATTGTACTGGGAAATATGCCGCAGTAGTCCTTGCTTTTTGCATGCTTCTCTGTATCAGCTAGGGCTTTGCTAGGCCTAAATTCTTTCCACTGTTGAAGATATGCGTATACATATTAATTGTTGAACAAAAAATTTGATAGAGCTTATTTAATGTTTTACTTTTATAATTAAATTCAACAAATTTTGATTTCAAACGACCGCTGCTGCGTTCATCAAAAGCTTTTAATTAGAATATATGTGTACGCATGTGTATATATATATATATATATATCTATATATATCTATCTATCTACACACACTGACTACAGCTGTCGATTATTACTTAGGATTTGTCCCATGTTGACGGTGGTGCGCATTTCATCGTAATATTGTACGGTCTTGAGTTTGACAAATCTGTGGTCCATAATAGTATACGCACGCATTTCTTCACCGAAGAATACAATTACCTAGTATTTAATATCTTTTTTTCTTGGAAAGCGAACCGAACTGGCCAGTGAGAGCTGCTGTTTGCAGGCCGCTGCCTTGCATGTCCTACTGTTTCTTCTGCTTGATGACACCCATGGAAGGGGACGTGGCGAATGTAAGAATTAGGAGGGTTCTGTGCGCTTCTGGGGTTTTTATCTTTTTCTTTTTTTAATATACAATATGCAACACATTAATAAAAATATAAAATAAATCTCATATAATTTAAATGTTATTTTTAATGATTATATCAATTTTTATTTTGCATTTATCTTATTTAGCTTTACGGCTTGAGTTATGGTTAAGGGTTTCTGTTTAATTTTCGTGACAACAAATGGAAAAGGTAGCAGCAGTAACTAATATACTAATACTTAAATCAATATTGTTACTCTTTTCAAAAATACTTACCAATTAACTTAATGTTTTCATGTTTTGAAGGATAAGTGAAATTTATTTTCTGTGCATTTAAATAGGTTGAAAAAAATAAATTGATAACCAAAAACGATAAATAAAATGTGGGAGTGCCAGCGAAAACGTCAACATAATGCAATATATTAGAGTAACCCACAACCACACTGACATAAATATAAAAAGAGTCCACAAGAATCGGTTTCAACTGTGACCTGCGGGGAGCATGCCTCACTCACAACACCAATGGCATGCTTTTATTTTTTCCGTCTAGCAACTCGTAAGCTCACACCGTAACAAGAAAACGAGCAAATGAAATAGCAAAACAAGGGCACAACACGTTGTCAATTCACTGGCTGAGCCACGGCACGCAGAGGATACTTCATCTCACAGGACAGATTCAAGACCTCACTCAGATCAACGGGGTGAGCTGCATCCTGAACCCATTTGAACTGGCTCACCAGGTGGGCCACCCAAAGTGTCACCGTGACGAGCCCTAGACCCTGGCCGGGACAGACCCGACGCCCTGCTCCGAACGGTGCAAGTCTAAGATCACTGCCCCTGACATCCACGTCCTCTTCCAGGAACCTCTCTGGCTTGTACACGAGTGGGTCCTTCCACACTTGCGGGTCATGGGTGATGGCCCACATGTTGACCATGGCAGTGGTGTGTGACGGGATGAGCATTCCGTTGCTGAGCTGGACGTCTGATGTGGACAATCTCGCCCAAGAAAGGAGTGGGCCCGGGGGGTGAACTCTGAGAGTCTCTTTCACAACAGCCTGCAGATAGGGCAATTTTGCCAATTCAGCGTCTGTCAGCTTCCCACTCCGGGCTGCCACGTCTTCAATCTCTGCTCTCAGCTTCTCTTGAACCCGTGGGTGCAACACCAATTCCGCCATAACCCACTCGGTCAATAGAGCAGTAGTATCAGTTCCTCTAAAAATCATTTCCTGCCATTAATAATAATTAAACGTAAACAATTAATTATCAATAAATTAATTAATCATTTACTTAAATAAATAAATAAGTGTTTAAGTATCTTATCAATTATTTTTTTTATTTTAAGATAAGTCACATATATATATATATATATATATATATATATATATATTATTTTTAAAAATTTTTTTTTTCTTAATATTTATCCCTGCTCTAGTTAACGTACCCACAAGACAGCAACCATATCGTCGTCTTGGAGCATTTCTTCACCGTCTAAAGAGAGCAAAACATCAACAAAATCACCAGCGCTGTCTGCAGTCTCCTTTCTTGCGCTGCTGCGTCTTCTACGGTGCTCTTCAATGATGCTTCCAACGAATTTCCTGACGCGGGGAACGAGCTTAGCGCAACGCTCATTTATGCGGCGTGGATCATAGAATGAGCTCAACCATGGCAAATGATCAGACCAATTGAAAGCACCCAACAGCTCAAACCCTTCCCTCACCATTTCCCTTAGCTCATCAAGCTCATCGTTGTTGTAAGTGCCTTCATCGAATCTCTTGCCAAACACGCTTCCCATGATGATGTTTAAGGAAGCTGTTTGAAGGTGATTCCTTAAGGACACAAACCCCTTCTGTTTCTGCTCGTCCGATATGTTGCTCAGTATGCGGGAGCACTCCACCTGGCGAATACTCTCGTGCCCTGCGATGCGCCGTGGTGCAAACAGGTTAGAGGAAGCAATTTTTCTCAGCAGCCTCCAGTAGGTCCCGTTGGGCGCAAAGCCGATCGCTCGACTGAACATGAGGCTTTTAGCTGATTGCTTAATTGGGCGATTGGCGAAGTGGGGAGACGTCAGGATTTCTCGGGCAGTGTGGGGTTCAGAAGCAACGACAACAGGGGTGGAGCCGAGGCTGAACGCCATGAGAGGAGTGTTTCCTCGGGTCCAAGCCATGGAAGCTAAAGTGCGGTGGGCCAAGCCGCGGCTCAAAGTAAAGAGACTGCCAAAAATGGGCAGACCTCGAGGTCCAGGTATCAAGACCCGGCCTTGTTGGTTTCTCCCATTTTTCCAAGCAGTCCCACCAGAAGAAAAAAACCATGTAAGGATTGACAGAGACAAAAAGGTAACAACGAGACAAAACAGGACATCACCACCTGAAAGGCCTTTAGATCCAAGAAACGCTGGTAGTGTAAAGAGCCACCACGGTGTGCTCTTGCCTAATGACTCCATAGTTTTTCAATTGCAAATAGACAAGTTAAGGGTCAAAGAAAAAAAATAAAGCAGACTTAAGGATCTTTGAATGTAAGGGAGAAGATTGTGGAGGTCTGGTAATCAACTTTAAGTGGTAGGGATATATATAGAGATAAAGAGAGGGCTTCTAATTAATTTGTTTGTTCGTCATTGGACCGTTGCAATGGATAATGCATTCAGGTAGAGAGAACAGAAAATTAAAGACAGTAAATTTATTATATTTTTTTTAAAAAAAAATATTAACAAATGTCTAATTATGGTTCATTGTTCTTCTGAGGCAAAGCCCATTTCCTATAAAGCATTTTAAGTGCTGTCATTGAAATTCTTGAAATGCGGACAGAGACTGACGGAGAGACAGAGGAAGAGAGCAGCGCATTCAATGAGATCGTCGATTTGAACAATTCGAGAGGTGACTTCACGCAATCCTAGTTGTTGCGTTGATCTTCTGATGCTCGTCGAAAAACACCCGGTCTCTACGCAGAAAAACCGTTCTTCTTACACGGTATTCTTATTCTTATTCTTATTATTTTATTTATATATATATATATATATATATAAACACCAACTCCAGCTCTTATCGAAAACAAAACTTGTAAGAAAATTGCTTTGTACCAAAATTTGAAATTTACGCGTGCCATTTTATACTTATATTACTTCACCAAGATAAGATTATGACTTTGTTCTCACATCATGTATTCCCGAGGAATTGGAAAAATTAAAACTTTCAAACATTTAGCATCAACACCACTCATGATGTTGAAAGTTTGTGTCTAAATTTCAATGTTTCTACGATAAAATTGTCCCTACATTGGACGTTGAATTATCTTTACACAATTTTCAATACATCACGGGAACTTTTATGTATATAGGGCGGGGGGAGGGCGGTTGGTCTGAAGCCTCCTCCTCTCCTTCTCCTCTAGCAAAGTATGCCATTGGGGGGGGGGGTAGGGCGGTTGGCCTGAAGCCTCCCCCTCTCCTTCTCCTTTGGCAAGGTCTGCCATTGGGGGGTTAGAGCGGTTGGCCTGAAGCCTCCCCCTCTCCTTCTCCTCTAGCAAAGTATGCCATTGGGGGGGGTAGGGCGGTTGGCCTGAAGCCTCCCCCTCTCCTTCTCCTTTGGCAAGGTATGCCATTGGGGGGTTAGAGCGGTTGGCCTGAAGCCTCCCCTTCTCCTTCTCCTTTGGCAAGGTATGCCATTGGGGGGGGGGGGGGAGGGCGGTTGGCCTGAAGCCTCCCCCTCTCCTGCTTGTCCCGTGAAGACGACCATTAACCATTCGGAGTTTCCATTACCGATATCTGCTGTCAAATTTTAATAGTTTTGATATTATTATTGGTGTTTGATAAATTTAATGATATTACTAAATAATTATATAAAAATTTTAATTTTATCAATTTAAAAATAACACAATAATAATAAAAAATTACACATAAAAATAACTTAAACATAGAATTTTGTTTTTTGATTACACATAAATTAAAATATTTAAATTTTTATATAATAACAATCATTTAAATTTATAATTTTAATATTAATCTAAATTAACTGTGAAATTCGCCCCGTGAAGCCTGGCTATGCATGTTGTCCCTAAAGTTATCTCCAGATCTTGAGATGTGTGCCATTCTTGGAGGTAACAATCGATTTACCTCGATGGCCATTCATTTTGTTGCTGGAGCCGCAGGTAAGAAAGGAAATGCAATTTTGTAAACAATAAAAATAAAAAAATAATTTAACTGTTTTTATTATTACATAATCAACTCATTTATTCAAAATTTAAATCTTACTGTAACATTAAATTATACTTAATCTCAATTAAAATTTTTATGTGCGAGACACAACCGTATTTATAAAATTCTTCTTTTATTTTATTATTTTATTCCAAATATAAAAAATACGTTAATTTCTTATTCACAAGTAGTTTTTATTTGATTTTTTTTTTTGTTTTGTTTTGAAACCTAACTAATTATTTTACTAACATAGAATTAAGTAAAAGAAAACTCTAACATCCATTGAAAAAAAAAACAAGAAGAAGAAGAAGAAGAAGGAAAAGGGAATAAGGTGAAACAAAAACCACAGTGTATACATTTTACGAGACCAACTCAGGACATAAGTCATATGAAATTTTCATTGCTTGTTTAACTGCTCATTAAATGAGTGAGAGGAAACAACGTTAATTTGTTAATAATTCTTATGGATCGAGTTACTACACAATGAACATTTTGACATTATAATATGATAAACTAAATTAATGAGATTTATTAAACCATAAAGGATATTTTTTAAAAAAAATAAAGGTGAACCGTCTGCTACAAAACCTGTGCATTGTTCATACTTAAAAGAATTTGCACAAGTATTAAGAAAGTAAGTGCAGGACGAATTAATACATGCCAAAGAATAAAGAAAAATTACACCCAATGTATGTCGCGTCCCTCTCGCCCTGCTCATTCTATCCCCGATTCTCCTAGCTTAGACAAAGATAAACTGAAGCCAGTGTCGTGGCAGCTTTCAATGCGTTACTTGGACAGCAAGTCTTATCCTCACTAATTTAGCTCCACGATTTCAATTTTAATTAGTTCTAAATTTAATTTGAATCGATTGAATAAAGGCTCAAAATTGAAATAGATTAAATTTAAAATAATTTAAAATTTAATTAATTTAAGACCAGTTGACTTGAATTTGAAAAATTTGAAATCTAAATAATTTAAACTTATAAAACTTAAAATCCAAACTAATTTAAGAAAGTTTAAATTAAAATGGATGATTTCGATTAAAAAAATATTTTTTTTATTTTTATTTTTTAATTAAAATAAAAAAATGCCATTTGACTTAATTTTTATTTTTTATTATTGTCTAAATAGTTGAACTACAATATGATTGTAACGATTAATTTGCGCAAATATTCATTATTTAATTTGAATGTTTTTGAGAAACAAAATTTACAATTTTATTGTGAGATAAATCCTAAAATTTACAATATCATTGCTGCTTAATTTTACTATAAAATTTTCAAAAAAAAAAATTGTTTTTAAAAATTGAGAAATATCAAAGTCCCTTCCTGTCTATCTCTGCATCGCTTTCTTTCTTTTGCCCTCTACATAGTTCTATCCATTCTCTCCCTGGCGAGTAAACTCAAGGATACCAAAAAAAAAAAAAAAAAAAAAAAAAAAAAAAAAGAGTTAACCCAAGGATAGAAAAAACACAGAATCATAGGGTATTCAAATCCGTAAAAGAAAGAGTCAGTTACTGAAAACAATTTCATAGGCGAGCGAAGACATCCTTAGTGTAAAGGAGACAAGGATGTGAACTACTCTACGAAATCTATATTTTTGTACTCTTTCTCTCCCTTTCTGTCACCATCATCTCTTCAGCATGAGCTAGCACAAAAAAAGTTGCCATTGGTCAATTTATATTAATAACGGTAAGGAGGCGGACCGGTTTAAAAAAAGAAAAATACAAAAAGTCTATACGGCGGATCCAAAAAATAAGATTTGTCAAGTGAAGTCTTTTAGCGTCATCAATAGTTAGTCGTATCAGATCGGCCCAGGTTTGATGCTCATAAATTGAAGAAGAGACAACAAATGATTCACACGAGGAGGCTTGATATATATATATATAGTATTGAACATCAATGTTTGTGGGACCTAACTCAACCAAGTAGGAAGACATGACGAAATGACATTTTAGCTAAGGTCACCCTAAGTCCAAGGAGCCGGAGATTGGTATCCAAGATCAAGCATCACGGTGTTTTTTCTTGTCGTAAAACGAAAAGAATATTATAGTAATCCAAAAGATGACACCAACCTATGAATGCCCCTGACCTCTGTTGAAAAGAAAACTTACTACAACACGCATCGGCGATTTTATAAAAAATTTCCTTTCTCTTTTCTCTTTCTTTTTCTTTCGTGCGTTTTCATTACTTGTGGTGTCTGCTTATATGACAAACTATCATTTCATTCCTTCATTGTTTGTGAGCCTTTTAACATCCCTGTGAGGGTCTCCTTTATCCCCTCCTTTCCTCCTTGTGTGTGCCTGTGGGTTTTCTTAATGGGCCTACCATTAGGGGCTAAGGGCCTTGAGTGCCTGTGACCCCTTATCCTCCCCACCCACACAGTCTCCTAATGCCTAATGAGCTTAGTGAGCCGAGGATTTCGTGTGTTAATGGCTTTGTAACTTCCTACAACGTCCATTGCTTACCCTGCACCAGTACTCGAGCTCGCTTGCTCCTTTCCTCGACAACCGAACAGAAGCCCCCCTTGCGTTGAGAGCCCACAGTTCGCTTGCAAATTCGAACCTCTGGACGTGCACCGAGGCAACTTCCTAAAGAAGTCTGCTGGCAGAGTCGGGTGTCAGGGATAATTGGATAACTATTCCAACGACAATGGCAATCCTTCCTGTCTCCCAATTGACTCTACCTCGCAAGCGCATGGATGATGGGTCCAAACCGACGCAGAATTTATATAAACTCAAGAATGAATGAATATTTAAGTTTATAGATATATTTAACCATCATATGATCGTGGAGATAAACCTTCACATGTTAGTGTTAATTCAGATTAAAATAAAATTAAAATTATAATAAAAGTTAATTTAGTTGATTTTAATTTAAATTTTATTATTTGAATATATTTAATTTTCTATCATTATACAAAGGTGCAAAATTTAAATTATTGTACAATACATTTAAAATATTGTATAATAATTTTATCAATTAATAAAATAAAGTATAATCGTATAATCATTCAACAATATTATCAAAACAATTATTTTGATTCAGTTAAAATAAAACTTATAAATATCGTTAGATTTGTCGGTGTCACTACATAAGTCACTGAAATTTTTTTAAAAAGTGGTTTTTTAAGTTGTACGGATAGTCACCGTATAGCCGAAATTTTACCACCATCACGCTGGAGTCATCCTCTCCAACCATACAGAAGAGGAGAAAGAAGGAAACAAACAATTTGGGTGCCATTGCAAAAACAGAACTCAGAAAAATCAAATTGCAAATAAAGATAATTTAGAGATCATATTGAAAAATCATAATATACAAGGGTCAGAATACAAATAATCAATAGGACCGGATTAAAAAATATCGGAAGGAAATTTGAAAAGTCATGAATTTCAATATGAATGACACGATCTCAGTTTCAATTCTTGTTTTGGATAGAAAAAAATTACAATTGATGATGTACACAGATGAAAATTTTGTTGGATTATAACGAATTATTAAATATAATAAAGTAAAGAGTTATTGAACTTGTTGTACATGTAACATAAGTACAGAGAATTATTCATCGTGAATTACGAAAAAAAGAATAAAAAGATATTATATTTTATTCATCAAAAGGTGAATGATAAAAATTTTAAAAAAAATTACTATTGTAATTTTATCAAATTAAGTATGAAATATTCTAACGATATCATTCCAAATTACAAATAAAGTTAAAAGGATAAAACTTCAAACCTTACAATGTAAATTTGAACTGTTGTAGATGAATATTTTAGAAATTATTTCAGTTTATATAAATATAGTTATTGCATTGATAAATCAAATGAAAATATATGTTAAATGATTAGGTGAAAGTTGAAAAGATTTTACGGACACTTATATTACAGAATTAATATATCTTGGTTGTTATAAAAAAAGCACATTATAGTAATAGAATATAATTATATAATCATTCAACATGATGTAAAACGAAAGTGGGAAAATAAAATAATAAAAATTTAATATTAAATTAAATGTTTACAAGACTTTTAAAATTTATCAAAAAATAAATAATTTTTTAAAAATAAATTTCATATAATTTATATGATAAATTTAACAATTAATAATTTATTATGAATGATTTAATCATTAATTTTACCTACATATTCATATTTAAAACCTTTAGTTAGACAAAAAAAACACTTTAAGTAAGTGGAAAAAAAATACTTAAAGACTTGATAAAAAATTAAATTAAGTTATTAAATATTTGCATAATAAAAAATACTTAATAACAAAATATTTTAGAATAATTTAATTTAAAATTTTTAATTAGACTAAAATATTTTTAAATAATTAAATAAATTATAAAATAAAAATTACAATATAATTTAAAATATGATTAAAAAATTATTTTATTAAAGTGATTACTTTATACTTTTATACTTAAAAAACAACTTGTTGTTAAATTTACAATAAGAAATTAAAACTAATAGCTTGTATTATTGTGCAAGTAATTACATTAATCAATAATGAAGTTAAACTAAAATATTCTTTTTTTTTTACTTATTGACCATTTTAATAAAATTAATATAACAAAATAATAAGAGTGAAAAATCAAGAAAATATTGAAACTCATACATTATGAATTATAGTCTTATATAAGATCTATTAATAAATTAATATTTTTATTACCATTACTTTAATAATATAAGTTTTTGGAATGACAACATTTTCTTTGTATGTATTTACATTAACATGTAAAAAGTTACTTTCTTCACTTAAGAGTTCATAAAAAATTAATGTAAAAAAAAAGAGTTCATAAAAAATTTGTATTTACTAATTTTTTAAGTAATATGCTCCATAATAGATACTTGAATAATAATTTTAAAGTGAGGATGAGATAACATATTTTTAAATTTTAAATTTATACCCACAATTTTAATAGATAAAAAATAAAAAATAAATCATTTTTTTAGTATATTCTAAAATCTTATTAACTTTAGTGCCACCATACAATTTAAGTACTAATAAAATTTTCACATTCATTATAAATGAATTCTTCACTTATTAGATCTAAATTGATTATATTGAATATCATTATACCACTCAATTACATTATCTCAAAATTTAAAATACCCAAAAAGTCTTTTTTTTCTTTATCTAAAACGTTATTATATTTAAAATGAGTAACAATTTCAATTAATACATTTACAAACATATTAACTATAAACACAATCTTTTAATATTAGACCTATTGTCTTCCTAAGTTTAAAAAGATACTATAAATGGTCCTTTTTTCACAATTATCATCCTTGAAGAAATTGTTTTTTAAGATGATATCAATAACATGCCTTAATCTCTTTTAATAGAAAATAAAGTTGTAAAAATATGATAATAAAGAGTTAACTCTAGATTGAACTTTTGTAAGAATTATAAAATTTATTAAAAATATAAATGATTATTAAAAGAATATTTAAATAATAGATAAAAAATTTAAATCAAGTTATTAAATATTTATCTAATAAAAAATACTTGATAATTAAATATTCTAAAATAATTTTCATTTTAATTGAAATTGTTGACATCATATCATTGTAAATTTTCAATATTAAGACCTGTGAATTTTCGAAACAAACAAATCTCAGAGAAAAATATTGAAAACAAAAATAAATAAATAAACAGGTTTTGATTAATATATTAATTTTTATTAAATAAAAAAAATTAATGCGTCAGCCTAACCATCCAACAATCGATTGATTGAAGCTCAAATCTTCGGACAGAATTTTAAAACCACATGCCGAGTTGGAACCTAAACGCAGAACGGGTCTGGACGGATCAGCTTAAAGTTCGTATGTTTTGGGACCTACTCCAAACCAAAACGAAAATACGCAAAGACCTTTCATATCATTAGGTCTATAAATCATGTCCGCCGCCGCCAGGGCCGGTGGCAGCAGAAGCAGCGCAGCAGCCACTTGCACTGCTCAGGAGTCAACAATTCTGATCCCCACACTGCCAAACGACGTCGCATTAAACATTCTAGCTCGGATCCCTCGGTCGCACCACCCATGCCTGTCCCTAGTCTCGAAGGCCTTTCAAACCCTGGTGTCTTCCCCAATCTATTACTCCACGCGCTCCCTTCTGGGCTACTCCGAGCCGTTTCTGTACCTTGCTCTCCGCATCCCCAACACAGGGTACCTGCGCTGGTTCACACTCTACCGGAGCTCTCCTTACCCTAAAACCCCTCCTCAGTTCTCAGTCCCGCTACCGCCCGCACCTTCTCCTCTCGTCGGCTCCGCATGTGTCGCCGTGGGCCCCGTGATCTATGTTGTCGGTGGATCTGTCAACGACATCCCCTCCTCGCGCGTGTGGGCACTCGACTGCCGGTTCCACGCGTGGGAGGCCGCCCCCAGCATGAACATTTCTCGGGAGTTCGCTGCCGCCGGTGTGGTTGATGGAAAGATTTACGTGATCGGCGGCTGCGTGGTGGACACTTGGAGCCGGTCCAAGAACTGGGCCGAGGTTTTTGACCCGAGAATTCAGAAGTGGGAATCAGTGGACAGCTCTAAACACAATCTTTTGCGCCAGAAATGGATGCACGCTAGCGCTGTGATGAAAGACAAAGTCTACGCAATGGCAGACCGGAACGGTGTTGTTTTCGAGCCGAAAACCAAGCGATGGTGGGGAGTGGAGAAGAAACTGGACTTGGGATGGAGAGGGAGAGCGTGCGTGGTGGATGGAGTTTTGTACTGCTACGATTACTTGGGAAAGATTAGGGGTTTTGACTCGGAAAGTGGGGTTTGGAAGCAATTGAGAGGGGTAGAAAAGGGGCTGCCTAAATTTTTATGTGGGGCAACAATGACGAATTTAGGGGGAAAATTGGTTGTGGTTTGGGAGGAAAAAGGTGGGAAGACTGGTAATGGAAAGGAAATGGAGGTTTGGTGTGCGGAAATCATGGTGGAGAAGAAGGGAGAGGAAGGGGAGTTGTGGGGGAATATTGATTGGTGTGCTGTTGTTCTTAAGGCTCCCACTGGATCTTCCATTCTTCACTGCTTGGCTGTTACCCTGTGAGCATCCTTCTGTTGTGGACCAAACTAAGTATTATTATTATTATTTTTTGGTTGATACTTGTTATTGGATTTTGGACTTTGCTTTAGTGGATTTGTTTGTGTAGCATTGTGCTTACTTGATCTGTTTGATCTTTTGTAATGATATGTGTTTGTCATTGATGTAACTTTGAGAGTTGAGCAGTTTCTGTCTGATGCAAGTTTTCAGGCATACAAACTCATTTGCTCATAAATGAGTTGACATTTATGTGTCTTTTGTCTTCTTTGAAGTCCAAGCTATACAGTGTGTGTTGAGTCAAGGAAGAAGAGTGGAGGCATACTAAATTTATGTAATGTTACTGCAAGCAATTTTTGGGTATGGAGTTTATCCCCTTTTTAACTGTTGGTACTATATGTTTATTTTCTTTTTTAGGAAAATCTTAGCTGAGTTGAATTATAATGTGGTTGATGCAGTAATTGTAGACTAATTTTTATCTATACTGTTAAATATTCTCTGTTGTAAATTATTACCTGAAGTGCCACCTCTTATGGATTAGTTTGATGATGTGATAGTGACATAAAAAAAACCTCTACAGAGTTGACCACCATGCCCTAGAGGACCAGGGAATTATATATATATATATACACACGCACTCTTTTAATGTCAATAAAGATAAAAGGAGATTCCCAAATTGATTAGTGGGACATTGCCTTCACAGAAGATACAAAGCCCATGTAGAGGATTAAGTATATTAATCCTTATTGAATCTGATTTAAAGGAAGGCTCTTTGGGTAATTCACAGAAACCAAGAAAAAGAAATCAAGTTTGTAGTGCATAACAGACCAAGTATGTGGTTAAAAGGATTATTTAAACCTCACTTTTTGTAGCAGTTTTAGCATTATTGTTGAATATGTGATGTGAATTGAGTTCCATCCAAGATGCCTACAAATGTTTACTTCTGAAAATGGATCATTAAGCATCATTTGGCTACAAGTGCTGAGGGAAGGCATGGACTAGTGCCATTCATACTGGCTGTAGCTAAATCAAAATTGCAAGCTGAGAAGTTTAAGTGTCCGGTTGTTGTGTGAGATTGCTGCGCAGTCTTTGTTAACAAATCTGCTTACCAAGCTTCTCACACTTTTATTCTGACTTTGATCTTTGTTATTATTAATTTATATATTCCACTAATGTTCCTTTTAATCACAGATGAGAAGGGAGAGAAGGGAAATGGCAGAGCATTTAGCCTTTCTTAGAGACCTGTCTCTTACACTAACTTAATTAGGGTCACCTTCCAGGCATCCTGCTTTAAAATCCTAGTAGGGTGCTCTGTTGGTGGGCACAGATAATCCAAGTTTGATGCTCTGGGATCAGGATTCACTACATCACCTCCATCCAATTCCACAGACTGCCTTGTTGAGGTGGGCTTTGAGTGTTCCAAGTTCTTTATCCTTCAAATATGGTGGTTTTTGATATGTCTAAGACTAGGTTACATGTGCTAGTTAAGATGTGATGGTACATTTCATCTTGATTGCCCAATTGGCTGGAGCAAAGTTAAAATCAATGGGCTGACAGTTAACTGTCTCGTTGTTGTGCAAGTTTTCTTAGATGCATAGTACCTTGAGCAAATTGTTTTATTTCATAATTCTATCAAACTGTTAGTTCACGTCTTTTTTTTTCTTTTTTTATCTTGATTTGGTATTTAGTTAGATCTGTCTTATCTTAAGTCAGAGAGCAAGTTATAATATAAGTACACCATCATTTACAGTGATCCCTACTAGAATATCTGATGCTGTTTGTCATAGCCATTCAATGCAAAATGACAGTTTTATGGAATTGCTTCAAAATGCACTGTCTTTTGAGTTTACATGTGAATGGTCCTCTCAATTTCCTGAGCCATAACTGGGCCATTTTTTTGAAAGAATATATAAAGCTTCTATGTGGGAAGTAGGCTGCATTACTTCTTATAGACTCTTACTTAAAATCACATCAAGGAAAACAATCAAATTCATGCTGCATAAAAGATTACAGGACACCATCCCAGAAGTAAACCACTAGGGTAGTGCATTTAATCCAACATGCTCCATAAATTTGTAATCTTAAGATTGTCCATTGCTTTGGGAGAATAAAGTTCAATTACATGTGTAATACCGAGGGGAGGCATGAAACAGTGCCACTCATCTTGATTGTCAAATTGGCTGTAGCTAAATCAGTGTTAAGGCCTGAGAAGTTAACTGGCTGGTTATTGGATGAACTGGCTGAGCAGTTTCTGTTGACATCTGCTAACTGAGTTCTGATGTCACTACTTTGACTATATTCAATTGATTTACTTTTCCATTTTACTTATTCTTGGCATACATGAGAAGGAAGAGAAAGAGGGAAATGACTCAGAATTTAGCCTTTCTACGTGACCCTTCTCAAACACTTACCAAATTGTCACCTTCCTGGCATTCTGATTTTTTCCTATTATGGGGCATCTATCTGTAGCAATGTGTTTTTTTTTTTGGTTAAACTTCTCCTTCCATTGTTGAGGTTTCTAGCTCTGTGGACAGGAGTCTCTAGCTTAAGTTCCATCTTTCTGTTCCACCTTTCCTTGAACATGTGGTGTGACTTGAATTACATCCAACGTGCTCCATAAATGTGTAATTTTATGATTGTTCATCGCTTTGGGAGAATTATGTTCAGTTGCAATTTTAAATTAGGGTTTGCAAGACATCTGCTACAATTACCTAGGTAAGGCATGAAACAGTGCTAATCATCTTGATTGCCAAAGTGGCTGTACCTAAATCAAAGTTAAGGCCCAAGAAGTTAACTGGCTGGATGTTGTGTGAGTTTGCTGAGCAATCTCTGTTGACATCTGCTTACCGAGCTTCTCGCACTACTACCTTGACTATATTCAATTGATTTGCTTTTCCTTGTTTACTTAAATTTGTTGTGCATGAGGAGGAGAAAGTGGGAAATGGCTTAGAATTTGGCCTTTCTAAATGACCTTTCTCGAATATTAGATATCGCCTTCCAGGCATTCTGATTTTTTTTTCTATCATGGTGCGTCTATCTGTGACAAGATTTATTTTTTCTTCTCCTTCCATTGTCGAGTTTTCTAGCTCTTTTGGTCTGGAATATCTAGTTCAAGTTCCATCTTTCTGTACTACGTTTCCTTTAACAGGTGGCCTGACTTGAATTTTTTCTTACATGCCTCATAAATGAGTAATTTTAAGATTGTTCATTGCTTTGGGGAAATAAAGTTCAATTGCACATTTCAATTAGGGTTTCCAAGACATCGGCTACAAGTACCAAGGGAAGGCATGAAACAGTGCTAATCATCTTGATTGCCAAAGTGGCTGTAGCTAAATCAAAGTTAAGGCCTGAGAAGTTAACTGGCCAGATGTTGTGTGAGTTTGCTGAGCAATCTCTGTTGACATCTGCTTACCGAGCTTCTCACAGTACTACCTTGACTATATTCAATTGATTTACTTTTCCTTGTTTACTTAAATTTGTCGTGCATGAGGAGGAGAAAGTGGGAAATGGCTTAGAATTTAGCCTTTCTAAGTGACCCTTCTCGAATATTAGTTGTCACCTTCCAGGCATTCTGATTTTTTTTATCCTATCATGGTGCGTCTATCTGTGACAAGATTCATTTTTTCTTTTCCTTCCATTGTTGAGATTTCTAGCTCTGTGGTGAGGAATCTCTAGTTCAAGTTCTATCTTTCTGTTCTACCTTTCCTTGAACAGGTGGCTTGACTTGAATTTCTTCTTACACACCTTGTAAATGAGTAATTTCAAGATTGTTCATTGCTTCAGGGGAATAAAGTTCAATTGCATATTTCAATTATGGTTTCCAAGACATTGGCTACAAGTACCAAGGGAAGGCATGAAACTGTGCTAATCATCTTGCTTGCCAAATTGACTATAGCTAAATCAAAGTTGAGGCCTGAGAAGTTGAGTGGTTGGCTGTTGTATGAGTTTGCCGAGCAATCTCTGTTGGCATCTGCTTACCAAGCTTCTCACACTACTACCTTGACTATATTCATTTGATTTACTTTTCCTTCTTTACATAAATTTGTTGTACACGAGGAGGAGAAAGTGGGAAATGGCTTAGAATTTAGCCTTTCTATGTGACCCTTCTCTAATATTAGTTGTCACCTTCCAGGCATTCTGATATTTTTTTCTCCTATCATGGTGCGTCTATCTGTGACAAGATTCATTTTTTCTTTTCCTTCCATTGTTGAGATTTCTAGCTCTGTGGTCAGGAATCTCTGTTCAAGTTCCATCTTTCTGTTCTACCTTTCTTTGAACAGGTGGCATGACTTGAATATCTTCTTACACGCCTCATAAATGAGTAATTTTAAGATTGTTCATCACTTTGGGGGAATAAAGTTCAATTGCAATTTTGAATTAGGGTTTGCAAGACTTATGCTACAAGTACCAAGGGAAGGCATGAAACAGTGCTAATCATCTTGATTGCCAAAGTGGCTGTAGCTAAATCAAAGTTAAGGCCTGAGAAGTTAACTGGCCGGTTGTTGTGTGAGTTTGCTGAGCAATCTCTGTTGACATCTGCTTACCGAGCTTCTCACAGTACTACCTTGACTATATTCAATTGATTTACTTTTCCTTTTTACTTATTCTTGCCATAAATGAGAAGAAAGAGAAAGTTGGAAATGACTTAGAATTTGGCCTTTCTAAGTGACCCTTCTTGAATACTAACAAAAGTGTCACCTTACTGGCATTCTGTTTTTTCTTATCAGTGAGCATCTATCTGTGACAATTTGTTTTTTTTTTTTTTTTTAAGTTCTTCCATTGTTGACTTTTCTAGCTCTGTGGTCAGGAATCTCTAGTTTAAGTTCTGTCACACTTTCTATTCTGCCTTTCTTTTGTTTTAGTTTTGCTGTAGTTGTGTAATCAGGATTCTCAAATTCGAGTCACATCCAATTTGTTACATAGTCCCTTTGTCTTGATCCCCAAATTGGTTGTAGCTAAAACGAAATCAAGGCAGTGAGAAGTTCCCTGGGTAGTTGCTGTGTGATACTTCTCAGAAATCTAATCTACTCACATCTTGATATTTTGAACATTGTTGTTGGCTTCCTTTCCCCTTCAAGGTTTCCATTTTGTTCCTCTTATCCTAGGGGTGAAAAGGGAGAATACTGCAATAGGATTCTTGGAGAGATCCTTTTTATGCTAATTGACCTAAGGTTTTGCCTTTTAGACAGTTTGGTTTGATTGCTTATTGATCTGTGTATTGTGCCCAAATTCAATTCGTTCCTAGCCCTTCTGCCACCCACCCTCCCTCCTTCCTAGCAATGGATATCCACTATTGAGTTATGGATGCAGTTAAGCCTTTTCATGTATGGCTAAGGTAGGTGTTGTATTAATTTGTCTTCAACATTTAGTTATGTCAAGCACACGAAGTTGAATTGCCCAAAACAAGTAATTTTCTCTTCGCTGTAAGTGATCCAGTAAGAAGCCATGTTAGACTACCTTGGGATCTGACATCTACCTCAATTGGATGGCCAAGTGCTAATTTGTTAAATTTTGCCAGTCAACTTAATACGATGGTCTATTTCTTTTTCATTATCAGTTATTCCTTCTGTTTGCTTTGTTGTCTCCTTTTGTTATTTTGTTGTTTAGCTAACATTGTTGTGAAGTACTAAAAGTTAAATCTCTGGTGTCTCCTTCTGAAATGTATGATTTAATACCAGGTGAAATTCTTCACTTCCACCCTTCAATGATATTTTTCAGTCACAGTGAGGGTACTGGCATGAAGAAACTTGGACAGATTCCCATAATTCTTGTATTGAATGTCTGGTGTCACCCCAGCATTCTGCTTTGAGCCTTTAAAAAAGTATCTAAAATTCTCGAACATATTTGGCTTGTATGAATTGATCATATCTATTCAATTTTGGAAACAAAAGAGTGAAATGGTGCTCCTTTTGTATGTATGCCTTTTTGATCTTTTGCCACTCAGCTATTTTTTGAACTATGAATCAGTTTGTTTTGGGGAATAAAGTGCATTTAGTTGCTTGTTTGAAAGAAAAAGAAACGTAGACTATCTTAAATTATTAAATTTGTAAAGTATTTTGCTATTCTATTTTCTTTTAGCTGAACTCACTTAGTACGCTTTTAGCTACAATGCTCTCCTAAAGTACACTGTTATCTTATGTAGACAAGGGGAAGTAAAGATTTAAATCTTTTGCTAGAGCTAAGGTAGCCAACTAATTCCTGTCTTCCTTTGAAAATCCCTGGAAAGGTTGGCAATGAATTGCCTTCATGTGTGATGACTTCAGGTCCTTACCAGAAATGTCTGCATTACCTTGATTGGATGATGTATTTTTCTGTATTTAACAGAGATACCTCTATGCCTTTATGTCTTCGTGTTTCATGTCTAGCCCATGAGTCAGGAAGTTTTCCCTTCCACCTCTCTCAATGCATGAGAAACAGAAATGTGTAGTGCCATTTGGGTTAAAACGCTCTTATCTCCCTAAGAAAATTTTATGGGAAATACTCAAAAGAAGCGTTGGGATATAGTCTAAATTCCAAAAGTCCCCTGGATCAACAACCTGTGGGGGATGTACCATAGGGCCCATACTGGTCGTTCTTTTCTATTTTGTTACATGTTTTCTGGTGTAAATGAATTTTTAACTAATGTTGCAACGATAGTTGGAGCTTGTATATGATTTCTTAGTTTCATTTCTTTTTTTAACATCTTTTCAATTAAGCACTGCCGGAAAGATTAGAATTTTGAGATACAGCCAACAATTTAATAAGGCAATTAGCACTGTTGTATGGTCTAACCCTCTAAAATAAATTTCACTGTGAAGTTACTGTCTTTTGCGGTAAACTAGGCGATCTGAGGCCCAACACGTCACATGAACAAGCAAATAACAATGAGATAAAGATTGCAGACGAATATCAGCTTACGACAGACCGGAGGACTCAGTATTGCCCCATTTTCCATCGATATTTTCGGTTTCCAAACAAGTGTTCCCCTTAAGCACTGTTTGGAAAGAAGTGCTATAGGTTGAAACCCGCAAAACAAACCTGACCTAAATCTACACAAACCATCGTTTAAACACACAAGCAAATGCATAAAAGCTCGCACAAGCACCATGCTCAAATGTCAGCTCCAACATTCATACCTTGTTAAGGTTGGATGATCAATTGTCAATTACCATACGTTCTATATTTTCAACATCACAACCAAGAGCTCTCACTGTTGTTTGTTTGCATTTCAGACCTCACTATAACAGACAAATACATGGACCTACACACGCCAGGTTCTGCTGCTGAAACTAGAAATGCAGAACATGCATTATGATGAACATTATCATGAAGCACTGGTATTTATACACCTTCATCTTTCAGGAAATTTCCAATTTGTTCAAGTGCCTGACAGAATGTTCAGTTCCAATTAGCCAACAGATCAAATTGCCAGGTAAAGCATAACTAAAGAAAACTATTGTACAATTGTTTGTACCAAAGCCTAAAATTTATGTGGAATATCACGACTTACAGACTGATGGGTATATATATACACAATAAAACACAGAGAGATACCTCAATTGCAATCTGGGTTGGTGTGACACTGATAACATCACTATGCCCTAGCTTGGCAGCAATATCTGCACAAGCAATTAAACAGGGAAAACATAGAAGTGCATCAATACCGACAAAGCAAACAAGATAGCTGTGGATTTAATGCAAGTTCAAGTTGCACATACTTTCTAGAGAAACTCTAGCATCAGCTTGTGCATAAGCTTCACCCCTCTCGTCAAAAAGAGTAGACAGACGCTTGAAAGCCTGCAGGAGCATTAAACACAAGATGAGAAATTCAATTCTAATCAGTCATTGAATCATCTATAAGCAGCAGAAATTAACAGATGCAACGTAAGGACACCTTCATGTATGCATCGCCTGCATTGTGATGCAAAAGGGGTCGGGAGTCTGTTCCAACAGCTGCAATCCTTTGTGCCAAGGCTTCTAGAGGTACATCCAACCAAACACTGATTCCCCTCCGCATGTATTTCCTGATGAACCAAACAGAAGACCTGTCACTTCACACAACCGTGAGATAAAGAAAACAAGAAACATAAAGAGAGGAAAGAACTTTTGATGATTTGTATGTTCAATTCAAAGTGAATCATACCAATTGATAGGCCTCATAACTGCACCTCCACCAGTAGAAACAACAAGCCGATGCATTAAAGACAACTTCCGCAGTGCATCAGTCTGAAAGATATCAAAGAGTTGAGGTTTGGTGCCATGTGAATGGGAAGGTAATTAAGCAATTTCACATGTCTAAACAGCTAGAGTGTACACATTGTCCAAATAGCAGGACATAGTTGAACATGTGTTAAACATACATAACACACATGGTGATTCAGTGTTGATGGTGACCACTCATGTAAGTTATTATAATTTGTGCTGCATGTAACAGCTTTAGTTCAATGAAAATGGTAACCAAGTCCACCAAAACTAGTCCAACTATATATATGTAACTAGAGTTGAAATTAATGCTTCCTAAAATACCTCTTTCTCCCTAAAGAAATCCTCTCCATAGAGCTTAAAGATTTCAGCTACAGAAGTCCCATTTATAGCTCTCTCCACCAATGTGTCACTGAAAAATCCCAGAAAAAAAGAAAAAAAAAAAGACACAGAATAAGTGCTGGTCGAGTCAGTTTCCTGCACAACAATCTCAGAAAGAGTAAACACTTGATAGAAACTCTGAATTTCCCTAGAGCGTGTTTGCATATTTTTTTAGCAAAAGAATAATACCAAAAAAAAAGCAAACAACTGACAGAAACTTCAATATCTTCTCTAATGCATATCCCTCTCTCTCTGCTGTTTTTACTATGATCAGCAGAAGGACCATTTTACTTAGAAAACCAAGTGATCAGGAACCGCAGACACCAACCTATCAAAGAACAAATGATCAAGTGCTTGGGAGAGAATTTTTCCTATGGTCGTTTTTCCAGAGCCCATCATTCCTGCATTTCAGCTTCATTTAGTTCCACACTGGGTGAAAACTTCATGTTCTGACAATATAGAGAACCTAGAGACAGAAACACACCAACAAGATATATACAGCGTCCATTTAAACAGGGCCCAATGTCTTGTGACTCGCTCTGCACATTCAATAACCTCCAAATGTGATACATGAATGAGCAAAAAACGAAGCTAGGCTTTAACTACTGAGGCCTAAGTTGCAAGGCAACAAGGAAAAATAAATGCAGTACAACAAATTTATATGCCTATGTTACACTGTCCAGGATCACATCATTTTATACCTTCAAAATCAAATCTTCATTTTGAAAGCCAGAAAAATTTTTAGATTCCAAAGTTGAAGCTGCAAAGAAAAAGTAAAAATAAACATCAGTCTCATAGATCTCTTTTGCATGACTTAAACAAAATTCTGTTGTAACTTTTACAAACTTGGCTCTAACTTGGGGGCACCAGCTTGTATCAATTCACAGATTCAAAAACCTATAGTATCAGAAAAAATATTGCAGAGGCTCCTAAGCAGAGTAACGCTACTCACGGAGGACCATGTACGCACTAAACATTGGATGTTTTCTCATATCAAGTATGAAACAATAAGGCCCTTTAATTTTAGCATTTTGATATAAATATCCGGTTAACAATATTCAAATAGAATGGCGTGACACAATCTGCACAACAGTTCTCACAAACTCAGTAAATAACAGGAAAACCCCACATCATTAACATTTTTAGTTCCTCGTATCCAACCAAAATAAAAAATAAAAAAATTGCACAACATTTTATTAGAACAACTAAGAACTCTACAAGAAACAGAGTTGTTAATCTTCCAACGTAGCAAATTAAGTTGCGGAAACGGAAACATCAACCAGCCATTCTTCATTTATTTTTCTCTTATATATAGATATATATATAAAAGAAAAGCTACAGCATTTCACATTGAAATTGATTGGAACATATGAAAAGAATCAAAATTTCAGCCCTGATCACCTGGAAAGTTGTTACTGGAGGAGCAAGAGGAAGCTAACAAAGAAGCCGATCCGTGCCCATCTCTATTGCTCCTGGTCAACCGAAGCCTCCAGTGTTGCTTCGATTCCGCCGCAAACCGCAAAGACACGCTCGGTTTTAACGTTAGCTTCTCCGGATTCACCCATGTTGTCGAAATAAACTGCGTAGATTGTGCGGCTTTCGCATCCATCCTGACCCCTCAAAACAAATAAAAGAAGCAAAAAGAGAAGGGAAAAAAAAAAACTGCTTTTGCCCCCAATATTTCACTCCAAGGAGGCTTCTTCTTCTTCTTTTTTTTTTTTTTTTCTTTTATGGAGTTTGGAACGATGAGAGAGTCGAGATATGTCAACGTCTTTGTACCTCTTCCTTTCGATTCACATTGGTGGTAGTTGGTAGGACGGTTTTTTTTTTTTTTTTTTGGTTCTTTTAAGTTCCTCAACTCAATACAATTTTTAATTTTGACGTCCAAAAAGAGGAAAAAAAAAAAGTTGTGTGAAAACAACTCAATAAACGTAATAGAAATTAAATTTAAATTCAAGGAGTGTCAATGATTAAAATCTTTAAAATAATTGGAGAAATAAAGCTCAATGCCACAGAGGAGGAAGAATTGGAGGCAATTAAAAAATGGGGTTGGTTGGTATTTGTGTGTGCACTACAGTACAATGCTCCTAAGTTAAGAGGAGGAGGAGGGGGGGTTAGGATGACATTGACAATAATTAAGATGGGGGGTGGTTGGTGTTTGTGCTGTCTCTTATACACATCTAGATGTGTATAAGAGACAGGAGGAGGAGGGGGGGTTAGGATGACATTGACAATAATTAAGATGGGGGTTGGTTGGTGTTTGTGCGTGCATCCCAGAATGATCTTAAGTTAGAAAGCTTTGGATGACATTGACCAGACTGAAAAAATGGGGTTAGTTGGCGTTTGTCCCCGTGCATTGCAGAATACTCTTATGTTAGGAGGCTCTGGATGGCATTGACAAGGTTTACTGCATCCATCCGCATCCACTTCACCAACCAAAATTTTAGGTTGATCTTCCAAATTACTTGTGTATTCCGAGGGGCCGGTCTTCCAAATTCTTTTGTTTTAAAGGGGTTTGGTGACTTTGATTTCCAAACTGCCATGTGGCATTTATTATTTTTCCTAATGAAAACATGAAATGGCGTTGTTGGTTCATAGTCAACCGTCCCAAATTTGATGCCAAGTGAGCCGATATGCTGCTTTTGTACAATAATAATAATAATAATAATAAGCAGAAAATTGGGTGCGTTTGGATCTCATTTGGAACTTGCTTGATGATGGTTGAGGAAATGGGCATTGGAAAGGTGGATTATGGGCATCCATTGACGGGCCTGGCTAGCAAAGTGTGTGTGGGCGGCCAAGTTAGTGTCTTCCCTAATGACTGGTCAGTATTGTTCATCTTCCTTGATTCCTACTTTTTTTTTTTTTTTTTGGTGGGGGGGGGTGTCAAATTATTATTAAAATTAAAAAAAAATCAGGTTATTAGATCACTGATTCAATTAATGAATCAATAGTAGGCTGTTGGTTCAGGTGAGTAAATATGCAAAGCATTTTTTTTTTTTTTTACATATCTAACGGTGGAAAAAAGAAATAAAATGCACCGAAACCTAACTCTAGCATGGTTCATGGCATTGAACTAAAAAGATAAAATTAAGAATCCAATATCCCTTTCAACTACAACGTCCATGACCGAAAATAAAACAAGCTAAGAATAGAAAAAAGGAAAAAAAATAGAAAAAAAGAAAAACCACCCAAAAATTGTAAGGAACTCCTCTCTTTAAACAAGCTAAGCAATTGTTGTGGTTGCTCTGAAGGAGTGAGTGCATTTTCCTTATAAGAAAGAAGCAGGGGCTACTGAAAAATGATCCTCATAATGTTCTAAAATGCAGTAAATCCATGTGGATGGGTCATGATCAGCTGGCTCCCTTGTTGGTCTAATGGCTTTGTAAGTGGTACTGAAATATAACCAAAAGTAGGAAGGAAGCTGAAGCACAAAAATCCATAAATTAGAAGTATCACATTCAATAGAATTCACTTAGAGAATACTTGCTAGAGTAGTAACTAATGGTTTATTATTATTATTATTATTAGTTTATTTTTAAGAGTAACCAATGGTTTGACTGCAGAGGAGCTCCAAGCCAAAATTCCCAGATTAACTATTCCATAATTCCCAGCTCCTGCACGTTTTTAATTCAGGTAATATTTCCTTTTGCTGTGAAGCATATTGAACCATAATTCCCAGATTAACTACAGTAGTTTATTAGAACATTTGTGTGCAAGCTCTTACAAAATAACAATAATTCAATGCATACATCTTATAACGCTTGGTAGGTTTTCAAAGCTCTAAAGCACTTGCATCTTTCTATAACTTCTTCAGTAGCCAAATCTCCATTTGTATGTTACATACACAAAGCCTCAAGTAACTTGAAGTAAGTGATTCATTGATCTTTCGGAATGTATTTTCTTTATTTCCATCAATTTTTATTTTTATTTTTTTGATCCCCCCCCCCCAAAAGGATAGAATATTATAGACTGAACTTCAAGACTATGATTTTGTTCTGGTTTTCTGGATTGGGTTCACAGAGTTTCAGGATACTGAATAATAGTAGTCTCAATGGGAAAAAAAAAATAAATTATGCCCTGGCCAACATGACTTAAACTTACCTTTCTATGCCTCCCTTTGGACCTTGTTCTCACAATAATTATGTGTTCTTTTTACCAGAAACTTGGCACTTAAGCCTATGAAAATCAGGACGACCTTAGTGATCAATCAAACTAGAAAAAGGAGCTGATGAAAGGCAGAATTAGAACATGGTAGAAAATAGCAATCAATCATGATTCAAATGTCAAGACAATTTTTTTTTTTTAAAAAAAAAAAACATAAAAGGAGTAAAATTTGTTATTCAAATATAATGTCAAGGCAATGCAGTCCATTTAAATTGCAATGAGTAACAAAATCGAGAGCTGGACTCATAAGAAGGAACTAAAACTGAAAGAAATTTGGTGAATATTTACCTTAGATCCCTATAGAATGATAATCGTAGAACTCTTTTTTTTTTTAATTTTTAATTTTTTTTTTCATAATTACACGATGTTGTTTATAGATAGTAACTAATTCTATTAAATTATACACGTGTAAAAAAATAATTATCAATAATTACACACGTAAAAAATTATATTAAATTCACTCAAAAATAATTATATATATATATATATATATATAATCAATAATTATTTTTTAAGTTAGATTGTGGAAAAGCGTTAAAATAGAAAGGGAGCACAAAAACCAATTAATGAGAAAAATTTGTTCAAATATTTTCACGAAAGGAACCGAGGCCTCAGGTGGACCCCACCTACATCCGTCCATGTCTGTGAGAGCCTTTCCACGTAAATTGAAGTTCTTGCAATTCGTAAGGTATATTTGTAGGCCAAGTCGTACTTTTATTTTGTCCACCACTGGATATGCTTTGCCCAGTTGCCTCCACCCCACGTTCCCACCTCCTTCTAGAACAACGGCTTTCTCACGCTGTTTGTTGATATGATTACTCTCTCTCGCCGCAAAATAAAATATGACGTAAATATTACAACTTACTAAAATTTAAAATGATTAATTTAGATTCAATTTAAATTAAGTTAAATGTAACAAATTTTTTAGTTAAGTTTTAATTTTTATTTTCAAATTATAAAAGTATCTCATACTTCTTTTTTTATATATTCTTAATATATTTAAAATATGTATAATTTTTTAGTATACAAAATATGAATGTAAATAAAATTAAATTATATAATAAATATATAATATTTAAAATGTACTTCACATTATCCTTAAGAATATTTTTTTGCTATCATAAATAATATCTTAGTGCAGTAGATTACAATAACTATCATCTAATGATACAACAAATCTTCTATTATTGTTTTTTTCAAATAGTGAGATAATAATTAAAAAATATATAGTTATGTAGTTAATCCTGTAATTTTTAGTTAAAAAAATAGAAAATAGGAAGAAAGAATGTTTATTTTAGGTGTGTTAGGATGAAAAACAAAAAACTCTTCTATTTAACTTTTAATTTAACGACTCATAAAAATAAATATTAACAATCGAGAAAATAACAGGTAGTTATAACTAATGGTTCTATTATGATAATAGATAGTTTTCTAACAATTAAAAATAGTTAATTTAACTAATATGATTTAAAATGTCTTAAGAAGTTTTAGTCTAAAGGTGGAACAATCCATTATGTGAGATTGTATTAGGGTCTTCTATATTAGGTGTAGATTTTGGGCTATTCCTTTATGTATTAAACTTTTCTTAGGTCCTTTTTATTTTGTAAAGTATAAAACAAATATTGTATTATAAACAAATATGATATGATTTTTTATTTTTTATGTCAGATATACACTTTCTTAAATATACTTATTTTTTTATTTTTCCTTTACATATTTTAAAGGGTTAAACTGCGATGGGTTAACTAATTAATATATAACACATCATTTTTTTTAATGTTTTTTGGGTTATAATCAAAAATTAAGATGTGCAAATTTTGATATTTAGAAGGATGATGAAATAAAATTTTTTATAAACCATAACTTCTTAATAAATAATAATGAATTTGCCTATGTGTTATATTCTTTAATACCATATTGTTTGAAGTGGTTTAGCATTATTAGTCTTTGTACTCGCTTGGTTTATTTTCATGAAAGTCTTAAGGATTTTGCCCAAAATCTCATAAGAATGATCTCACTTCACTTTCATATAGTTAAATATATTAAATGTGCATTTTAGTGACACGTTATTCATAACAATTATACAATTCATTAAGAGTATAATTCAACATCAAACATTGAAATTATTGCTCATTTACATTATAAGAAAACATTTTACTATTTTGATAATACATATAAGGTTAATTAATGAGTTGTTATTACATATATAAAACTAATTCAATGGATGACATAAGTTAAGTTTTCATCACTTTTGACCATACTCTATAGATATTAGTCCTATTCTCCTTAATGTATTTTTCATTAGGTTAGATTCTATGGTACACCAAGCAATAATTGTTTACTTGGCAGATTTCCAAGTAAAAGCAACTTTCTTTAGTTCAAAAAAAAAAAAAACTTTACCGAAACATCTTTACATTTTCAAATAACTCAAATTAGGATTTTACCTTTTCCACACTTCATATAGAGTCTTACTAAATTTTTTTATATAAAATTTTATTCTATAATTAACATGTAGAAAAAAATACCTTTCCTTATAAATTATTAGAAGTTTCAAAACTCATTAACATAAAATTTATTATTTCTTTCAAAATTTTATTTTTTTTCTCTCTATTATTCCATTTAACTTCAGTGAATGAGGATATGTAATCTAATGAATAATTTTTTTTTCACAAAAATTTGACAATAGTTGAGAACTTTACTATCTTTCCCTACTTGATCTAACTCTCTTAATCTTTTTTCCTAATTGATTTTCTAATTTACTCTTATACTCAATAAATGCATCATACTCTTTATTTTTATTTCTTTAATAAAAAAACTTTGATGTGTCTAAAATAGTCATTTATGAAAGTTAATAAAATCGTATACCACTTCTAGTTATGATAATTTTTAAATCTCCCAAATCAAAATCAATTAGGTTAAGTAATTCAGTTTCTTGTTGAATTGATTTGAATTTTTTTTAGCTAATTTGGTTTTTATACAAACCTCATACTTACCCATTTAAACCAAATTATTTCAACTTATAAATATAAGGTTCATTTTCATGTTATAATTTAACATATCATAAATCATAAAATTCAATAATATAAATATAAAAAGTAAATACATTTTCATTATTAATAACACATAGTATATTCATAATGAAAAGTCTTTAGTTATAATAGTTTTTCTCCATAAATGCATTATTCTTACTTACAACAACTCTGTCAAACTCAAAGGAAACATTTAATTTAATCTTTCATAATAAGGACACATAAATTAGATTAATAAGAATATCTTGAGCATACATCAAATCATTCAAGAACAACTTCTTTCTTGAAGTAAGTTGTTTAAAGACCTTACTCTTATTTAAAATAAGTGTTATTCTTAAATCTCCTATAAATACATATTTTTCTTCATTTCCTACTAGTGTGTAATAGATAAATGTACTCATATTCTTACAAATGTGTCTATTTATTGCCAACTATTTCAATTTGGTGGTAATGTTGACTTAGAAAATAATAACAACAATAATGTCTACTTTTACCAAATTGGAATTTGGTTTGGTAGGTATATCATTTCTTTTCCTATGCTTGTATTAAAGGGCATTAGACATACGCTTTTCTTGCATATAACAAATGTTTTTCTTCTTAAATGTTGAGTTATTAGTTTTGGACTTATCATACCTATAGAACTTGTTATCATAGCTCTTTTTGTTGTGATAATAGTGATGATTATAATGATTTTTTCTTCCTTTTTACCTTTCTTATGTTCCACAACATTTTCTTTTGAAGTCATTTATTTTGCTTTTACTTATTTCAGTTATGTTTTATTTTTGTCCTCGATCAAGATATGCATTATAATATCCTCTAGTGACATGTTCTTCTTTTTATACTTGCGTTGTTACTTATAATTATTTTAAGATTATGGAAACTTTTTGATAAGATAGCTAACTACTTACTTCTCTTGTAGCTCAATGTTTTCATTTTTCAAATCATCCAATAATTTATGATACTAATTGATCTGATCATAGATACTTTTTCATTTATCATTTGAAAATGTAAATGGTCAGTAACATTAAACTTTTGAGTACTAATATCTTTGACCATATACTTTTTGTTTATTTTTTCTCATATTTTTTTGGTTTCTGTTGAAGAGAAGTAAACATAAAAAAGTTCATTAGAAAGTCTCCTAAGAATAGTGTAATAATAAATTTTGTGGACTTTTTCTTAAGTAAGAAGTGTTTTGTTATAGGTTTTAGAACCATATTTTGGTTTTGGTTTAGTAAAAGTAAAAATTCATATTCTTTTAAGTGTTTAAAATGTGAACCAATAAAAATTATAATTTTGGAGGTGTCTTATAAGAAATATGGTATAAAAAGAATTGATTGATTCTAAGAAAAAATAAGAGCAAATTAGTAAACAATAAAAATTGTTTGATTATTAGTTGCATTTATAATTATAAAATAAGAAAATTATTCTTAATATTGTTAAAAAAATTGAAATATATTGAATATGAATATAAATGAGATTAATGTAGCCAAAAAGAATATAATATTTTAAGACATACTTGACATTGTCTTTAAAGTTAGATCATACCCTTGTAGATAATGTCTTAGTATAATAGATTATAGTGATTATGTTTCCAAGTTATAACAATTTTTTTTCACTAATATGCATTCCATTTCAAATAATAAGATAAAAAAAATACTATTGATATACTTAACTTCACTATTTTCAACATAAAAAGGGATAATGAAAAAAAAAAGAATATTTTTTTTTTCCAAATTTGTTAAGATAAGGAAGAAAAAGTTTTTTTTTTAACATTACTTATAGTTTAATATCTCATAAAGATGAATATTGAGAATAAAGATAATGATTGGTGGTTTTATTGTTGTAATATCTAATTATCCAACAACTAAAAATAACTAATTTAAAATGACTAATTTGACAAATATAATCGAAAAGGTTTAAAAAAGTTTTGGGCTAAGAGGTTAGTCCACTGTGTAGAGTTACATCAGACCTTTTATATTATATGTGAGACCTTTCTTAAGTCATTTTTATTTTGTAAAGTATAAACCAAATATTATCTTTTAAGCAAGTATGACAAAAACTTTTATTTTTGTAGTATGATACAATTTTTTTAAAATATACTTGTTTTCCAAAAAATGCATTTAACCATGTTTAATACATGTTCAATTCAATATACCTTATCCTAAGCATCATCTATTTTTTATTCACTCTTATCAAATCTATAAAAAATATACTCCCAAAGTATCCATACATTGAAGGCTACATATATGACAAAACATTTTCAAAGTAAGAGATAAACTTCTCATAATCCTTTTCTATTCTTTTTGACTAGACAATCAGAAATCATATTACTCATGATTTGAATATGCACATTAGTTGTTATAATCCTAAGTTTTCATATTGGATTTTGATAATAACAAAATATTGAGTGTTGCTAATGTGTTTTTTTAAGAGTAATTAATGAAAATGTTGAATCATAAATACACAAGTATGAAAAAGAAGTAACACAAGCAAAAGAAGAAAAGTGAGCCAACAATTAGTCAATTTTCAAAAACTATTGTACTTAATTTGAGATGAATTAGATTGCAAGATATGCATGTTTAGAAAGTTAGGTTTGTCCAATTTTCAATGTTATTAGCTATGTATTAATTAAAAATGTGTGAAAGAAGATGACTTAAATACTATAATGTCAAGATATGCTATATCAATTAATTTCTAAAAGACATCATAAATAGTTAGAGTAAAATTAAATGATGAGTTTCACATGGTTATAAAGATATTTTAGTTTAGTTTTCAATGCAAAAGGCATAATATGATTTAATATTATGTAGGGAACATTATGATTAATTTACTAAAAAGAGTATAAAATATGAAGTTGATTTTTTTTTTTTAAAAAAAAGAGTATGAATGAGATTGCTAAAAGAAAGGAAAAAGTTTGAAATTGAATTAAATTATATATAAAAAAAGAAAATATTGTAAAAGAGAAAGGAAACATTTTTATTGAAATTGAAAGTAATTGTGCAAATAAAAGAAAGAAATCAAGTATAAAAAAAAGACTAAAAAAAGCTGAAAAATTTTAAGTTATAATCGGTCAACTTAAGTAATCGTTGTAGTTAGCGTACAAAAGTGTGTAATGCTAAAAACTTAAAAGTTAAAGTGATTTAGAGTTTATCGACAATTATTACAATTGACAATGTGTTAAAAATTTTAAAAAGTTTAAAGTGATTTACTAGAATTGATATGATAAAAGTGTAAAAAAATTTAAAATTTTTAAAAATTTTAAATTACTCAAAAGCTATTTAATTATCAATAGATGCCTCACAAAAATTTTTTTAAAATTTGATTCAAATTATAATTTATTTTTTATATAGTAAAATATTTTCAATCACAATAATCAATAAAATTTAAATATATATGTGTTAAATGTTTGAATTAATATTAATTTATTTTTAGATAATTTTTTTTTAAAGAAAAAAAATACTTATTTCTATTCTATTCGTATCTTTTTTAACCTGCAATCACCACCCGCGTGGAAGTCATCTTTTAAAATTCCAACGGCACCATTAATTATTCCCTTCACTTGCCTTTGGAATTGTTGGCGACACGTCATCTCAAAATAACCGGTCTTGGCAATCAACCGGGTAAGGCTACAAAGTCACCGGCTAAGCGACCCCCCAGTCCAAGTCTCCCACCCGCAGTTATTGCCAACCCACAAAAAGACAACCCTTTTGTTTTCGCGGTCAAAAACCAGAAAGCTTTCTGGTTGCAAAACTCTTACTTTGAACGTGGAAACCCAGCATTCAACATTCATTGAACCGGCATCCAAGATACTGTCCTCTGTACCACTGACTTTTGGACTACGTTTGCGAAGCTCACCTTGACCAACTTCATGTACTACCTCCTTGTGCACACTGTGTGATGAAATGCTCGCGTGAATGGATCTTACTCAAAATTTTATGCCTTATACGCCTACAGGGTGGTGCGTGAGATTAGTGAACGAAGGTAACTAGGCCCTGTAAAAATGAGTTTTTGTTTCGCATTGTGTCCTAATACATCCACTTATATTTCATGTCATTTCGTATCCAATTTACATGTTAAAACAATCCCCCAGACAGGGAACTTTTAATTATAATTGAAGTAATTTTATCTGTATTATTTGATAAAATTAAATTTAGAAGGTTGTTTAATATGAGGATTTTCGAGATGATATTTTACGGATTTGGTGAATTCCCTTATTTGGTAATCAAGGATGATCAAAGTATAGAGGTGACGTTTGATCATTCTCTACGTCACTAAAATCCTTGTTGAAGAATGAAAGATCTTTATTTATTTATTTATTTTGTTGATGTACGATAGAAATTTCATTCATTAGAAGTCATGGGGGGGGGGTATCTACAATATACTATTTCTCTAGAAATATATATATATATATTTTTTTTTTGGAGGAGAAGATGCTGATAATCTTTGCGTGGCCCATATTCTAGGCTAGTTATAGCCAAACATGGCGGCCGCTGGATTCTCACAAATGTTATGAAGTGACCTCTTCAAACGACATGCTCTCTCCACTCCGTATAAAGCCATGGCAAGTCATATCTAATAAATCTCAACCCCCACCACCTTATAATTCGTATCCTGTTTTGGTTTTTAATTTTTTTTCAGTGAAGTTGTTAAAAAAAAAAAGAAAAAGAAAAAGAAAACATGGAAGTTGAGATAATCTCCAAGACGCGCATTCAACCTTCAACACCAACACCAGACCACCTCAAAACCTACGAGATCTCTCTAATAGACCAAATCATACCATCCTACTATGTCCCTATGATCCTTTTCTATCCCGTAAACCAAGAAACTGAACATCTTTCCGAGAGATCACTACTCCTGAAACAGTCCTTATCGGAGGCCTTAACCCTTTTTTACCCACTAGCTGGCAAGGTCAAAGATGACCTTACCATTGATTGCGACGATGAAGGTGCGTGCTATGTGGAGGCCAGATCAGTTGGGTGCTCTCTCTCCCAACACCTCAATCAACCGGATCCGAAATTCAACCGTAAACTGCTCCCACCAGAACTAAACTGTTGGAAACCATGTCCGGGATCTCGTGTTGTCTTGGTACAAGAAACCACCTTTGCATGCGGTGGCATTGCCATTGGCGTACTTATCACTCACATGGTTGCCGACGGGATGGCTTTCAGTTCGTTTCTAAAGTGCTGGGCAGCCAAAGCCTCGGGTGAACTAGACACTGTACACCTAAGGCCCACTTTCGACTCCCCGTCTTTGTTCCTGCAAAACGACGCGTACCCGAAAGAGGCAACTCTCATGGCCTTCTTCAAGAACTTCGTGAGAACAGGGAAGGCTGCTACGAGGAGGTTTGTCTTTGACGCGTCAGCCATTGCAGATCTCAAAGCCAAGGCAATTAGCTCAAACGTGCACAATCCTTCGCGTGTTGAGGTTGTCTCAGCGATTCTCAGCAAATGCATTATGTCTATGTTCAGGGTGAGATCACCAGGTGTCTACAAGCCAACTCTTGTGTCCCATGCAGTGAACATTCGCCCAAGAGCCGTGCCACCGTTGCCTGAATGTTCATTTGGGAACATTTACTGCCCGGCAGCTGCCCTGTGCACCTGTGAGGACACCCATCTAACCACCTTGGTGTGCCAACTAAGGCGAGCAATAGAGAAATTAGATGGTAACACTGTGAAGGAACTACAAGGCGATGAAGGATGGCTTAAACTATGTGAGCTAATCAAAGAGACGAGTCAGTCTGCATATGCTGAAGCACCAAATGGAATGGATGGGATTGGTTTTACTAGTTGGTGTAACTTTGGTCTCTATGACATTGATTTTGGATGGGGAAAACCCCTTTGGGTGGTGGCCACTGTAGAACCTGATGAATCACAACCCCAATTTGCCACTTCAATCGTTCTCATGAACACTAGAACCGAAAAGGGAATAGAGGCATGGGTGTGCTTGGACGAAAGGGAGATGGCTTTGTTGGAGCATGACGAGGAACTACTTGCTTATGCTTCTCTGGATCCAAGTCCCCTAAAATGGGGACTAATTGCTTAAGCGCAGTGACCCTTCATTGCCTATTCTCAACGAATAAAAAATGTAAACCATCTCTACGGATTTACTTATTTATTTTGGTTGCCATTTTAATCTTTTTCAATATTATAATGTAGTTTCAAATGCCAGCCATTTTACCATATTGATTCAAGTTAGAGATGTAAGTTTATATGACTTTTGATTCCAAAAGGTAGATGGTGTGCCAAGCTATATTTCCATTCGTCCTCCTTCTTTCAAGGGTTGCATAATTAGACATCGAGACCATTTCATATGGTTGAAGTTGCCGGTGTATCAGGGTTGTCCATCTAGGCGGCTTATATGATAGTGAGGCAGATGATTGTACAAGAAAAAATGTATAGTTTGACAGAGTAGAAAAGAAGGGAAAAGAAGAATAAATCTTGTCTTTACCACCCTAGCAATTTTTACTAAATTACACTTAATCCCCCCTATTTTTTAATAATCAAATACTTGACTTAAAAATTTTTCAAATTCTTCCTATTAGGTGCAACTTGATTTCTTTCTTTTTTTTTTCTTTTTTTTTTCTTTTCTTTTGGTTTTGGCGAATTAATTGCCTTTGTTACTTGTGATTTGTTAAGATCCTCACGTGATAACAATGAAAATTATATTAAACTTATTTAAATTTATTAGAATCTTCGCCGAAAGGTCTGGTTTTGGAACCCAAAAAAAAAAAAAAAGGTGGGCACAAAAATCTTTTTTCAAAGTAAAAAGGAAGATTAAAGACACTCACTTTTTGTAAGGTTCAATGTGGGGTCTTGTCGTTAAATAGTATGTAATAAGTCGGTGTTAATTATTGTAATTTTTTCCTGATAAATTATTGATAATTTAGGCAAATTTCATTTGCAAGGTGTTTTAGTCGATTCGATTTCACCGCTCATTCAACCGGATTAATTCAAGACTTACCTATTCCGAATCCATTTCAAGATATTAAAATTGTTAATAATCATTTAAAGTGCAGCTGTATTACTTTTGCCATTAATTTGGTTAATTGCCTTTTTTGTTCAAATTAACGAGGCTTGATTTGCCGAATTAAGACTCTTTGTAATTGGAGAGTATAATTAGGCCTAATGAAAGTTAAAATTAGCAAACGATGACACTTTAATTTAATATTAATTTTATTTTTTTAATATCTTATTTTTTTATTTTTATTAATAATATATAGTTTTTAAAGTTTTTATCATGAGCACACATTAGGGTTTAAGAAATTATAAAGAGATGCGAGAAGAAATTAAAGTTTAAAAAAATTTGAGATACAACCTCATAAAGGCCTTCTCCTATGATCGAAAGTAATGTTTTTAATGAATATCTTTTGTTTTGATTTAATTTTAAAATAAACTAAGATGTCTTTAACAATATTTCTTTTATATCAAAGAATAAGAAAGAATTAGAATGTTTTTTTTATGATAATTATTTGCATAAAAATAAATTTTGAATGAATTGGAATACATTGAATGATGATATCTTACACCAAAAAATTTTATAAAATAAATAAACTTTAGAATTTTCTAAAGAGGATTAGATATTAAGGAAAAAGTTAACAAAGATTAAGAGATTCACTTGTAATTTGAGCAAATGGCTAGGCAAAAGTTATATGACATCACCAAAAACAATAATTTTTTTGTTGGTGATTTTCTTCTCCCAAGTGAATTTATTTGTGCCACATTGTGAACTTGGATAATGTTAATTGATTTTCGAATAAGAGATCTATTTGAAATTTCATTTATAATGATCATGAATGTTGCATAACATGAAATAAAATTAAAGGCTTTTAAGATTACATTGGGTTACTAGAAATAAGATTGTTAGTAGCATATTTGAACTTTTTCAATATGGTTATATCACCTTATTCATCATGGTTTGAATGTAAAGTGTATTTTTAAATATGTTTAGAATTGTCATTCCAAACTTGCTTTATTGGTTATGCGTACTTATGAATGTGCTTGAGCTTGTTCAAGATAATTATATCACCCTACTTGTTAAAGTTTGAATGCAAAATACATTTTTAAACATGCATAAAGTTGTTGAGAATTGAAATGTAACTTAATGAACCCATCATAAGTTTACCTTTTTTCATTAATACTTATCTATTCGTGCAAATAGAGTTATTATCTAAAAATCTTTCTTGGCTTTAATTCATCATGGTTAATGCCTTTCTTCCATTTTAAAGTTTCTTATCTCATATAACATCTTTTGACTTTATTTTGTCCTTTTTAGCTTTTAACATATTGTCAACAACTATAATCTATAATTGCTTTAATAATTTATGGTATGTAATGTTTTTACCATGTAAAATCTTTATCTTCATATTTTGTCTCCTTTTTTCTGCTCTTTTATTCAAGAAACAATACTTGAGAGGCATTCTTACCTATAAGAGATGCAATTGTCCTTTTTGTTACATTTTGAATTAAGTGTCCATATTTAAAATGTTTGTGTTATTTTTTAAGGTCTTACTATTAGGAAGTGCTCATCTTTTTGATATATTTATTTTCTAACTTTATCTCTATTGAGGATCTTAAATTACTATTTCTTCCTTACTTGCTGATATTATTTGAGGAATCTTAACACAACATTAGGAAAATACCTTATATTCTTGTGAATTGCAAACAAAACAATACAGTTTATACATGTTTATTTTAGACGTTTATTGACATATTTTAGCTAACAAAAAAGGAATGATGACCTTTCATGGTTTGAACAAAGAAAGTGATGAATTATGAAATACAAAAATAAAAAATTATTAGATTAATGGAATAGGAATTGATAAAAATTGATAACATTGCTAGCCAATTAATTTGAGCTTAGTCTAAATAGTTTTTATGTATAAATCTCATTTCTTTGATTATGCTTTACATCCTTTTTAAACTCATTTATAGGACTTGTTTCTCTACCCAATAGATAAGGGTCTAAATGTTATGTAATCTCTTGTTAACCTTATGTGGCTGACTATACCTCACATTTCATCTTCAGATGGAAACTCTTAGTTTTAGTTATTAATTAGACAAAATATTTTTTAATCGCATATAAGTTAATAAGATTTAGACAATCTTTATTATATATCTTACTTAGAATTAATAGTTTGACGTCCATTTTTTTCTTAGGTTATTTTGTTTTGGTGAGACAATTATTATAACTAAGTCTTTTTTTTTAAATACTTAAAATACATTTTCTTTTGATGTATTAATATCATTTATTTTTGGCATAATTTTTCATAACAAAATGCATTTAATATCTTTTCTTTAACGGAATTCAATTGTTCATACCTAACTTTGAAACTTGACAATAGTCATTTCCTACTAAATGCCCAAATGCAAGCTAATAATGGTAGCCCTTAAGAATAAGAGAGATTAAGAATTTAGTTTACATTAGGTTTAACAAAATAAGAGTGCAAAAGTAAAAATTAGGGATTAAACTTTAAATTTGAAACTAAGAATTCAAGTTTCTTTCTATTAATAGCTACCCTATAAAATATTATTCAAATTCACTCAATAATAGAATTTTTATGCCAAGGAATTTCATAAACTTAGTAAATTATCTTAATTAAAAATTCTCCAAAACATTAAAATATTTGAAGTTTCATGATTAATGTCAATTTTGTCTTAAACACCTTATTTAACTAATTAATACAACTAAAACTATCATATTAACAAATAGTGATCATAAGTTAGAAACTAAATTGTTGTATTTGTACCAAAAACACAAATAATCTTATATATTTAAAGTTACTTATATATATATAACCTTGTATTTTTTAAGTTAATTTAATGAAATAATCTTATTATAATTGTAATTACATCTCCACGTGTTAGACTCTCAAAATATCAATGTGTGATAACTTTGAACATATATTTTTTTTTATAATTTTGCTTATGAAATTATGTCGTTACATTTTGGGTTCGTATTTCCTTGCTTCTAATCCCTTTTTAGAATTCACCTTTTTATTGTAATAAATTTATCTATGTTTTTGAAGATTTATGTATATATTTTTTACTGTTTGTTATTTTTATAATGTGATAGGAATCAGGCAAAAATTATTGAGTAAAAACTTACGAAGTCCAATTGAGGAAGACCCGAATCTGAATAAGTTGGATCGGATTGCATTCGATTTGCAACGTGCAAGGTAAAGAAACTCTGAATCTGGTATTAATATTTTTGACACTTCAAGTCAGCAAAATGTCAGAGTTAATAAAATAAAAATAATTAATGTCTACATTTAAAATGATTTCTACAATACATTGATAAACGATTCTACTCACTATTGGTCTTCGTCAACCGGGAAAGCTCCTGCTCCTTTCTTGGGGTTTTTTTTTTATTTTCTTTTATAAACAATTTATTTATTTATGGAACGTCAGGTGGCCAACAAACAACGACTATGACTATGACAATGACTTTGACTATTAAAATATTTAGTATGCAAGTTCGAATTAAAAAGAAAAAAACCAGTATGCATTATACTTTTCTTCATTGGATGGCGCTAAGTCCGTTGTTTCACCTGCCATACCATAATGAACAAAAATGGCGGCCTCATAAAATTACTTTTCTGAACGGGTTCTAACTCTTTTATATGTATATAAATGCATTGCCATTATGCGAAACACAACTCAACTTGGCCATCCTCAACAACAACAATCATCAACCAATCCATTGCGCCCGTTCCAAAATTATAAGAAAAGCTCACAGCCTCACACATTGATTCATCTGCCAATTCCCACCTCCTAGTCCAAGTCTTCTGTTGTTTGTTTTTCAATCGTCTTGCTAAAGGGAAAAAAAAAAATGGGAGTTGAGATAGTTTCCAGGAGTTGCATAAGACCTTCAACATCAACTCCAGATCAACTCAAAACCTACAACATCTCTCTGATAGACCAAATCATTCCGTCCTACTACGTCCCAATGATCCTCTTGTTTCCTGCAATTCAAGGCTCGCAGACAATGGAGGTCAGGTCATTGCGCCTTAAGCAATCCTTATCAGAGACCTTGAGCCTTTTTTACCCACTCGCGGGCAAGATCAGAGATGATCTTTCCATTGATTGTAACGACGAAGGGGCATGCTATGTTGAGGCCAGAGCTAGCTGTTGTCTATCTGAATTCCTCAGCCATCCTGATGCAGAGTCTACTCGCAAGCTTCTTCCACCCGAGCTCAACACCTGGAAGCCAAGCCCAGGATCCTATGTTGCCCTGATACAGGAAACCACTTTTGCTTGCGGTGGCATGGCCGTCGGCGTGCTTCTCTCCCACATGGTTGCTGATGGAACAGCTTTCGGTTCATTCTTAAAGTGCTGGGCATCCATAGCTCGAAAATCCAGCGAAGAAACTCCGCATCCCATGCCGAGTTTTGACGCCCCATCGATCTTTCTGCAAAATAGCGCGTACCCGAAAGAGGCCACTCTGATGGCATTTTTCAAGCAATTTTTTAAAGAAGGGAGAGCCTCTACAAGGAGATTTGTCTTTGAAGCATCGGCCATTGCAAATCTCAAGGAGAAAGCAGCAAGCTCGAGCGTGCACAATCCTTCCCGAGTTGAGTCTGTCTCAGCACTTCTTAGCAAATGCATTATGGACATGTTCAAGGCGAAATCCGGCGCCCACAAGCCCACTTTAATATCCCATGCAGTAAACGTTCGCGCAAGAGCCGTGCCACCATTACCAGAATGTTCATTTGGGAACATTTACTGCCCTGCAGCTGCCCTGTGTGATACCGAGGGTCCCCATCATCTGACTACCTTGGTGTGCCAGATAAGGCACGCAATCCGAAAAATTGATGGAAACACGGTGAAGCAACTACAAGGTGAGGATGGTTGGCTTAAACTCAGTGAGCTAATCAAAGAGACAAGTCATTCTACGTTTGCTAACACGCCAATCGGAATAGAAGGCATTGGGTTTACCAGTTGGTGTAACTTCGGCCTCTACGACATTGATTTTGGGTACGGGAAGCCCGTGTGGGTGGTGGCAAGTATCGAACCAGATGAGTCACAAGCTCAGTTTACTAGTTCAACGGTCCTTATGAATACAAGAACGAAAGGAATAGAAGCGTGGGTTTGCTTGGAAGAAAATGAGATGGCTCTGTTAGTGCAAGATGAGGAACTTCTTGCATATGCTTCTGTAGATCCTAATCCCTTTTGAAACTCTGAGGAACGAGACAAGAATAGTTTATCAGCGCTGGGTTCTTCCCCCCCCCCCCGGTTTCCCCTCTTTATTTTTGCATTTTTGATGATTCTTGGGAAGATAAGTCTCGGGTGATTTGAATCATGTTCACTGGTCTGCATACAAAAGTTGAGATATAACTGTAGTAGTCTAGAACTGCCATATTTCAACGTTTTAAGCAGCACAAATGCTATTATTAATTTCCTTGAATAATATTCATTTATTTTCTCGTAGCTTTTTTTTTTTTCTTTTTATGAATAAAAAGCATAAGCAGGGGGTGACACCCTAGAAAGATTATATCCGATCTATCATATTATAAATTAAATTATTGTATTGAATTTATTGTAAGGGGTTCAGATGTATTTTCAATTTTATTGTACAAAATGGGCGATTCTCTAACTATAAAATGATTGATCTTCCACCTGTTGGATGACATAAATCGGTGCTAATTGGAACTCTTACCGGCAATAACGTAGAAATCAGTTTGGTACCTTTAAGTACGAGAAGGTCTTTGTCAACATTATTTTGATTAAACTATCCTCAATACCGAAGACCCCAATTGCCGTATAGTACATAGGGGTTGTCCAAAAGTGTTCAGGAGGGGTAGTTGGGGTCGTCAAATTAGGCAAGAATTGCTTTGAGACTGACCTGAAGTGGCGCCGGAGGAAGCTAGAGGAGAATCTTAGTAAAAATTCCCGATGGGAATCACTCCAACATTACACTTCTTTTGGCAATTTTGCTCTTTTTTTTTTTTTTTACTCTGTGGACAGATAAAAGTTGTTCTAACAGATAAAATAAACGTATTGCATAAAGATGGAGAGTCCGAGGAGGAAAGTATCCTCAGAGAATATGGAGAACTTTGGGTCTTGTTGTTGTTGATGAAGCATATTTTGGGCTTTTCGGGTGATTTATAACGACATTTTTATAATTATTTTACACTTTTTCTAATTAATTAGATATTTGATTAGGGTGTTAATTATTTTCGAGATTAGGGCACGGTTTATTATACTAAAAACAAATGAAAAAAAGATTATTTTTTTAAGATATAAATAAATAAATATATTTATATATATATATTAGACTAAATTGAAAAGGTTAAAAAAAAAAAAGAGAGTATTAAATAGAAAAAATCCATAAAATTTAAAAACGCTCGTTCCGTCGTGAATGTATTTTAGGGTTTGGTTTTAATCATTTTACCTATTGGTCTCCCGGCGAACCTCCACCGTCTGCGTCTTTCAACTCTCGCAAGGGCTGTCCAGGGCTCCAGAGTTCAAAGAACTTTAAGGGTTTAAGCCCTTTAATCAGCAACCACGCTCTTTTGGCGGCCACCGGCGCCCTCATATTGTCGTCACTGTGTTCTCATCCGTTAGCGCGGTGGATCTCCTTCGTCCCTTGTTACTTGGGCTTTCCTTCAGTTTCCAGGTGCGTGATCTTTGTGGGGGTTTCGTAATTATTTTGCAGCGTGGAATGCAATTGAAGAGGACTTTGTCCCCATCTCGCAGGTTCGTCATTCGTTCCGGTGTTTTTGGTGGGCTGGTAAAAAAAATTTCGTGGGTTGAAAAGCTTCTTGTGGTACGTTTGGCTTGACCACTTTGGCCGTTACTCGTGTCAATGATCATGTTACATCTTACAACATAATTGTTTAGGCTCTGTTATTATTCATAGAGAGTGGTGGAATAGGCATCCGTAGATATTATAGGAGTGAAGTCAATGCCTTTGGTTATATTTTTGACGAGCCTTTTTTTTTTTTTAAAATTTAAAACTGAAGAGTAGGTTATGTGTGTGTAGTTCGTTTTTCACATTTCCTTTGGTTTTTGTGTTTTATAGTGTAATCCTATGCTTGTTTAAAAGTAACCAGAACCTGTGATTTTCTGCTGGCCGATGGGATAGGTATTTTCCAATTCATGAAAAAAAAAACTAATAATAACGTGAAATTTTCAATAAATAATTGAATTCATTATGTTTTTTTAAGCACTAGAGTAAATTCTCAAATTATGATTTGATTATGGAAAAGGGAAAATTCTTGTTCTAAATATCTACTTGGGTATAATTGTGCAGTAGGTTTGTGTTCGATAGTGACTTTGATTAAAGAAAGCCAAACCCACTCATTTTACATTCCTGTGAAGTGGAGCTGTGGTTGTATTTGAGACACAGAGGAAATAAAATTGCTCTTCAGATTGCAATTATCCTTAAATCACCACTGCTTCCGCTCTTTCTCCCTAGCATCCCTTCAGTGCTTCAACAATGGCAACTGTGATGCAAAAGATCAAGGACATTGAAGATGAGGTTATTTATTCTTGCTCCTACTTAATTGTACCTTTTACTTTCAATTTACCATTATGATACTGATGATGAGAAATCTCTGAATTCTTGATGTAAGGAATTATATTACTGGTAGTATTCATGGGCTGTGAAATATTGTTAAATGGAAGTAAAATGTAATCTGTGTACATTTGCAGATGGCAAGGACCCAAAAGAACAAGGCTACTGCTCACCATCTGGGCTTGCTCAAGGTACCCAATTTTTCTGTTGACCTGTGTTTATTGTGGCAGAACTGCTATTGATTGTCTCTTAGTTGCTCTGTTTTCTCTCTTTATGGGGTTTTAGGATAGATAAAATGTTCTGTTCCATGTATTTCTATCTTGCGGTAGTGTGGCCTGCTTAGGAGAGTCAAAAATTTTTGGTATTGAATGCAAATTGTGAGAGTTGTTATTTTAGAAAAGTAAACTATGTGAGTAATATAAACTTTGCATACCCCTTTTCAATGAAGACTTGTTTTGAGATTTGCTCCCTCGTATTTAAGAAGGGGGGGAAAAAAATGAGAGAGCGAATGCTTCCATCTGAAAAAAAAAAAAAGAGAAAAAAATAACAGTCATTTTAAGAAATATTTTAGGAGTCTAAATAAGTGATACTTTGGATAATCTCCTATTCTAGTCAGAGATATTCTTTTATTTAGCTTGATACTTTTCTCCGTTTAGTCCTTTTGCTGGTGTATCAGGTGGACTTGATGTTATTTCATCAGACATCTTTGTTGTCAATATTAACTATTGAATATTGATTATCAAGTTTCCTTTATGAGTTCTAATTCTCATTTGTTTTTGGGTGGATTCCCGTGTGTTTCTGTTTTCTTGGGTGGATTCCTATATTGGTTTTCTTAATGTTCTTTTGTTCTTCGAGTTCGGAAACTGTCCTGCATATGTTGGGGTTGATGCAGTGGACATTATCTTCTTGATCCTCAAGCCGCAGCTTTTATGTTTTTATTAGTTTTCCTTTATCACAAAATGCAGTATTCTTACTGTTGTGAATATGTTTTGAATGCACTTAGATTAATGAGGTTGCACCAGAGCTGTTGTTATTGTTCCTTATTCAAATACTTGAATGATTTAAATCTCTGATTTAACTAATTGTATATGATTGCCTATATGCCGTTAGGCCAAACTTGCAAAGCTACGTAGAGAACTCCTTGAGCCTCCGTCTAAAGGAGGTGGTGGTGGTGGACAAGGTTTTGATGTTACTAAAAGCGGAGATTCCAGAGTTGGCCTAGTGGGTTTCCCTTCAGTTGGGAAATCTACACTTTTGAACAAACTAACAGGGACATTTTCAGAGGTATGCTGCTGTTATTTGTTATTTCATAGCCTTTTTCTTCTTTTCCTACCAAATTTAATGCAGAAAAAAACAAGTACTGTTAATTATTTGCCATGTAAGTCTGTAAAGGGTCATTCTGCTGACTGTTATTGCAATCATTGTCTTATTTGGTTGAATGTGCCTTGGAGAAGCTCAAGAAAGTGTTTTTTTATAACAATTTTGCAGTATTAATAGGTTTTAGCGCTGGTTGTTATTTTACATACTTGCAGGTAGCTTCCTATGAATTTACCACCTTGACTTGCATCCCAGGTGTTATCACATATAGAGGAGCTAAAATTCAGGTAATTTTTTGTGACTATATTTCCTCACTTTACAACTGAGAAATAAGAATAAAAATTATAATCTAGAGGGGTTTTGTAGAGGTATGGATCTTTTGCTACAATTCAAGATTCAAGCCATACAGTTAGTTCGTATGTCTTCTGAGCCCAGATCAACCCCCCTACTCCCTTCTCTTTCCCCCCCCCCCCCCCCCCCCCCCCCAACAAAAAAAAAAAACTCTTTGAATGTCCAAAGGTATCTACTTGTCACCTCAAACAATTGAGGTTGCATTTGTGAATTGGCCTCCAGGAAAATGATTTTTTTTGACAGTTTTAGTGGATTGTATAAACCTATTAATTATGTGATCAAATCATGAGCAGAAATAAAATTTTGTTATGCTTTTACATTTGGATTATCTGTCAGATAACATTTTGTTGTATTTGAGATGTAACTTTTAAATTACACTCCAAATGTGGTCTATTGTTAAAGTTTTTCTTAATGGCACACCAAAAATTCTGTGTAGGAGATGGCCCCTAAAAACTTGGACTTGGGCATTGAATCTGTCCCTGCTCCCATGCTAAATATGTATCATGTTCTAGGATAAAGCTAGCTTGTCGTGTCCTAATTTTGAATGTGTAATCGTGTTCCAATGAGAAATAAATTGTTTTTGATTTTGTTCAATTTTTAGTAAATATTCATAATGGTTCTTCTGATGGCAGTTGCTGGATCTACCTGGTATTATTGAGGGTGCTAAGGATGGAAAGGGTCGAGGAAGACAGGTACAATATGAGCTTTTATTCATTATGACTTGTCATTTGTGTGGTTTCCTATTATTTTGAATATTGTTTTGTTTTTTTATTTCAAGGAAGATATTTCAAGATTTACCTGTTCTTGCCTTTTCACAACATGGACATCAGCTATTCAATTGATGTTATGTATAATTATTTTCTTACCATTTTCTTGATTTGTTTTCCTGCTGCTATTGTCATAGCTATAGTTGACTTATATTCTTGAGAAAATGTTAACAGTTCTATTCTAATGATGGGGCTCTTATTATGTGGTTTTAACTTGAGTTTATGCCTGGATTCCAAAATTTGTGCAATTTGATAGTCACTTGCAAAAGTTTACCGTAGATAAAATTGTGGCTGTCTGGATGAACACTTGTAGTTTATTTATGCTGATGATGTTATTTCTGAAGACCTAGGGTTACCATAGATGAACTCTGATAAAGATATCTTACAGATCGATAAGGTAGGTGGTCTTTATGGTGAACTTATTAATTCTTCTGAAACCCAGGATATGATATCTATGGTCATTAAACAAGATTACTTGTGGTCTCAAAGTCCACTTGTAAAGAGTGTGGTAGTTCTTGAGAGTGTTATTGCACTACGGTGGTTTGAATTTTGAGTTACATCATTTTGGGGTCATGGTAGTGTTTGGTTAATTTCTTTTAGATGGCCAATATATATATATATATATGTATGTATGTGGATGGACATGCTTGATAAGGGGGCCAAAGTTTTATATTTGACTTTTTTTTTGCCACAAAAAGCATATTCCATTGTTCCTGTTGTTATTGTTGCTTTCAGTCCCAAACTAACAATGTGAGCAGAATATGAATGCCAATATTTTTTTTCATATAATTCTCATTTTCACCTTGATTAACAATTCTTTTCGTTGTCCATATGATTCTTGCTAATGGCTTCAAATCCATTCATCATAACTTGCACATTTGGATTGGTGTACTGAGCAGTGATGTATTGCAATTCAGGTTATCAGTACTGCTAGGACATGCAATTGTATTTTAATTGTTCTTGACGCAATTAAGCCGATAACACACAAGCGTCTGATAGAGAAAGAGCTCGAGGGATTTGGCATAAGGTAATAATGGAGGGAATTCTAATCTTGGATTTTTCCTCCTTTAGTGCATCTGTTCCCATTAGTTTGCAAACCTTGTAAACATATTTTGCCTTTTAACTGCAATTTCACTTGCTGGGTGCTCTGTGTTAAATGTTGCTTTTTCATTTTCAAAAAGCACACACAAGCCAAGTGCATACCCCCTGATGTGTACATATTTAGAAAATTTTGGCTTTGGGTTCACATAATAGTTCTTCCCAAAAATATTGAAAAAAGATATTATACTCTGCTTTTGTAAATCTTGTGTAAATATCAGAGTAATTTCAATCTGATGATAGAAGCAAATGTGGAAATTGGAACTGTAATTAATATGTGTAAATATCCTCATGATATTTTAAAATTTTTGAACTATAGTATAAATATCTGGCACAAACCATGGGATTATCTGAAGCTTGTTTTGTTTTGCTGGTGATTTATGTAGTGCTCTTTGCAAATTGTATTCAAGACTAACCATGCTTCATAGTTGATTTGTATGAACTGTTTTGAAACAACAAATTATGGATCACTTATATGAGTAGTGGGATCTGATTGATGCTGGTAGTTGCTCTTCTATTTTCTGCCTAGTACTAAATTAGACTTAATATATGCTTTTTTTCTCAAAACAGGTTAAACAAGGAACCACCAAACTTGACTTTCAGGAAAAAGGATAAGGGCGGAATTAATTTCACTTCAACAGTTGCCAATACTCACCTTGATCTTGAAACTGTCAAGGCAATATGTAGTGAATACAGAATTCATAATGCTGATGTTACCCTGAGACATGATGCAACTGCTGATGATCTTATAGATGTTATTGAAGGCAGCAGGATATATATACCCTGCATCTATGCGGTGAATAAGATTGATCAGATTACTCTTGAGGAGCTGGAGGTTTTGGACAAGCTTCCTCATTACTGCCCAGTGAGGTGACTTCATTTTGTCTCCGCATTGTTACTAATGTAGATTGAGTAGCTTGTCCTTACCCTTTAAAAATATCTATGTATGCTTTTTTCTTATTGGTCTTGGAATTTCCTAAAGGAAGGCAATTGTTTGGATCATGTTCACATATAATTGGATATTGCTACTCCTGACACGATTTTGAGCCCTTGTGTCTTGATGGGGGCCAAAAGGCAAGCCTTAGTATGACAGTAAGATTATTTTATTATGTCATGAAGGTTATAAGTTTGAGTCACGTAAACAGCCCCTTTGTGGAAACAAAGATGAGGCTAGACATATTTGAGCCTTCCTCAGAGCCTAAAGTGCAGAGGTCTTGGTGCTCTAGGACACCCTTTCTTGTCTCCCCCCTGCACACTCTTGCACATGCATGCATGCAAGTCATTCTCTTTCTCCTGCTGCATATTGGTTTGGAGTTATGTGACCATACTTGTATCTGGAAACAGCAGATTTAGGTTTTCCTTATTTTATGTTTTTCTTTCAATCTAAAGTTTTAAGCTGAACAAAATCTGCCCCGCATGTTTAAATTCTTTCTCCCCTTCTCATCATCTTAAAAGAAATTTTGATGTTTCTGGATGAGTAAAATAGCACATAGCAAATATTAGGCTTTTGACAACGCATCCTGCATTGTCCTTGGCAGCATTAGTTAAATAATGTATTCCTAGTTATTTGTCTTAACATTTCATATATTCACTTGGGAATTTTCTGCGGTACTCAACAGCGCTCACCTGGAATGGAACCTTGATGGTTTGTTGGAGAAGATATGGGAATATCTGAATTTAACTCGTATATACACAAAGCCAAAAGGGATGAACCCAGACTATGAGGATCCTGTCATTCTTTCGTCTAAGAAGCGGACAGTCGAGGACTTCTGTGAACGGATCCACAAGGATATGCTTAAACAATTTAAGTAGTGAGTATCTCTTAATTTCATGCATTTCCAATGTTTCAATTTGTCAATAATATCAGGAATAGGCATATTTTTATTTATGGCTTTCCATAATTGCATACTTCTAGGTGGTTTCATGTTAGTATTCAGGATATACGTTGTATTTAGCAAATAGATATGGATTGTGTAAGGATTATGGGAAAGGAAAGGGCTGTCTTGATATTATACAGACAAGCATTTGGGTTTTAGGGTTTCAGAGCTTTTGGCAGTACTGATTTGTTTGATTACAGTTTAATTGAGGTCCTTTTCCCTTTTCTCTCTTGATTTAACAGAAATTGGGGATGTGGGTGATTAGGAAGCACAAGGGTGGCCTTCCTGGTCGTCTGTGAGAACATGTAACTGCCTGAACATCAACTTGGCAAGTGAAATAAAAAGTATGCAGGCAGATTGTTGTCCACCTAATGTGGCTCTTTGGTGGTAGGATTTGAAGAGTCTTACACTTGAGCAACTTTGCGTGTAGGGCATGCTTTCATGACTCAGTTTCATTCCTATGATTACAAGCTCAAGATCTTCATTCTTCATCTTTATGTCTAGCAAGGGCCTTTATAAGAAATTCCTTGAGTGATTATAATTCATTTGCAGTTTCTGCATCTACATTTGAGGGAACAGGCCAATATGTTACTGGTTTTCTGGTGTGAGTTCTCCATATTATCTGTTTACCTTCATGAGAAATTTATTTTTGGTATGCAGTGCTCTTGTGTGGGGATCAAGCGTCAAACACAAGCCCCAGAGGGTTGGCAAGGTCCATTCCAAAACCTCATTCATGATTTCTTTCCTTTTTGTGCCCCTTCTCTCTTATTGCTGTTTTGCAATTCCTCTTTTATTTTCAATTGGTTTCGGTTTATTATTGGCTGATTGATAAATATACATACGATGGTTTGGCATGTCAGGAGCATGAACTCGAGGATGAAGATGTTGTCCAGATCATCAAGAAGATATGATTTCTGTGGAGACACCTTTGATATGTAACAAAGCCGATCCTCTGGTCAAGCACCTATGTGGTTAGTCTATCAGTGTGCCTAGCTATGCTTTGTGTGTGTTGTTGGATTTCACATATCATCAGATTGAGGACTGTGATGGAGAACTGGTGGAGTAAATCCCTGTAAATTTTGAGAGAAATGGAAAATTCCCCCATTTTTTTTAGGTTTGTTTTATTGGCTAGACTCGAACTGGAGGAATTTAGTACTATCATTGGGCTAAATCCCATTTGTAGCTCTACAAACTCTTTTGCGCTCCACTACTTTCTTGTTTTCTGGCACCATTATCATCGTGGTGGCCATTGAACAAAACATTTCAAGGAGCGGGGAATGAGTTGTATTAGGAAGGTAGGCTTAGTTGCCGATATCTCGTAAGCATCGAGGAGTTTGTGCTCAACTGGTCTGGCCTTACTTATTAGATTTTTATGGTTTGGCGAATTATTGAAATTAATGATTATGCTTGACCCTATCAAGAATTTAAGAATTCAATGACAAAACAGCTTTTTTATTTCAACTTTATTGATTAAAAATTTAGGTGGGAAGGATCTGACAGGATAAATAAATAAACCCATGGGTCTTGACTGATTGTGGGAAAGGAAAAACAATAATTTTTATGCCATTTCGATTCCTGACAGGGAGTGTTGGTTGTTCGACTCATGGTCAGCCCAAGTACCAGCTACTTATATAACCCCTTTATTTTATTTTTATTCATGCTCCCAATAATAGTGGTCTCAGGTAATCTGGGAAAGAAGATAAATGAAAGGAAAATCCAATCAAGAGGATGCCTCCTATAGCTTGTATATGGCCATTTTAATGCATTATTAGCCATTGTGAGGCCCAACTTAAGGGAAATGGTGAGGGCAGAGTAGACAAACAACCCTAAACTGATGGGAGTAAGGGAAATGGTGAGGGTATGTATTCCTAAAAGCAATTCTTCAAGGGAATTTCCTCTTAATATCACAGCTTACAACCCACGCAAACCTTAAATCAGTCCCCATAGAAATATTTGAAACCCCATATGATCGCAGGAATATGCAAATCATAACAAGTCCAAAATGAAAGGTAAAGAGAAGAAAACATCCAAGCAAAAGAAATATTAATAGTCATTACCTCGCATACATGACAATGACATTGTTTTTATCCCCAAACAACGATCGATGAAAAAGAGTGAACAAAATAAAGCACAAGGGAAAAAGGAAAAAAAGAGGTCTCCAAACTATCATTACAGGTGACTCTGAATTATAAATCATCAATCGAAACTCAGGCTTTCACACAACAGTTGAAATAGCTGAAGATGTTCCTCCGAGTCTGTTTTGAATAGAAAGTGGACAATGAACAATGGTCAGAATCAAATAAACAAAGGTAACAGCAAAAATTTCATTTAATTTCTACTTCTACTCGTTCAAATAAAATATCTTTGCCGATTGAATATTCTAAACAAAAGCGTTGACCAGGTTTCCAGGAAGAAAACAAGTGAGAATGAGAGAGAGAGTAGGAAGAGTTTTCAGCTCAAGAGGGAGCTCATATGTGTCTCCATATGCAACAATTCCTTTCTCAAGCCGGCCAGCATATTATTCCATCACATTACATTCGGCTATCTACTATACTTATGGCTGGTAGTGGGTGGATAACATGTGCTACATTCCACATACAACAGATTTTCCAAAATTTAAAAAGAGAATGAAGCCAAAAACCATTGCGTCACTGAGCCATATTAAATGGCCCAAAGTTTCTGTTGGATGTGCACCACTTGTAATTGTGTGTAACCTATGTATATTTATTGAAGATCATCATCCTCACTTCCCCATGCGGGGGCACACATCTCTATAATTGGCAATACCGAACAAGTTACCTTATTCAGAAGTCAAAGCCTGTATTAATCAATACTGATCTCTAACATCAAATGAGTGCGTGTTCCAATGACTCAGCTGTTCCTGATTTTGAGCCATCTTCTTTAGTTCCCATATCCCCTTTCTATGTAATTGATTTCCCAAGTAAACTCAAAGTATAAAGTTCTATAGACATAGATGCGTTCAATTATGATAAGTACAACAGCAAAATTGGACACCAAGTTTATTTATATTGCCTGCATCTACCAATACTGTCCTTTTCAATATACACATGTGTACATTGTAACAAACAAATAAAAAACGTTTGTTTAGTAGAACAAATTCTTAGATGAATTAAATATTAAGGAGGCCTTTCCAAAAACAGAGCTACCTGGCTGTCTACTTATCCTTAACTCACCCGCAACACCGACCAATCAAGTCTACTGGGGCAGCCAAGAAAATTCCCACCACATGCAACCCACTGTTATCTATATTATTTATTGTACTAAAGTCCCTAATTAATAACTTCCAGACACTAGTTGTATAGCTGTGACTGTAAAAGACATATCATTGATAAGGGTTTTCCAATTAAAGAAAGCCAATGAATCTTACATTGGGAGAATGATGGTGGCTGCTCTGATGGTAGTGGTCGTGAGGGTCATTGCCATGGCCTGTTTTTGCATTGGTGGCCGTTGGGTTAATGAGGTCTTCTTCATTGCCAAGGCTGGCCCTTGAGGCATCCTTCTTATTCTGCTTCCTCATTTCCCTGATTTTGGAGAAATCCATTGAGTAGTCTGGCAATTCACCCTTCTGGTCCCAATCCCCAAACTGTGGCACTGATAGCCATGGAGCATTTTTCTTCACAGAAGATAGAGAAGCAACGGTCAATTATTCTTCTAAATTTGAAAAGTCAAACACCATGCCTTATTCCCCCATATTATTTGCATTATACTAATCAGTAAATTATTAAATAACACAAAAACTCAAATATTAAGCAACTGATGATCTTCTTAAAATAAGGCCCAATATATTTTTACTTCCGCTCCAACCTTTTCCTTCATGTTCATTCTCTAAAGACAAGAGAATTGGAATCTGGCCAATTCAATTCAAAGTAAACCCTTCCAGTCTTTTTTGGCAACTTCAAAGCGCGTGTAAAACCAGATAGATAGGGTAATACAATGGGGAAAACACAAAAAAGTCACAAGTCTGACTATTTCTTAGATTTGAAAAAAAAAAAAAAAACAAAAAAGCAAAATTTTTTTTTTTTTTTTTTGAGAACCAAAGTGATGTAGAACAAAATTAGCCAAGTCATGATCCCAATCACAGATTAAAATGTAAAATCTGAAGCTAAATAGTTAAGCATCGTCCTGGCTACTTATGCAAAGGGGGCAAAAATGATGCTTCAAGAAAACCAATTTCAACTGCAAAACGAGAGTTACTGAGAGAGAGAGAGAGAGAGAGAGAGAACAAGTGAGAAAAGGAGCGTACCCCTTTACGATCCTCCATGAGATGTTGCTAAATCCTCAAAAGAAAACGCTCGAAGCTTCAACTACTCAGAGGGAGAATTTAGAGAAATATAAATAAAAATGTAATAATGTGCTTATAAAGTTATATAGCAGGAGCACAGAGCAGCAAGTGCGAGAGAGAGGGAGGGAGTGAATAAGGATGCAAAAAGATAGCCTTTGTATAGAAAGAGATACAATAAATATCACAGACAAGAGCAGGAGGAGAAGGTGGTGGTGATGGTGGTGGTGGAGGGCAAGAGGGCTTTTACTTTCTCCAATCCAGCTGGAGTTCTTGAAGTCATATATGGTCTTAAGATTCGTTTCACCCTCAGACACGGATTCATATTGTCCTTTGCTGTTTATTACCAATTTGCCACTCTCCCATTATTCTTTTCTATTTTTTATTTTGTCGGTCAATTATATTATCAACCAGTAAATCTATCACTCATTTTTATTTTATTATTAAATTTTATTTTTTAATTTAATTATTTTTTTTACATTGATAAGAATATTAGATGAAATGCTTTAAAATTTACTTTCAGAAATAAATTTTTACATGATTAAATTTAATATCTATTTATGTTTGACTAATATTTGATATATTTAATTAATTTAAATTATTGAAAAATATGTAATAAAAAGGTGATGAAGTTAATTGGAAATGAAAAAAAAAAACCATTACGAATTTACTTAAATATTAATTAAAAAAAATTATTCCACTAAGCCTTACAATTCTTTAAAATTAAAAATATTGAATTTTGTTTTTTTGTTAATTTTTAAATTTGTTGTTATCATTAAAGCTTTACATGCAATAATTCAAAAGTAGGCCAACTCATCAAATTCAAAAGCAAAGATAGGCCTATTTGGACATCGACCACATGCAAGAAACACAAATGTCCTATTCATTGTGTGGCACACACATCCCCTCATGGCAATCGAATACGCCTCTTTGCTTGACCACCTTCATATCCATTGACGACCTCATGTCTCTGTCTCAGGGTCCCACGAAAACCTTGTCCACAATCAGCTGTCCACGACTCTTCCTCAGCCACCACCGTGATCGGCACTTTAATATATATATTAAATTGTTTCAACTTGTGGACTGTATGCCTCTTTGGAGGTCATGGAAATGCAATTGGACTGTTTGGGCCTTTTGGGGACCCTAATAGGTTACCACCACAGCATGCATATGCTGGGTAATGGTCCAGTAGGCTTCTTCCTAACCTTGGGCTTGACTGAGAGTAGAAATTGATAAATTTACACACACAAAAATTTAGAGAATATTTTTATAGAAAAATTGGAAAAAAAGAAGAAGAATAAATTGGTTTGAACCAATTAAGAATTTATTTATTTTTTTCACCCCTTAATTAAAATTTAGGTAAAAATAATACGAGAGTAAAAGAAAATATTAAGAGAATAGAGATCTTTATTTCCAAAATTCAATTTTTTATTTTTCCCAAAAAAAAAAAAAGGTGGGGTTCGGAATCATATTGTACAACGATTTCGGCAATACTTTTGGTTTCCCAGTTTGATTTCGATTCTAAACTAGAGTATGGTGAGGTCTAATTAAGGTTTAAAATTTCCAAAAGTGGCTTGAAAATATCGTTAACCTAATACGCTGAAAAAAGAAAAGAAACATTCCCTTTTGTAAAGGTTGTCGTTCTCAAACTTTTGTCCACCAACCGACAACGACAAGGAGACATGACCTGTTGGCTTCATTTAGTTCAAGTTGCAATTCTCATGGAGTTTCACGGGATTAGTGTATCAAGTGAACAACAACAACAACAATAATAATACTACATATAATCTTCATATCATTTATATCACTGATAAAATACAAAAATAATTCTAATTTTTTATTATTAACAAATTATATAAATTAATAATATTTAATTTTATTAATCTCAAAGCATCACATATAATTAGCTGAAAAGCACACGTTAATGCAAGAATTGACGTGGTCTTCCTACATATGACTTTTTCAATGTCTAAAATGGTAGGGTTATAACTGTTCACCAGTTGCTCAGGCTCAGGCCCACCTCGCGGCCAGCTGGACCTTGATGCCATGCTTGGCTTGAAGAATAATGGAAACACTGGGGATAACAGAGTGCCCTTCTACTGCTCGAACATGGTAATTGTGAGTAATGGCGGCTACAACGGCCTTCATTTGAGTGAAAGCCACCTCCTTCCCAAGACAAGTCCTTGGCCCTGCATTAAAAGTTAAGAACTTGTAAGATGGCTCGTGCTTGATCCTTCCTCGTTCTGAAGTCCACCTCTCAGGCTTAAATTCTAAGCAATCGTCACCCCATATTGAAGTCATCCTTCCCATTGCATAAAGAGAGAAAAGGACTTTCATCTTTGGAACCACAAGGTGGCCGCTGGGAAGCGTGTCTGGTTTAAGAGGAGACTTGTGCTGGAATGGAACCGGAGGGTAGAGCCTCAGTGCTTCACACAATGCCCCGTGAAGATAAACCAGGCCTTTTACCTCGTGAATGCCAAATAGTCGCCATTTTTCGGCTTCGGCCTCTGGTATTGTTGACTTCAGCTCTTCTCTGATCTTAGTCTCTACGTGCGGGTTCTTTGAAAGAAGCCAGAAAAACCAAGTGAGAGCTGAACTTGTGGTGTCGCGTCCAGCAATCATGAAATTTATAACGATGTCTCTCAGAAACTTATCATCTGGCTTGGACCCAAATCTATCCATTTCTCTTATATATGCCGCCAATAGATCTAGATGTCCATCTTCCTCCAGCGTCGCACCTCCTCGTTCCAACTCTTCTTTCTTTGCCGATATAATATCAGCTATGGCCTGATCAAGAGTTTCCCAAGCCTTCTTGAGTTTCTTCTCTTCTCCAATGCCTAGCCACCTTTCCAGCATCCAAATGGTCTGCGGCAAAACATGTCGATGCAATAAGGCTTCCTCAGCATCGTCCAAGGCCTTGGCGAAAGCGATTTCGGGAAATTCAAGGGAGAGGCATCCGGGGTCGTGTCCTGTAACCATTTTGCAAGTGGCATCAAAAGTGAATCTTTGGAACACATCTTGCAAGTCCACCACTGTTCCTTGTTTGGCTACATGCTCGAGGACTGGGATGAGCCCCTTTTCCACTTTTTCCTGGCTATTTCTAACCAAGAATTCGTGGAACCCCCGATGTGTAATCAGCGACTGAGCGACTTTCCTCTGGTTTTTCCACAGCTCCAAGTCCGCGTTGAAAATCCCGTCTCCCAAAATCTCGAATATTTCTTTGAACTCAGACCCTTTTGGGAAGTTGGTGAAGTTTGAGCTCATTATGTGATGTATGTTGGCTGGATCCACGGTGACCAACATATCCATGCTCGCCAACCAGGGGCCTTTGAAAAGGAAAGTGCACTGGGTTTTGTCTAAAACTTCTGCACACCAATCATGAAGGCGGTGGAGTTGGAGGAGCAATCCAGGCAGCATTCCGACTAGTGGCCAGTTCGTCAGAGCACCATTTTTGTTACTTATTCTAAAGCAAAGGAGAATACAAAAGCAAGTAATTGCCAAGGAGACTTCAAGTATGCCTATTGAAGCCATTAGTTTGGTTTGCCTCCAAGGTTTGTCACTTCTGAGCTTTAACATATGCATCACAGCAGAAACTTTATGTCAGACTCAGTGCTCAGTCAGCAGCAATTATTGTGATAACTGTGCAAAATGAGTATGATCCAAACACATTAAAACTCGACTTTTTTTTCGGTAAACTGGGGCTTAATCCGTGCGTTAAGCAGCTTGTATATGTATATATATACATAGTATAATTTTAATTCAATTAACATGATTTTTAGAATTCTATTTTTCGCGCTTTTCATATTATCCTTTTGTTATTATTATTTACTACTAAAATATATCCTATTGCAATACAAAGGTGATAATTTTATTTAATGATATTATTGCATTTACTTTCTTTCTTTTTTTTTTTTTCAAATTATATAGTAGGTAATGAATTTTTCATGTTGATTATTAACTTAATTATATGCAAAATCATTCCCTTCCTACCTTTTAATGTTAAAAATTCCTTAATTGTTAGAATTTAATACTTTAAATGTTATTAATTATCGAATATTTACTTAAGAAAAAGGTTCACAACTAAGATCATTCGCAACAACTATCGATAAGTAAGCAATGAGTTTTTCAATAACGCATTAACCCATTACATACATTTTGCCTTTTTTTATGATCATTTATAGTAATTATCTCTTTTTTTTTTTAAACATTACTTATCATAATTGAATTTTTATTAATTCTGTAAATATCCACCTCATCAAATATTTTTGTTTTAGCTTTCCCAATATATATATTTTTTTTCTTTTTTGGTATAAAAATTTATGGTCATTTTCTCAATTTTCTAGAATATTACTGATTTTAAATTTTAATTGAAGTTTTATTATTAACTTTATAGATATTTTTCTCATCAAATTTTTTTCTCTCAACTTCCCTCATATACTGCTGAAAATAAGATGAGTATTAAAAATTAGAGTTCATGTTAGTGTGGCTTAGCTGACAAGGCAAGCTAAAACGAGTATAGCGTTATTAAATTAATACCCATTTAGTAAATGGATTTAATGAGTCAAGCCTTTATCTAATCGATCTTACAAGTTTTTCATGAATAATTTTATAATATTATTCTAATACTTAAAATTTTCAAAATTTATTGTGATAAATAAAATTAAAATGAAAAAAAAGAATTTATTTTAATAAAACTAACCAATTAGAATATAAAAAAATTTATAATTTTCACGTATAAATATAAATATATAATATATAATTTAAAACAAGTTACTCAAACATACTAATAATGACATACTCAAAGAAATTTTTAATAATTATATAAATAATCTATCATAATTAAGCCTTTTTTTTTTTGTATTAAACTTACTTTGAAATTTGTCTCAAGTGTCACTCATTTAAGCAAATGTTTTTATAAATGAACGAATTTGAGCTAGTATGTCATTTTAACTTGGTATAGTAATTTTTAAAATAAATATTAATTAAAAAATGTGAAAAATTCTCTCACATTTTGAGCATCAAAATCACCCTTTACTAGCTAGTGTCATATTCGTGAGGTTAAGTAGGCAATTTCGAGAGAAGACGCGAAAACAAATTGGAAGTTATACGTCACTTTCCTTAGGACGTGTAGAAATCTGATCCTGAAGGTGGGCAACCCATTGGCCCCTCATAAGCATGGGGGGATTAGGAAAATTGTCGCGTCAAACTCTGGGACGACCTGAACACTGTCCCACCGGGTAAGGGACTCCATTATTGAACATGTACTGTCTTCAGTTTTTGATCCACTGGTTCATGGGTGTACATTAGAGAGAGTTATAGGAGTCTGTGTCCTTGTCTCCTTTTTGGCCATCTTAGTCAAACTGGGTGTATGTCATTCCACGTGTCAATAAATTTTCGTTGACATTTGGCACATTGAGGGACCACAAAAGCTGAGAATTTTGAAAGGGAATCGCACTGATGAGACACTTGGTTACATATTTTGCAATTTGGATACATTTACTTATCGGATAGTTTTATATTTTTATAATTGATAATTTTTTACTTTTTTTTTTCCTTCTGAAAAAGTTATAAATTTTAATATTTTTTTCATTGATATAAATATATTCATAATTAAAAATTTTAGTTAAATATTTTTATAAATTTTCTAAATTTATAATTAGTATAATACTTATTGCATATTTATAATAGTTTTACATTCAAAACAGTTCTGCATCCATAAACATTGAATGCATATTAATTACCGCATTACTTGTGAGTCCAACAAAAATTGTGCTCGTCTAAGATTTTTGGAGATATACAATAAAAATAAATAAATAAAGACAAACAGAAATTATTTCTAAACTTTTATAAATTTTTACAATTAAGTTTTATTTTTATTTTTTAATTTTCATTGAGTTCTAATTTATTTTAAATTGATTTTTTTAAATAAAAAAATAAAATCGATAGAAATGATACATTGATCAAAAAGAATTTATTAACAGATGGATTGTTTTCTATTTAAAATCAATCCATTTGGAACTAATTTAAAAGATACATAAATCAAAATAAAAATGTCAAAATGCTAAGAATTCAATTATAAAAATTTATAAATGTTTAGAATTAATGTTTTTCAATATTTTAACATTTTCTTAGGAATTATAATCTTCCTAACATGTTTGAAAATGACTTTTACCTATAGGTACACTAGTGATAATCTGTATTAATCAAAATGAGAAATATTACTAAAATTTGTACACTATGTATATGGATCTAATCGATTAAATTAAATATTCAGTTACTTGAAATTTATTAGGTGGATATATGGACATTCTTTATTGGTGATAATTGTTGGTATACAATTTATAGCCAATTGCTCATGCATATTATATAATAAAAACAATCTTTATTTTTAGTCTATTTGTTTGTATAGGTAAAAATATTCTTTAATTTTAGTTCATGAAATAATTCACCAAACTAAAGAAATTAAAAAATAATGTTCAATTTCTCTCAATGATTGAAAGCCTTATGCAAGATAGAATGAATATTAATAATGAATTGTAAATTTTATTTATAAAATTAGTGAATAAGTATTTAATTACAATAAATTTAATTAGAACATTTAGACAATAAAAAGATTAAATTACATGATTCCATCATGGATAAAATGGCCTTGCAAATCATTTTGACATTTCTAATATTTAGGTAATCATCAATCTTCATATGTGATGAATTGTAAATCTTAGTCATGTAATCAATAACTAAGAATTTGAGAGCTAAAATAATTATACTATAAATAGACTAATTACTAATTTAAACCTCCATATCTACTTGTAACATTTGATGATGAAATAATTGAATTACATTGATAGATTGTGCGTCAAAATGCTAATCAAACCACTTTGATATTCCTAATACTTGGATAGTGATAAAACTTTGCTAGAAACCAATTTTAATATATGGATATAGATTAATTAGAGAATTACTAATATATTAATAATAAATAAAAGGAATTTAATTTATCTAATACTTTGGAATTATAATTTATATTATTTGATATTATATTAGAAATTTAATGGGTCTCACAAATACGAATAATTGGAGAAAATATAAAAGATTAAAAAAAAAAGTTGGATTTGATTGAAAAATTTTGAAAATTTTTAGGGTTGAAAATCTTACATTTGAAAATGTCAGAACTATAATTTATGAAAGTTGTTACTTGTTCTTTTGGTACCATTGGTGACACAGATCCACTGTAAATGCCTTGTTAAATGGCTGAACACATAGTAATGCTAGCACATTACCAGCTTGATATTTTTCTCCTAAATAGTTTTAAGACATGTGAGAGTAATTTTTATCATTGCTCCTGTGGACCACCACCATAAGGACCCCAAAAACTCAAGAAGCTGAAATAATATTCTTTAAATACTAAGTTACATTATGTTTATATTTAATAAGCAACTTGATTTATTCTTAGAAATAACCAAAAAGTATTAAACTATTTTTCTTCACATGCTTATTTGATAACTATCACCTAACATTCCTAACAGTGGAATAGGAACCTAAATTGGTTCGTTAAAACATAATTTAAGTACTTGTTTGATTGTTATTAATTATTTATTTATATGTTCATTTTGATGATATTACAAATTAAAATCAATTTCAATTTGGTTCTGGTCTAACAACCACAAATAAAAATGGGGCAGGTCGCTTTTTGTTTGCAATTTTCCTGAGAGCCTTAAGAATCATTCAACATCATTGGCATGCAAGAGTTGCTGGGCTTCCATGTCGAGAAGTGAGTGATTTTCGCTACCTACCAATCGTGGCAGCGGCTATATCTCTAGTGGTCATGTGATTGGTGTCATCGCAGTTGTGTGGCCCTTAGATAGCAATAATGTAGACAAGGGATGCTGATTACTTCACTTCAATGCAACAAGATATGTTATTCAACATCTTTGCCTCCTCCTTTGTTAAGTCATCCTTCTTGTGGCGGAGAGGTCCTCAATTTTCAAGTTAGGCTCTTGGGATGATTCAAAAACATGGGTCGTTATTTGGCGATCATGCCTTTGGGAAATATCTTGGTCGCTTTGGTAAACATGTTGATCTGGAGTTTTCATGGTTATGGACACCAGATTTCTTGTTGCTATTGAGTTTTGTGTTAGTCGACCTCATTGCCCGACTTCTAAGAATGGATCTCAGTTAAATGGACAGCAATCTTTCGCTGAACCTGTTGACAAGATTTGATGTAGGCTTTATTGGCTAGAGTCTCCACGAAACACACAAGATTCTTCTTCTGTATGAATACTCTTAGCAGACATACAGAATTTCAAAAATGAATTTTCATAGTTTTCACCACTTTTTTTTTTTTTTTTTTTTTTTTTGCATTGACAGTATTATTTTCATTTCCTTTACTTTCGTAGCAGATGAATCTATAATTTTCCCTTTTTGGATTTGCTTTTGCGATTCTTTTACTAGTTGGTACGAGGTTTCTAAAACTTAACAGAAGCACTTTCCACCATTCTAGTATAGTATGCGACCTAGAGAGGACTAAGGAACGTTGATTTCACTTACTCGAATGACTAAGTTGTGTCAATGCTGAATACATTGCTCAAAGTATTCAGAACTTTCATTCTGCAGAACTAGGAGATTAAATTGGGCAAGTTCTAATTGGACATATGCTTAAAATAGAGATTTGAAAGTTGTGGCTAAATCTATGTAAGTGTTGATTTGCCTTTTATCTTACTTTATGTACTATTGGGAAGCAATCCTAATGAACAATCTCTCATAATGAACATAGGTAGTTATTTTTTTTAGATGTATATGGCCAAAATAATCAACGAGAGGCCTTGTCCTATCATTATTTTCAAATTTTAGTTGTCTTAATTGGTGGGAGTATCACATCCTCGACGAGTCAGAGGTCCAAATTCTTCTGACGGTGTATAGACATCATTTGCAAATTTCTCTTCTCACAAGATATCCACCTTTTCTCTCACAATATTTCCTCGTTCATTTATGGAACATTCGTTTTGTATCATTTCAGAAAAAGTGCACGTTGTTCGTAAGACAATTTAAGAGAAATTGAATTCAGTTGGATTTGATTTAATTGATTAATTCATATTTAATCTTAATTCTAAAAAGATATAATAAAATAATTAATAATTAATGATAATATAAACAATATATTCAATTATAAATAAATAAAATAATAAAAAAAACATACATAATGATTTGTAATAATTTAATTTAAATTAAGGATCTATGTTTACTCTTAAAACTCATCCCTTGAAAGTTTAACTCTATTAGTGTTTTTTTTTTTTTTTGTACTTTTGTAAAATAAAAATAATTTTTTATATTAAGTCACCTTAACATTGATTATAACAAAATTTTTGTCAAACTTTTATAGTTCATTGCAACTTAGAGATTCTTATTTTATTATTTTTTATTAGATTACTCTTACTCTTTTCTCAATTTTAAATTTTCTCTTAATGTTTTTACTCTTAATCTTTCTTTTCCTTTGTTTTTCTTTTCTTCAGTACTCTAAGCACAATATAAGAAGAAGTAAATTGAATTTATTTGATTTGATTGTTTAATTCACATTTAATTTCAATTCTAAAGAAAGATAACAAAATACTCAATAACAAATAACAAAATATGAATCAATTAAAAGTAAATAAAATAAGTAAAGAGAGAACATACACATCGATTTGTAGTGTTTCAGCTTAAATTAGAAGTTTATATTTACTCTTTAAAGTTTGTTTCTTGAGAGTTTAACGTTTTTTTTTTTTTTATCCTTTTGCAAGATAAAGACACATTTTTGCACTAAGATACCTTAACTTTGATTACAACAAAACTTTCCTAAATCTTTCATAAAAATTATTGTTTTTTTACAACCTAGAAACTTTCAGTTTTTCACTTTTTACTAAAATATTTTTTTCTCTTCGCTCAATCTTAACTTTCCTCTCAAAGCACTTGTTTTTTATCCTTTTTTTGTCCTTTAGTTTTTCTTTGTTTTTTCATTTTGAGTACAATACAAAGTCATTAAGGTTCTTTTATCTGTTTTTTATATAAGTGTTATACAAATATTTTATAAACAAAAATAATAAATTAGTCATTGATGATTTTTTTTTCATAAAATGAATCAATTTTTTTTAAAAAAAAAAAAGAAAAAAAAAATAACTCTAAGACATCGGTCAACTATGGCACTTAGACTGATCAATTAACTTAAAATATCTATAACTTTCCTATCTTTCACACTTTTAATTATTTAGTCTTATCGATTGATTATAACTACTGGTCAAGTTGATCGACTTAAATTCTTTATAACTCTTACAATATTAAAACTTTCAACTCTTGAATTGTCTTTAGTTAATCGTAACAACTGGTTAGGTAAACTTATTTAAGAGCATAGTGAGAAAAGCAAACCAGAAAGGGAACAATTAAGCCACCTGATCTAATAGTGGCAACAAAGGTAAAGGGATTTTGACGAAGTTTACTTGCCCTCTTCAGCGCTTTTTTGTTTCTCACTCTTTCGACATGATGAAGACATTATGACTATCTTGCACTCTTTCGTTTCTTAAAAGATACTAATTCAAATTTTTTTGTTTAAATACAAATATAGAGAGATAAAACATTCAACATTTATACATAAATTAAAAAAGAAAAGAAAAGAAAAGATACAAACTTATAATTCGAGATTAATGAAGTCAAAATGCAAGTAGTTTGGATTTGAAACTAAATGAAGAATGTGAGATTGTTTAAGCCTCAATAGATCATTTCAGGTTATAGGTTGAAAATCAAAAGGAGCTAAGAAATCTTAGTGAAACTGATAAATTATTTCAAGTTATTGATTAACTTGTAGATAGGACTTATGTTTCAAAGGACTTAAGTTTCAATCGATAAATGATTAAATGATATAGTTTTGTCATTTACAAAATTGTTACATTATCTTTTTAAAATCCTCAAAAAATTTTGATTTATATATTATTATTCAAAACTTTCAACACTATTTCATTTAAATATATGATGTAGCGGTTTGGTAATAATATATTAAAACTCTTGCTTCAAATTAACATGGGATAGAAATCATTACTTAACTCATTCAAAACCTCTATATAAAAATATAATTAGCATAAATGTTGTTTTATTGTCTTAAAATTACTGTAAAAAAGTAGAAAGAGTTTAAAATTACCCTTACAAACATTTCAAACCATTACCTTTGAATATATATCAAGTCAATTTATAATCATTATAAAAAAATCATCACATAAAGTTTATTATTGTCACACATTATAAAAATATATTTATGTAATGATTATAAGCATTGTTTTGTGTTTTTTTTTTTTAACGATGAATTTAAACCGTCACAAAATAAACATTACTATAAATACATTAAAGTATAATGTCCAAGTTTGTTGTGTTTCCAGAAACGATGTTTGAGTTTCTGGGACTCTAAAATTCTAACAGGATTAAGAATGAAAGTAATGTTCAACGCGGCTTCCATTAACCTAGCGCGCTTCTCGTCATTTCCCCCATCATATGTATATTCCTTCTTTGAAGAAGGGGAATTGCAAGCTAATTTGCCATACACTGAGACTAAATTTTCTCTAAAATGATTCCTCAAATCAAATTGGCCAGACGAATCTGGAAACCAACGGCAAGAACTAAAGCGAAGCCTAGGGTGGTTGCAGCCTGATTAAAACGTATCACGCTATCCAATGTATGGTTTGAGAAAATATACCTTCCGTGAAAACAGACACTTGACATGCCTCCTTTATTATATATTACATTTCTGTGCTCACTTGCCAAATAATCCGTATACAACGAAATTAGAATCTTTTGATTGGACATTAAACACTCTTAACCATTTTTGTATGAAAAGAGTGCATTGCCTTTGTTGCACTCTGCATGTTACATCAAATATAATTGTTACCACCCATAATGGGTCATACAATCAAGACTGGCCTCGAGGTGAAAGTCATTGAAGTTAGCATAAAGCGCAGCTCAGTGAACCCAATATCAAAGATAAGTTGACATATGAGGGAAAGACACGTAGACATGCAACAAAACCATTGGACTATAAAAGGAATGCGACAAAACCGCAAAATCAAATCTCTTGTATCAACATTTTCACTTTCCATTACAATGCATTACTAGTTCCCTGAAGATTAGTGTAGCTTAGTTTAATTAGTCCCTAAAGACTTGCTTTCCTACAAAGCAAGTTTGTTTCTTCATGTATCTAAGCACTGTCTTAGATTGATCGTCATCAGCCCATCCATCACTCTTTGGTGATCCCGTGATTCATCTATTAACTGACCCTGAAGCAAGAAAATTGACCGACAATTCAACTGGGATAGCAATGCTAGTGATGAGGAGCAAACATGAGTCAGAGGAGACACTTAGCAACGTCCCATGGCTAATCTTACAGAGGATCAACCCAAAGTTAACGAGTTGTTTGACTAGCTGCTCAAATATGGTTTTATCTTAATTGTAATTAGGCATTCGAGGAAGACTCAGTAGAAACGTTTGAAAGGTATAGGAGTAATTGAAAAAGTCTCGTAAGGTTTAGGACCAAAATTATCTCTCTCCTATTTCTAATAAAAAAAAACAACTACAAGGAAACCTAATAGCATACTCAATGTATTTATTGTAATATTACTTACCTTCTAAAATACACCCTTAATAGTTAAAAATTTAAAATTTTGAAGCATGTGCCTTTATAGAAATTGGAAAATTACTCTCTAATATGCAATTTAGGTCTAATGGGTCTCTCTCTCAAAGAAAAGATAAAAAAAGAAAAAAAAAAAAAAAAAGGTAGAGAGAAGCAAATGTCCAACCACGTTTGGAAAGTTCAAATGAAGATACCTACAAGTAAGGTGCCACCTCCCACGTTACTCCTTTATGTGGGTAGAAACAGTAAAAACATGATAACCACCCAACTGGCTACAAATCAGATCAACTCTCATTTAACACTCCCTTTTTCCTGATCCTGCTAATTAAATTATGGCGGGCAAATGTAGAAGATTCAATACTACATTTTATCTTCTCTTGTTCATCGTCCTCTCCCCTCGAATTCTTCGTGTCAATGGCGATGGAGGAAACCCCAGAACCCAAAACGGGCCAGAGGGGCCATCATTTGCAAAGGTTGTGGCAGACACAATTTCTCTGTTAAGGAAGTCCCACAAAAGTCCATGGGAAAAAATTAAAACCATCATCCATGACATACAGTTGCAATATTTTCCTCCAAATATCGAGTAATATTTAAGACTCCAATCCCTCACAAAAAGATTCCTTTCAATGATTTTGGATGTGAAGTTAGATCATATGACTTATATCTGAGGTTAATTGATTATTATTATTATTATTTTCGTTGTGTGTGTGACAGCTTTAGGAGTGCAGACGAAGCAAATGTTAGGGAAGTAAATGGTGGAAGTGGTGCTGGAGAAAGGATGAAAGACGCAGCAGAGAAAAGCTTTGTGACAAGCAAACAAACAGCTGAAAGTTCTGCTAAATCCGTCGCAGAAACAGTGCACAAGACAGCAGACAAGATGAAGGAGAAACTATCTTCCGATGAAGCGACTCATGATGAGCTTTAAACAATTTGATGGGGTTCTTTCCTTTCATCCCGTTTTCCATTTCATTATCTCATTTTGTTGGTTCCCTGATGCTGTAAAAGCTATTTTCACTCCATCCCAATTTTTTTCCTCGTTTATTCTTGTCAGTCTTCACTACTTGTTTTGAACCGTTGCTCAAATAGATGAACCAAAAAAAAAAAAAAAAACACAGTGTATATTATTTGGGTGTTGAATCAGTTTCTGGGAGCTAAGTTCCCAAAATCTCCCATTTTGGGGACTTCTAGGAGCATGCGTACAACCTCATTTTTTCTAACATCTCTGATGTAGAGCATCGTACGATAACTTTTTCTTTTTTTCTACGCTTTGCTCTTCTCGAAGTTCCCGACTTGCAACGCAGTTGGCGTATCTTCTCGAGGGGTCACTTTGAATCACAGGGCAAGGAGTACAGTCCGTGTTAATTTATGATTTTGGGTGTGAATAATGCTAAGTATTATGCAAAAAAAAAAAAAAAAATATTTATTTATTTATTATAAAATATTATTATTATTGATATAAATAATTTTTTTGTTACTTTATCATATAATTTTATTATTAAAAAAATTATCCACTCTAATTAAAACAATATTTTTATAATAAATTAATTTTTTTATTTTAATATTTAGCATTATTCTTTTAAGTATTGGGGTGAAATAAATTTATTTTATTCAACTTAATCTAATAAACTAAGTGGGTACTTAAATAGATATCAATTCTATTTAGGAGTAGTTGAAAGATCTCAACCTACTCCTATATATAAATGGTGCTCCTCTCACTCCTTAAAAAAGCTCTAAGTGACTAAAAGAACAGTAAGGAAAGGGAGCATAAAGAATGTTTCGTCTATTAAAAAGTACTCAAAATGTAGAAAATAAATAAATTTTGATATGATTTCACTTCAATTGTACATTAATTATTATATTATGAAGGTTAGTAGTAATTCAAGATGGTAGAAATATTTTACTTTAAACAATATATTTTTTTTTATGAAAATTTATACTTTCAATTTCGAAAGGTAAATTAGTTTTGTCAGAAACAAGGCAAATGCATTTGATTGAATGACACATAAGTTAATCTCGATATTATCAAAATAATAATACTAAGAAGAAGAAAAAAAAAAGTCGTTAAAATCCTCTTAAAAGGGGGCCCACTACGTGGAATAAAGTTGTAAAAATCGAACTAAATTAACAAGTGAGACTGATTTAACTATAAATTAGTTCAAGTTATTTGATTCTGAAAACATAGCAGAATCTAAACTAATTAACCCCAATAAAAAAAAATGGTCAAAATCAGCTAATAAATTAGTCATTAAAACTAACAAATTAATATACGATCAAATTTTTCTGTAATTGATGTGTTAAAAGCTTTTCAATTTAATTATTAAAAATAATTTTTAATAAAAATATATCATATATAATTTTTATTTAATTAATTACTTTTATAAATATATATTTATTATTAACCATCAATTTTATCTCTTTAAATCAAAATTTTAAATTAATAACTTTTTCAATTTTATAACCCATCTGATTTTGAAAATATTAACATAAATAAACTATTTTAATAAAAATTTACTTTATTTTTATACAGGTATGTTATGATATATCAAATAATATCTATATAGTAATAAATACAATTTTAGATTAGAATAAATTACATTGGCTCTTCTATGTCTACTAAATAGTTTGTTCATTAATCATTTTTCCTTAAAAAAGAAAAATATTAGACATGAAAATCCTTTAAATCATTTGAATATAATTTAGATTTATCAAGTTTAATGTAATATAATTTAGTATTTAAGTATAGTTAAATATTTTTCTATTATATAAATAATTGAGCATTTAAATTTATTGTATTACTAGTGAATAAAATTATATATATTTTTATATTTTATCAAATTAATAAAATATAAAATATTAGTATAATCATCTTACAATAGTATAAAAATTAGACTTTATTCAGATTCATAAGTCACAAGTTTCTTAAAAATTTAAATGTTAAACAAAAATTGATTAAAGTTAGTGAAAAAAAAAATTCTGATAATTTTTTAATGATAATTTAAAATTAATCTATTAAAATTTAAAAATTATGTTAGGAATAACTTTAAAATTGAATAAGAATTAAATGAGAATGTTGAAATTAATTTATATTTTTTAAAAATTAAAAATTAATATTTAAATAAATAATAAATAATTGAGTTGATATAATTTTAGATTATTATTAGTGAGTTAATATTTTTTTTAAAAAAAAATAGATTGATTGATTGAGTATAGTGTAATATAGTTTTACTATTTAGATAGAATTAAATGTTTTTTATTATATAAATAGTTAATTATTTTAATTTATTGTATATCTAGTGAGTAAGATTTTATATTTATATTATTTATATATATATTTATGTCTTTTTATTAAATTAATAAAATATAAAATATTGATATAATTATTTAATAAAATTATTGTAATCTAGTATTTCACATCAAACGTTAATCACCCTTTTTGTTTTCCCTTTTTCACGTCAGAGGATGAAGAAACCGGGTTTTGAATGTTTTCAAAATAGAAAATGCATCAATCGATTATTATTTTTTTAACGTCAACCAATTATTGCAAGGATTTTGTCAACAGTGCAGAGTGAATTTATGCCATTGAAGCATATGGAGGAAGCGGAATGCAATTGGTGTCTGTCGTATGGTAATGATTAAACAAAGCCACAATAATCGATAATAAGAAATGAGGAACAGTAAATACTAATATTTTATTTTATAGTTCACTTCATTCAACAACCAAAAAAAAAAAATATATATATATATATATAGAGTTGAGATATGTAACTTTATAGTACGAAAGTAACAAAAGGATAGCAACGAACAAGAGGGCAGTGGGCATTGAACACCGGACAGCAAGACAGCCGGGCACGGCAGCAACAGTGGATGTTAATTTAAGAAATCCTAATTTGATTTGTTGGGTACTAAAGAAACCTATTAGTTGCGTGCATGATAAAACAAACGGTGGTTATTATTATTGAATTGACGTCGTTTCAATTGAAACGATGTGATTTTCTTCATAAGCTTATGAATTTTTTAAACCTATTTAGAGGTTGGTTGCTTATCATATTGATTATTTTCTCGGCAGTTTTCAAAACTACCAATTGGTCCCACACAAATTAGTCAATAATAAGAGCATTCCCAGTCCAAAAGACAGAAAAAGCTAATCTTTTGGGGAGATCACATGTCTGCAAGACACCATTGTCCTAATCCGTTTAGGATCACGTACACAGGCTAAAACTAAACACCATAGTTTGATGGTCATCAAAAGAAGAACATACAATAACTTCGGCATTGAAGCGGCGCCGATCTGAGGGAGTGCATTCATGAAAATTGACAGGCAGATGGTACAATTCGATGCAAGAGTAGACACAAAGAGGAGAATAATTCAAGCTGAAACAGAAACTCGGTACTCTTTGTTTCACCCACAAGGAGACGAGATCATAAATACTTCTGGTTTAACGCATATCCATAGACATTTTTGGATTCAGTTACAGTTCTTCCCATATAGTTTTTGATGCTCTTGGTTCCGTATCTCAGTTCATATATCTTGGTCTCCTTGCATGCAGAAGTTACTAATATGCATGATGTTTCATAGAGATTGCAAGCTCATGTCCCAGACCCTTTTTATCCATCAAAGGACAGATGATATGCCCAGAAACGTGTGTGTGCGTGTGCACAGGAATGCAAATCAATATGTGTGGATAAACTCTTAATTTCAAAAATGTCAACTCAAGATGATGATGACAAGCCTTATCACGTTGCCCATGTTTGTCATTCAGCCAATGCCCATTACAGTAATAGTTGATCTTCGCGCTTCCTTATTCAATAAACAAGTGTGGAGATTTTCCAATTCTTATGCCTCGACAGGATGAAATATGGAGAGGATGCCCAGATAATTGCAACAAGAGGAGAAGGAAAAATACTCACATTGAGAAAAATTACCTTTCACGTTAAACAATAAATCAATATACAAGTTGTACCTAAACTGTAATCTAGAAAACGGCTTACAGTATGAGAACCAGTTTACAGAAAAGAATTGGTGGCTTATAGATTAGGAGCAAACGAGGATGGAATGAATGCATATAACATGAAAAAGAATGTCCAATTTACCAAGGAGAGCAAGCCTGGATGAGACTGCATCATACGTTGATATCTGTGCGCTTTGATCTGGCAGTGCTACTTAGCTCTTGTGAACCAGCCAGCGAAAATCTTGGAAGGCTGTAACTCTCAGCTACAGAAACTGGCTGCTGAGGATATAACGTGGGGGGTGGTGTCAAATTGCATTGAGCTGGCAACGGGGGAAGCGTGTTATATTTATAAGCATCATTAGCTAAACTGCATTCAACAAAAAATTTTGTTATTTATCTAAAATGAGAAAAATAAGCAGATCCAGATGAAACAAAAATCTTCAATTTGGTAAAGAAGGAAATCAGTTCATCAAAACGTAAAAGCCACAAAGCTCCAAGGATATCAAAAGATTCTCAGGCAGACCAAGTTCTTAGGTAGACCAAGTTCAGTAATAAACTATTACCATGGACTAAATCAATGAAACAGTGACAATATCCACTTTAGATCTCATGGAATCTTTATCAGAACCTCCCCCATTTCAAATAGCTCTAGAAATTCACTACCAAACTTTCTTTCATAGTCCAGTAATACATTATAACCACAGACTAAATCAATGAACCTGTGACAATATCTACTTTGGCTCTCATGGAATCTTTATCACAACCTTCCCCAATTCAAATAGCTCTAAAAATTCATTCCCAAACTTTCTTTCATTCTGTCAGACAAATCCAAACAATATCTACTTTGGCTCTCATGGAATCTTTATCACAACCTTCCCCAATTCAAATAATTCTAAAAATTCATTCCCAAACATTCTTTCATTCTGTCAGGCAAATCCAAAGTATCTCAATCAGATCAGTCTTCCACAAATGAAAACCCACCATCTCAAGAGACCATGATCAAGGCAACCAACCAAAATGCAATCTATCTATTCTACCTTGTATTCTTGTAGAAATGATCCTCATCATTTAAATTTTCATCTAGACGCTGGATAGATCTTTGACCTTGAGAGGCAGACAACCATACACTAGGTGCAGGAGACTCATCTGGAAAATATCTTCGTCTGATCAACTGAAACAAAGCGGTGAAAAATAGTTGGACAATCCCTGATGGAAAAGGTAGCAACAATAATAAGCCTATACTACCAAAACAATATACTAAATGATAATACAGACCATATGAAAAAATTTTATCACGGCCTCCTTGTCATGTCTTGCATCTTTGGCAGCCTGTCCACATTAATAAACAGATCACGACACAGGTTCATATCTAATGATGCGTGACAATAACCATATGAATAGAGACATAAATTCTGGAATTATAACTGAATAAATAGATCAAGGCTTAGTTCAACACAAAGTTCCAAAACATAAATGAAAATTAGACCCAATAAAAATTCATTCCATGCAATTCTCATCCTTGTGAACTATTTTATTCGTAAAGATTAGCATATGCAACCCTTCAATTTGTCCAATGTCAGGAGAACTGCACACATATTAATGATCATGAACAGCCAGGAATTAGACAGTTGCAATAAGAGAGTACTTTATTGTCCTTCAAACAAAGTAATTGGCCAGGCACTCATGACCGACTATATTAAACCAAAAATTACCAAAGTGTTCTATAAATGGCAACATCAACCCAAAAATTGCTCCAAACAACACAGTAAATAAAAATTATTCCATATCATTCAAATATCAACACGAAGATTATGAACAATAAAAAAATAAAAAAGAAGTAAACCCACAAAGCTAATGTAAGTCAGGCAAGAATGTAGGTATAAAGTTGAGTGCTCACAGCAACAAGGCTAAGTCAATTCATACAGTAGCTGTCAAGTTGAAATGCTTACAGCAATAAGGCCTCCACCACCAGGGAAACTCTCAGTTAGTGGAAGCTCCTCACTGGATGGGAGCAACCCCTGCTTTTCCACCCACTGGCGAGCTACATCAACAAGATTTCCACTGCTTCCTCTTGTACCCTCTTTTGCAGCAACATCAGCTTTGTTACCAATAACTATATAAGGGACAGGAAGACCTCCAGGACCACCAGAACCCAGAGGAGCTGAAAACGTCCCAGTCGCAGCAATCTCAGATGCCCATTTTTGCAAGCTTGTTTTGGTCCTTCGTTGGGAGAGATCATGCACAAATATGACCCCTGTGAAATTTTGAGATAAAATCATCACAAAGCCATAGATAGCACAAAGTGCATGCAATTTGAGGACCATAATGTTCATCATCAGGAACAGAATCAAAACTATAAGTGCAACTACAAGCAAGCCAAAAAGGATGAGCTGTCTTTATATACAAGAGGAAAACAACAATAAGATTATTATAATTGTTGGAATTAAGATGCCCATATTATCTGCTGCAATTTTCTGTCCAGTTCAAAAGGAAATGAGCTGTAGTTCAATTTCTAACTGTGGTTGGCTCTAGAAAATGGTTTGAAGAACTCCTGAAACATTGACATGAAATTGGTGGTTATGATGGTAGCAGGTTCAAAAATGAGAACCTCCACAATTTCCTTGTATCCTCACCAGAAAACTAAGTACGAAACTGTTACATGATATAGAGCATGCAAACTCACAAAGGGAGGTAATAACTTCAATTGCCTCACTTATTTGGTTAAACGACTTAGAAAATTCAATGCTCACCATTAGTTTGAGAATAGAACAGCGAACGGCAATCCTTGTATCGATCATGTCCCGACACATCCCAAAGCTCCACAAAGAAATCTCTTTCAGAATCACCTTTAATGCTGCTTGAAGAGCTACCAGAATTACCATAGGTGATATGCTGGATTGCCATAATGATAAGCACTTAGCGAAAACCTGAAAACCAATGATGCTTTCAAAGAAAAAGGAGTAACAAAGGCATAAAAAATCTTACCTTCACAGCAACTGTACATCCAATTGTTTGAGGAGGGCGAGCAATGGAGGAACCCTTGGCAATCAAATGAACAAGAGAAGTTTTCCCCACACCTAATCCAGATCAGAATTAAAAGTGAAGTTTGATTACAACTGCCCACTTTGACAAACATTTAATAGAGTATCATGCATCAATGAATGTCAGGGATAACTGCTACTGGTTTGGTATGAACATAAATCATGAAGAGGATCAGTCAATTCAGGTGTCAACAGAGCACAGGCAGCAACATTGAGCTCACATTTTCTCATTCAAGGGCGCAATACATGAGCCAGTTTACTGAGCATAAGATGGAAACATATGAAGAACTATTTGACTTCAATAACTTTGAATGGAAATCTGCTTAATTTTGCTTCTTTGAACAAAGAATTAATTCATCTATGTTCAGGGGTCGAATCCCACTTCCCTTCCTTCTTTATTCAAAGAAGTTGCCTTTCTGGTATTTGGGAGCTATGTACATCTGGACTACAGGGTTTGGGTACTTATATGTACCTCTTAATAAAATCCATATTCTAGACCTATAACTATTATTTTCTCAATGTGCAAGTACATATATTTTGCCAATCATAGTGGAAAAGTTTGAACCAATTATTATTCTGCAATTAAAGATACTTCCATGGCAAGCCTTAGCCTAATAGTAAAGTTATTCTATTGTCACCTTAAGGTCACTGGTTCGAGTGATAGAAGCAATCTCTCTAAACCTTCCTATGATCCACAGTGTGGGGGCCTTGTGCATTGGAATGCCCATTAAAGAAATTTATACGGCCTAATATGCAAAAAAGGAGAGTGCTACACCCCTTATGACTCCATCTACATGATATGCACCAGCATCTTGTCCTAGCATAACTAAAAGGAAACTTCATTTCGGAAATTACTGGATCTAATGTTACTTCCTTTGAAACAAGCCCAAAGCCTACTTCTTGAGTCATTGAAACTTATTCTTCAATGCATGTGCAGAGGTGCATGCGCGCACGCGCACACACACACACCCTTAATTTGGTTTAGATTTAGACCTCTTTCATTATTTTCATCTTCATCCTCCAGCCACATTGTTTCCTATGAATTAATTAAGAATGTAGCATGCCTAATACCAGGAATGGTAATTTAAACAACACATAACTACAGAAGATGTCAGAGACATCGAACTAACAATTCAAGGTTAGATTTAGATAGTGATCAGATAATTGAATATGATAAAGTCTTGAGTCATAAAACATGCAAGAGGTTATTGTGTAATCCATTCTTGAAGTGCAAAAAATCTCTCTTCTTTCATTGCATAAAAGAAATTAACATCCTCATAAACCTCCTGAGATCACCCACATTATGAATTAAAACTTACATCTTCTTAGCCATATTTAATCCAAAACCCCTGTGGGCAAAATGGACCCTAAGGACATTCAATTAGTTAAGCAGTGCAGATACAACATCAGAAGTAGATGTCTCCTCCACCTTGTGAATGACAAGTTACATTTCTTCAGTCATATTCGATTCAAAGAGTGTTTAACCCAAAACCCAAATGGATGGAAATTCAATTAGTTAGCTTCTAAGAGTTGCACACTGGAAATCGAGTCATCCACTCACATTAATTGCTCACATCCCGCACTTCACATCGATAAGATTAGAGCAGAAGTAATTCGCCAAAAACTAAGATAAAAGATTGCAAGTACGGAATCAACAAAACGCAAAAACAAACAATAAAAAGAAACCCACACCGCAAAAAGGCCAAAGTAAAAAGTTAACAACTATAATTAAAAGCACCTGAGTCGCCAACGACGAGAACTCGAACCTGCCCGCAAGGCGGCCCGCCATTTTGATCCCTGTTCTCCCTATCACGGTCCCTCCAAAACATGATTTGTGTCCTCAACTCAATAACAAAAACTGACCACCAAAACACAAAGAGCAAAACCCAATACACTCAACTAAGTCCTCTACTAGTAACCAGTCAAGTCCCATCAAAGGCGCTCAATTTCAAAGAAAACCAGCAAATTCTCCAAAAGAAGGGTATTCTTACAAGAAATCCAAAATCCATATCAAATCAGAATTCACCCAAGATCTAAGCTCATATCGAAGAACCCAAAAGTGAAAACCTACAAATAAAGCCAACCACTTTGCATGTATTAATGGAAACCCAGTTGTGAGTAACAGATCTAGCAACAAAGCAAATCCTCAGATGGGCTGCTCTGAAACACCAAAACAAGAACTGGGCTTCCCTTAAATTGAGTCTATCGACATTGATGTCAAATGATCAATATCGGAAACTCGAAGAAATTAAATTTTGAATCTCCAATAAATAAATAAAAGGAATATTTTGTAGCACTACTTCTCTGCGGCGATCGATCTCCAAGAAAGAAAGGCGTATGAGATTAATCGACCATAAAATAGAACGAAATAAAGCCGATAGCAGCAAGCCTTAAAACGGTGCGTTGAATCGTTTGGATCAGCGGGCTAATGGTAACCAGACCGGGGGGGCCCCGAGGATCGTGGTTGTGTGGAAATGTCTCAAGTTCCAATAAACTCATTAATTTATTGTTCTGTGTTTTTTGTCATTCAATTATCCACAATATTACATTAATTACTATTTTCTAAAAAATAACAGTTACATATATAGATTGACAAAAAAAAAAAAAAAAAGTACATGGAATTTGCACTAGGCTCACGTAATTATAGATGATAATTGTCTAAAAACTCTGTTATAAGAGGGCTCTTTCTAAAAATTTTATCCAATAAATGTAAGCTTTAATTTTATAAGTCTGATTTTGGAGCTTCAAATTATAGTGTAAAAGTCTTGTGGTGAAAAGAAATGTCTTACAATGTACAAATTATTGTTTCTATACAAAACTAAGAGTTATGGTACTTTTTGGTAAACGAAATATTAGTGCATTTTGATTTGCTTTCCAACTCATATACTCTGGGCAGCTAGCCAGGTTGCATGGATTTTGGCTCCTTTTATTTTATTTTATTATTTTGGTATCCTTAACTAATTATTTTATTTTATTTTTTGTGGGAAAACATTGAAGATGATTAAACTGCATCATTCCCATGATATCAAGAGATACCAAAACTCAAAAAATGGTGACAAATTCAACCATAAATGCGCTCTAATCATTTGTCAAGACTTTTGGAATTTGATCCAAAGCCCATTTGGGACGGGGAATGCTTAATATCGATTGCCTCTTTGTTGAATGGGTAAGCCGACACTACAGGTAGCCGAGGTAAACTTGAATCAAAAGCCATTGCCTCGAAATCCACGTTGAAATAAAAAAAAAGGGAAGGGGGTTTAAGCTAAATAATTTATATTTTAATATAATATATTAAAAAAAAAGTAATAATAATAATATAAAATTGATTTGATTTGATATTAATATTAATATTTACTGTAAAATACTTTTAAAAATAATTTTTTAAATTATTGTTGAATTCGATTGAGAAGAAAATGACAGAATTTTATATTAAATAAAAAAAATTAAAATATTATAAATATAAGTAATACACACTCCAATAAAAAACTTTTTATAAAGGAAGTAATCATCCTCTAACACCACGAGAAAAGACTGATTTAAAACAAGCTAATTAACGACACAGTCATCATCGTCGTGGTGGTGGGTGGTGGCTGTATAATATGGTTCATTTGAGTTTGTATTTAAAAGGGTGAACATATGTAATATAGACATGGCGCAATTTGAAAGAAAAAAACCAAGCCAGCGTAGAGTACTCGGAGGATGGTACTATGAAGGAGAGGACGAATAAGGAGAAGAAGTTTGCAGAGGCCAACAAGCATTGGCATTGGCAGCTGCTGCTGGAGGAGGGACAATGGGCTGCATTTGGTTGTTATAAACCGCCCCGGGGCTTTCATGGTTGTGCACTCCCTCATATGTTGTTATAACGTATCTCGAGTCCTCTCTATCCCTTTCCACTCTCTTCTTCACATCGCATCCTCCACTTGAACATTTGTAGTAATTCCTGCATGTTAAATAATACATATATTACACCATTCATTCATTATTTTATGCCATTGATTCATTACATCATTAGCAATTCCTTCATTTGTAGAAATTCTCAGCTAACTAAAACTAACCGATGTTCCCAACGTTATATGATTAAGGTCTTACTAGACACACTTTTACGGCAACCAGACTAGCTTGATGGGTTGGCATAAATATTTATACATATAGTAAAGGAATGGGATTTTTCAACTAGGAATTTCTTTATCCATTGGAGGCCATTTGAGGAACTGATTGAGGTTCTACGTCAACCAAGTAAATGAATGAATAATTAAACAAATAAGTCTTCAAACTTCAGTATAATTCTATAAGCAACTTATTTCCATTATCATTCAAGAAACAAAAAGATTATGAGCATTAGAAGAACTTTACACGTCCTGCGAGAAGTGATCAGTAGAAGAAGAAGAATTGAGGAGGTAGAAGGACAAGACCATATAAGAAGAACGGATAGAAACATCAAGCTATTGCCTAAAGTCAACCTACTTAAAAATTAGAGCTCTTTAATGGACCCAAGCAAGAGGGTTACAACCATTTTCGAGCCATTGATGTCGAGAATGTTATACATTACGAATGTAGGATAGATAAATAATGCCCCTCTGTTTAATGGGCTGAGAGGATTTGTTTTGCTACACTGAACACTCTTCTCGTTAACTACTCTGCCTTTCTCTGTACCCTCGCGCCTACAGAGAAGTCCATGGCGTCTCTCAATTTCATGGGGTCCTAACCTCCGCGCGTATTTGCACTTGAAAAATTTTCTACTTGCTTCGAGAATGATGGTAAGTGACACTAACATTTCACTGAATTATTTGTTTTTTTTTTTCCCTCTGGTTGTTGCTAGTGTTACTACGCACAATCAGTCTACCACATTACTCGCAATTGAAGTCTCTTTGTCTACTAACAAATTAATGAGATGTCTTTCTTGACAAGGATGGATCTATCTACGCAAGTTGCCCCCTCTGGCCCACCAAAAGTCTCTTAGGTTCCTTCTAAATTTCCAAGATTGCCCCCCATCAAGTATAACTTGTCCCCCCCCCGCCCCCCAGCTTTCTAGTTTTTAAAGATTGCCTTCCTCTTAAATGTAACTTGCCTCCGTATTTCTTTAGTTTCTCTCGGGAGTAACTTGTCCCCTCTCCCTTAAGTTTATATATATTTTAGGTTTAATTTTTTAAAAATGGACCCTAATTTTTTTTTCGATTATTCCCAAAAACATATACATTGTTTTGTGTAGCTTTTTATAACTACCCCATAAAAATTTTCAATATATCTATTGTCTTTTAAAGTTGTTCTTGCTAACTTTTTTTTTTTTCTCCCCACTCTTATAAATTTGTCCCCCATAAAATAATTTTCTGGGAACTTCAATTTCCGTGTACCAAAAAAAAAAAAACTAACTAATGTGATGTCTTTAGTAAAAGACGTGTGTGTGTGCCAAATCAATGTTAACAGGATAGGTAAAATCAAATATTGGTAACAAAATCCACTTAGTTAAACAATAAATAATTAAAAAAAAAAAAAAACTTGAGAGACCCTTTGTGGGCTTATCTCGACGTAAGCCATCAGGCTAAAGTTTAAGTCTCCATTTGCTCTTGTGTTATCCATAAACTATTATTAATTAACGCACATATATCGTGGCCGATCCCACCGTGCAAGTAGACCAATAAGCTTGTGGACCAGAAGCATGCACACTTAGAAACAATTAAATAAAAGGCAGTGGCATTATGCCACAAGTGCCATGATTGCCTTCTAGATTATTGCTAGCATCTTCAACTGGTGTTGGGTTCTTACATATTAATTCAACTGATGCTGGGTTCTTACAACTGTATAGCAAAACGAATATGGCGATCTGATGTTGGGTGCTCTTGGCGGCTTAGGATTAAAATCCTGAGACATCTTCAAAAAAAATGTATATTGAAAAAACATCCTCTCTCTCTCTCTCTCTCTCTCTCTCTCTCTCTCTCTCTCTCTCTCTAAATATATTATATTCATATGTGTGTGTGTGTATATATATCCACCTAACGTGTGTCTCGTGTTTTTAAGAAAATTTATGGAAGGGGAAATTAACATATAAGAACCAGTTTTTAGCCTGGATAGCTCTCCCTATTGCCATGACAATTAGCTTGTACTGCATAAATAGAAAAAAAAAAGGGGGGGGCTCTATGAGTGTTAAACACATGTCACACAACAAAGAAGTTACACCTTTGAATTCACTGTAACAGTATATTTATGTAGCCTACCTATGATGTACTATAATCCAGATCAACGGTACGTTTTGGTGAATAATTATCAAATCATGAACATATGCATAGCTTTTCATTTAGATTCAAGGGCTGAGATTATGCTATGCATCCTATGTTATAAGTATATTTTATGGAAACCGTAGTTACCCAAAAAAAAAAAGAAAGGAAAAACAAATAAAAAAAAAAGTCTATATATTTAGCCGACAAGTATGAGTTGGCTACACTACATAAGCTAAAATGAAGCATCCGCAGACAAGATGTTATGAAAAGATACAACCCTTGTCCACGAACTTGACTTTTTGGCTCCAGACCGCTAGAATCTAGTTTAGAAGGCCACTGGCCATCTATGCCAAGGTACAGGACTCCACTGTTTTTTTTTTTTTTTTTGTTGGGCTTGCCCATCCTATCTATGAGGAAGTACAGAAGATGTCAAGGGAAGACAATCTAATTCCAGTCCATGCCACTTAATTACTAGTAATATGTGTTGTGCGTGCCGTATGATGTGATCGCTATGGCTTCCAGTCCCTCCTCTGGACAATGCAAATGTCAGCTATACCATGTATATCGCAAAATGGGTCTAGTTAACTTGGACACAAGAGGAGGGAAGGGACCCCAGTTAGCATTAGGTCTTTTTGTTTTTCTCCTTTGAAACAGGGGTTGGGTCAAAGGCTAAACAACAAAACTATTTTTTCATTCTCAAGTGGAACCCACCCGAAGTGGACGCGTCATTTAGACGCGTCCATGTACATTTTTCCATAGCAAAATATCGTACACAGGACCATTTACCTCTCGTCTTTTGTTTGTATGGTGTGCGTGTGTGAGAGAGCCTAATAAAGTAGAAATAAGGAGAAACCAAATGGTGGGTTGTTCGAATTAAATAAAAAATAGGGGAAAGATGGATTCTACCCAGAGGCCACAGAGCTAAAATTGTAAATTGTTCTCCCGTGAAGATAACTTGGCTTAAATAGAGAGAGAGAGAGAGAGAGAGAGAGAGAGAGGGATGCCTATATATTGCATCGGTATAGCAAAGGAACGAAGCATAACAAGTTGCTAGAACAAAAAAAAAAAAAAAAAAAAGTCCCCAACTATTACTAACATTATCAATATTTGGACAATCTTCTTAATATCTACTACATCAATTGTTCACTTAGATGGATTCTTCTAAAGTGCAAGCAGTATAAGAAGTATTATTGCCTAAGATTCTTTTGATAGTCAGCCAACTTTTGTTAAGGAAATGGAAGTTGGCTTCTGGATACACAATCTGATAGTCAGACATTAATTAATCAATATGCATACCTTGGATTTGGGCTGTTTTTCACTGATTTCTTTCCGTACTTCCTCCATTTAAATCCATCATCCATGACCTCCAGATTCGATTTCGTTCTAAATGCAACTCTAGATGCCACTTCCATCTTATTTTTCTTCACTCTAGTTTTGCATTTACTGAAAAAGAAGATAGAAGTAGACATCAGACGACAACCAGACAAAAAAAAAAAAGATGGGGAAAAAAGATGGCCATATTAAAACCCCAAAAAAGAAAAAAGGAAAAAAAAAAAAAAGGAGAGGAAGGGGAGTGGGGGAGGGGGAATCGATTGGGGTATCACTTGCATGCTAGTAGTTCTAGATGCTGCTGCAGCACTATGTTCACGAGAGCAACCGGCAAACTGCTCCGATGCTACGATAGTTTGCGGCAGCGATGAATAATCTCCGAATCCATCATCAAGCAACAGAAAATCCGACAAATGGAATTCTAAAGACGGATTGATATTTTTGGCCAAGTGAGGATGATTAGGGCTAGGGGCGTAGTCCATGGCCAAAAAGCTTGTGCTGGACATAGCCGTGTTAGAGAGGGAGAGAGACGAATGGTAGACTAGTGCTTCCAATATATATAGTACAATAATAAACAAATAAGCATGGAATCCAATCTAAATGTCACTTAGTGCTGCTTCACATAGACTTTCCTAGGGAGATGCGGGGAAGTTGCCTTTATTCCCCGCGTGACATCAGCACGATGACGTTATTTATCCGTAAATTGTGGGACCACTTTCAATTTGCAGTATGTGGAGGTCATTAAACTCTTCTTTGAGTATGTTGTCTTTGTTAGGCGGATGGAAGCCAATTGGTGGACGAAACGTCACGTGTTGCCATTCATCTTGACTTAGACCTTACAGTGATCCCACGTGGGGTGAGAGCCCCATAATTATTCGGCATACTTTTCTTTACGTATAAATTAAAATTTAAATCCCTATATTTCTGTATGTTTTTGACATATAAAAATTTATATTAAAAATATAGTTTTATATTTTAAACTTATTAACACTTTAATATTAAAATTAAGAAATAAAAAATACATTCAAATTTAATTACTAAATATTTTTTTATGTAAAAAGTTTAATAAAAATATTATATAATATTTTCTAATCTCAATTCACAATAATCAATATTAATGTAATGTTTCTTTTTGATTTTTTTTTTACAAAAATTTGAAAAAAAAAACACCGTATAAGGATATATGATAAGGATGTTAAATTTGAGGCTCTTTTTCAACAACCCAATCTATCAACATATAACATAAGTCCATTAACAATAAATAGAATTACAAAAAATAGATAATAAAAGTTAATAATTGATTAAAATTTTAAAATACTTTTTAAAATTCATTAAAGGAGATAATAATTTTTTAAAAAAAAAAATTCATTGATAATCTCACTAATAATTTACCAAGATACTAGATACTGAGATGATCTAATTAATAAAATTATACATTTATTTATATAATTAAAAGCATCAATCTAATTAAAAAAATATTTTCATTTAAATAAAAAAATATTTAATAATAAACTAAAAAAATATTTTGATTGAATTTGGAAATATTTTAAAAAATAATATTATATTAAAATATTATAAAATAAATAAATAAATTACAACATAAATTATAGAACAATAGAGAATAGTTTTTGCAACATGTCATACCTTAAATCCTTCCACTAAAAAGAAATTCACTCTTAGTTCACAATAAAAAACTGATATTTTTCATTGCATAACAATAAATACTTATAATAAATTAATATCTTTAATAGGAACTAATAATTTTTTTTTGAATCATCAATATTAACCAATAATAATGTTAATTCATCATTATATACTTCAAGTAAAATTAACAAATATTATAAAGATTATTAAGATTTTAATACTTATAGGTTATAAAATTATTGTTTAATTTGATATAATAAAATGTCGATAAAATGATCACTTTGTGCTAATAATTGAAATTTTCACTAATACAAAAGAATTTAATTTGCTCAACTAAGGCATCATTAAAGATTAATGTTTTTTCTTCTTTGTGAATAATCTCCTTTTAATTAATAATTTGACTCATCTAGTGTAGATTAAGAATTGGTATTTGATTAATAATATTATTATATGGTGGATTCATAATTTTAACAAAAATAAAATAAGAACTTAAATGTCTTTCAACAAAATTTAAAATCTCATTAAATTTATTATCACCATAAAATTTAAATACTAATAATTTTTTTATATTTAATTATGATATTTTTGACTTACTAAATATAAATGGGTAGTATTGAATATTATTTCACCAATAAATTGTATTATTTTATAGTTTTGAAATAAGCAAAAGGCTTTTTTTTTTTTGTCTTTTTCACAAATATCATTATATTTGAAATAGACATTAATTTCTACTGACTATTTTACAATACCTTCAACGATGAAATCTCCATAAAAAAATGATAAACTAACTACAAATGATAACTATAGTACAAAATTTGTTGTATTTATTATTTTGTAAAATTATTCTAGACATAATTTTTCTCTCATGATTTCTATCATTAAAGAGGTTGCTTAAGACTTCTTAAGATAACATAAATAAAGGTTAAAATTGCTTTGATACCAAATAGTACGAGATGAAAGCATGGAAAAAAAAGATAACTAAAGGATAATATTCTATTAAAAAGGTTTTTAAAATTCATTAGAGAAAATAACAATTTTTAAAGAAATTTTTATTAATAATTTATTAGATATTAGATACTAAGATAATTTAAGTATTAGGTGCGTATACTTATTTATAGTTAAAATCATCTGTCTAACTTAGACAATATCTTAATTTAAATGAGAAAATACTTTATGAATAAGTGAAAACATATTATAACTATATTTGAAAACCATCAAAAAAATATTCTTAAATAGTTTAATTAAAATTTCTAATTAGGTTAAAATATTACATAATAAGTAAATAAATTAAAAAATAAAAATAAAAATATAATTTATAGGACGATAAAAAATAATTTTTGTAACGTATACTACGTCAATTATTTTTAAGGCTAAAAATAATAAAATAAAGATTAATCTTACAAGATTATAAGAATATATAGAGAATAAATATAAATTTAAGTTGTAAATTTTGTCAAATTGAGTTGATTACTTTAATTTGACCAATTTGAGTTACAAACTTTGCAAATTCAGTCAATTTAAATCACATATTTTTATTTTGGTTATTTTAAGTATTAAATTTTTGGAATCTAGTTAATTGGTGTCAATCGATAACAATTGTTTTTTTTTTAATAATGATAATCGTTGCTATTATTCCTTTATTAATACTAAAGTGATAAGTGACATTAAACATCCCAATCGTTAACCTAACGTGCATGCCCGCTGGAGCATATGCTGAATTGGACTGCCAACAACTGTTACATTTTCACTGAAAGCACCGCCATGGAGACCAACAATATAATGACTGATATAGGTGTAGAGACTAACACTGGCACAAGAGATTGGGAGTAGGGGTGCTTCTTGAGAACAACTTAGGGTTTTGTTTTATTTTATTATTGATATTTTATTTTATTTATTATTATTATTATTTTATTTAATTGATTAATTATAAAACAAAAGTTGGGTTAAGTACTTAATCAGCCCAATAGACCCAATTAGAAGTGATGGGGCACGAAAACATCCAATTAATTTTTTCTTTTTTCCACATCAGTCACAAATCCATGTTGGCATGCCATTTATGCACAGTTAATGATTTATGTTTTAATCATCTAATAATTTGTTATTTTTATTATAAAAATAATTTACAGAGTATAAGTTGTTATATTTTAAAAATGGTACTAGATTTATTATAAAATGTGAATATAAAGTTATTTTTGTAAATTAATTATGTTTTATTATTAATAAATCTGAGTTTCGATAACTTAAATGTAAAGTTGTCTTAGTCATCAAAGAGACCCAAGAAAACTACAAAATGATAGACAACAAGTAGAGCAATAAGAGTAAGAGTAAGAGTAAGAAGTTATTATGTTGTGAAAATTATGGTACGTTTTAGCCTTAAAAGACAAAAACTCAAAAGCTCATTATAAAGAAAATGATAATTTTACGATTTATGTTGATTCTGTCAAACCCTAATTTGATTCTACGATTCAAATTTAAATTTTACTAAGAAATTCTAATATAATTCAAATCATAGATTTCATGTGTTGTCATAAGGTTTAAGATCCTATGATCTAAATTAAAATTTTAGTAACCTTGATTCATAAATATAACCGTGCATCTCAATAAAATTTTGTTGGACAAATTAATAAAACAAATCATTATTAGTAATAGAAGTAATAGTTGAATTACTTTTTTGTTTGTTTGTTTTTTTTTTTTTTTGAAAAAACATGAAAAAAAATCTAGGAATATTAATTATGATTCTCACATATTCAAATCAGAAATCACCCATAATCAATTAACCTTAATTTATTTTATTTTATTTTTATCATTCTCCTTTATTATGGATAATGCGTTTAGAAGAGTTGACTAGCTTCGTGGACAAGAAGGAACATAGAAGGTGGTTGTTGACTCTTGAAGGAACACAGAAGGTGGTTGTTGACTCTTGAAGGAACACAGAAGTTGGTTCAATCCCAAACAATTCACTATGACCATAATTTGGTGCAAAGATGTGTCTTTGCTAGGCCATGGTCGGTGGACTTTTCACATCCTCCCCAGGAAGAACTGGCATTTAGCGCTCGTGCTCATCTTCCACGAAGGGGGTTCCTATAGGAAGCCACTTCGATTAATGGGAACCGATGCATAATATTCCTTGTCTTATGGCTTGGCTTTGCGAACACTAATTCTTTTGTCTCATGAATGGCGACGAAAGCTTAATTGGCGCCGTAATCTGTTAAACCGCGAGACTACCTTGTTTTCTAACTTACTATCTATTCTTGGGACAGTTGGACCGTCTAAGTTAAGAAGATAATGTGATGATATGGGCTTACAATGCTCCTGGGGAGTTTACTGTGAAATCTTTTTGTGTTGAGCTAGAAAAATTGTCAATCAATCCTGCACCTCTCTCTGTTCCTAACATTTGGGGTTGGCTTGGCTTGGCCTGGCCTGGCCAAAAGTGGAGGTCTTTGCTTGGATGGAACTTTTAAATAGAATCTGTACAAGGGGATGCCTTGTTAAAGCGAGGGATTTTGACAGAACAACAAAGCATGTGCTGCTTTTGTATGTGACGCGGCGATTGAAACATGTTACCATCTTCTCTTCCAATGTCCTGTTTCCTGGAGGCTTTGGAGCTTTTTCCGCCAATTGGTGGGGAGTTGGTTGGTGTTCCCCCAATGTCCTTGCCTGGACTATTTGGATAGAAAGCAGTGAGAAAGTTCTCGATGGGGAGTCTTCCCTTCCTGATGTTGTTTTTGCAAGGCGGAAAGCTTGGCTTAGCGCTGCTAATCTTGAGCTGCCTTTTCAAGCCCAATCTCTTTGTTTTTCGGCTGAAGCTATCAAAAGGTACATTTCTCTGCATCTTTTTGTGTCTTAATTGGTACGCATTAAGTCTAATGTTGCTGAACTCCTGGCCATTAAAAAGCTATGGAAATTTCATTTCTTCCTGGGTGGTTGTTCCCATTGCTCGGTTTAGTCTCTCCTATGCTGGGTACTCTAATGCTTCTTCTAGACTGTTTTCATGGGCAAAATGGGTACCATTTGCCGGCAATTGGAATGCTTTCTCCTTGTTTGCAAATGTTGTATTAGTGGCTCCCTCTTGTGCTACCAGAAGTTTTATGGTTGGATGGGTTATTGCTGGTATGTCCATTTCTCTGTAAACTTCTACTCTGTCCATAAAATTTATGCCGATTAATCTAAAAAAGTAAATTATTCTTTGTTTAGCTAATTTTAGGTGAAAATTTGATTTCAAGATAAACTAAAATAACATTAAAAAAAAATACTTTTGAATTTTAAGTATGAATAATATGATAAAATAATTATATATATATATAAATTAAAATTTTAAATTAAAGTGTATTAGTTCATCGTAGTTTTATTTATTTAAATTTTATTTAATATATATATATATATATATATATCTACAGGCGCACGCGCACACAAGTGAATATCAATTAGTCCCAAGAGCATGGATGATGTAAGGCCATGGCGTGCTCAATTTGCTTCTTTCTTTGTAGTTAAATGAAGGAAATGAAATGATTTATTCCGTATTGTATACGTCCAAGGCAGGCATGCGTCCCTACTTGTCGGCATAGATGAAAGGACTGAAATACTCAATAATTAGAGAATCAAAATGAGCCAAAGATTTAAAATTAAATTAGATTTGTCACTCCTTGTCTAAACGAAATAATAATAATAATAAAAGCTTTTATGAAAAATTCACATTCTTATGTTAGTGACATAAACAACATAAATTCAAAAAAGGTAAAAAAAAAAAAAAAGAAAGTGTTTCTATCCTCAAAATATAAAATATTAAATAAAATTATAACAAGGTTTAGATCTTAAGCATAAAATTAAAAAATTTTAGGATTACAAGAAATATTTATATTCCATATTTTTAATTAAATACAATTACTTTTATTTATAACAGTATTTTATGAGGATGTGGATTTAAGAACCAGTCAAAAACTTCCATGTTTATGTTGGCTTGTTTCCCTCTTTTTTTTTTTGTTTTTCCTTGTCTTTACTTTGCATACAAATTTTCAGCTCAATTCTTTTTAATGGGTATGTCTGAAATCATAGATTACATGTTCTCACTGCAAGCACAACTCAACCTCGTGGCACTCTCAGTTAGGGGTATAGACTGAATCGTCTAATTTGTTCAAATTGATTTATGGGATCAAAATTAAAATAAAATCATTAAAAATAATAAAAATGGTTTGAATGTAATTTGTAATTTTGATAAACCACTTTCAATAGCTTGTTTACGGTTTTAAAGAGTTCAAAAATTCAAACTAAACTGCTTTATATTATCAAAGCTTAAATTTGAAGGTTAAAGAAACATTGGCCACATTAAAAAGAAAAGAAAATAAAAGAAAGAAAAAAACTCAATTATTTCTCACCACTCACAATTCACCCACCTTCGTATAATTTTGTTTGTCATGTTTTTAATTATTTATTATTTATCTCAATTTTTGAAAGTTAGTTTTTTTTTTACTTTCTTTTTTTTCTTTTTTTTTTGAGAAGTTAAATATCAAAATAATATCAATAATATATTTTTTTAATTAGTACTATTTCATTTTTATTATGGGTCCCAGTCAATACAAATAATATTTTATTTTTTTTAACTTTTAAAATTTCAATTTTTCTATTCAAAATTATTAGATATACAATTAACAATTAACGCAACAAAATATATAATTAAAAATAAAATAATGTAAAACTCAATATTATTAAATATTTTTTTTATAGTTTGTTATATATTTTATATTATTCAATAAAAAATTTGAAATTTTTTAAAAAATAAATTTAAAAATATTATGTTTTTATTAATTAGAACTCATAACAAAAATAAAATAAAGCTGATACCTCGACCTATGCAATGACACTTTAATTAAAAATGGGTCTATTGAAACTGATGGGTCATTAATCTTAACAAGTCGTTTGATTAGTAATCGGTCATTAGCAGCAGCCATAGTTATGGAAATAACCCATTTGGCGCTTGTGGCAGTCTGGGTTTGGCTTTTTCTGGAGACGCCGGCCTGACCCCTGTGAAAACCAAGCATGGCATCTGATGCGAGTTGACGACTCCAAAAGCGGCCTATTGAGTTTGACAGGTGAAGTCACGAGAAAAGGGGCATGATATGATATATCCAACTACTTCCATTATGCATATAATCAAACCCACGATTGCCAACTAATGGTTGGTCTGCGTCCAGAGTAGGGCAAGAAGAGTTAGGTGGATAGAATATAATGACGAGTTGTATTGGACAAGATAATCAAATTAAGCAACGATAATTAGGGACAGGTTTCAGAATTTTTAATTCATTCCTCTACATGGATTAGCACTGCAATTGGTTTATTGATTCAAAAATTTTTATTGATTGTTGAACATTTTTAAACTCCAAAACTGGGAGTGAAAAAGAGAGATTTGCAAATGACAACCAAAACATAATTAAGGGGTTGGCCAGAGATCTTTTGAGTTTTGATTTGTACAAAAGATGATGAACATGATAGCAAGGCGAACTGGCATCCAACCTGTTGAAAAGAAGAGGCAAGCCAGGATGGCAAAACCAGCAAAAGTTCAACGAAACTAATAACTTGCCAATTGTAGATTTTGATGGAAAAAAGTTGAGTTGACAGCGATTTGAATATAAAGTTATGAAAAGATTTGATATCATATTAAAAAAAAAAAGTTTAATATATTTAAAAATTTAATAATAAGTTAAATTTGAGATATAAATTATAGTTTAAATACACTTTTTCATATAAAATTCATTAAAGTAAAAGAATAAATTTAAAATAATTTTATTATAAATTTCTAAGTAAAATAATTTATTATTATTATTTTTTAATAAATAAAAAAAAAAGTTAAATGAGTTTTGAAAATTGACCTTTTGCAGGGGCTCAAGGCCAAACGCTGCCCTTTCAAGTCGGCAAGGTGTTCACATGGCTTTTGATTTGATACCATTCGTCAGCAACTTGAACCTACTGGAAAGAAAATAAAAATACCCACTGAGAGAAAAAAAAAAAAAAAAAAAAAAAGAAAGAAGAATCAAGAACCACCCCGGAGATGACTTTTATTTCCTTTTTCTATAAAATCAAATCAACTGTTGTTAATTGTGAACAGTTTGCAAACTTTGCTGCAGTTTGGTTCGGCTTCCCACCTGTTGGCCCCAGATAATACATAGAAAGTTTTAGTATTAGAACAATACAATACAGTTCCTTTGATATAGCAGTTTGTCTCATGATGGACGTGTCTGCCAAGAGAAGGGTACTTCTTAAGGTCATCGTTCTCGGCGATAGCGGGTGCTTGAATATTGTCTTTCTCTAGCTCTTCAGTTTCTTGCATCTTTTCTTCATCCTTTTCTTTTCCTGTTTACTTTTTGTAAGTTAGCAACTATTTGACGGATGGTTATGCAAGTAACTGGCTTTTGCTTTTCATGTATTTTTCTTTTTGTCTTATGACCAAGGGTGGGAAAGACGTCGTTGATGAATCAGTATCCTTTCCCTGACTACTTTTCATAATTATTCTGTACCACCTGCCTCCTATTGATGATGTTCCTGTTTAGTAAGAATTTCCCTTTCTTTTCATTGCATCATTGCATATGAATATTTCAGCCCATTTTGTGTCTATGTTCTTGTATTCATAGAAGGATGCCATTCGTAGACTATGTCATGCATTACTATTCAGTTTGCTGCCTTGAGTTTGGATCATTAACTGATTATCCAGATATGTGTACAAGAAGTTCAATCAACAGTACAAAGCTACAATTGGTGCCGATTTCGTCACCAAGGAACTACAGGTGGATGACAAGCTGGTGACATTGCAAGTGGGTAAACTAGCACAGCAGAGTAGAGTAGAGGGAATTTCATTTTCGACCAAAACTCTCTGCTTCTGATGTGCAGTGTTCATGCTAATGGCAGATATGGGACACAGCGGGGCAGGAGAGGTTTCAGAGTTTGGCTGCTGCGTTTTATAGAGGAGCAGATTGCTGCGTTCTTGTATATGATGTTAACATACTAAAATCATTTGAGACACTGAGTAATTGGCGTGATGAGTTTCTTAAACAGGTCAGGCAATACTGGATTATTATTGATAAGACAAATGGCACAAGTTATCTGATATAGGTGGAACAGCTGTTGTCTGTGGGGCTATACAGAGAGTTTGTTGTGTGTTGAATACAAATTTGCTTATCTGTATTCGGTAATCGGCATAAATAGCACAGAGCTTGCATCACGGATATTTGATACATTTATGATCCCAATTTTATCTGTTGTGTCTGGAAAGAGATTAGGTGGTCTGGGAAATTGAGGTGCTTTAAACATGAGATCATATTCTGGCCATGCCAGAACAGCATAGTCAATGTACTATGCAGGACAATTCATGGCTTCGTGGAACTCATACAAGTAGAGGACAGAGATCCTGCAAGCAAGAGCCAGTAAAGAAAGCAGAGGAAGCGTTTCATGGAAATCTTTGAATTGTGTGCACATTTAGACATTTCACAGTTTGCAGTTTGTCTTAACAGCATGCTTGACTTCGTACCAGTGTGAATTTTTGATCTATGCATGGAAGCAGCTTACCATTAGAACTTACTTGATACTTGTTTGGCAAAGTTCCACACTTCATATGTTTTTGAAAAATGATTAATTGGGTCCTTGACTGCTTCTGATGAACGATATGCACAAATGTCTGTCTCATACCTTCACATTCGTGGAATTCAATGGCAGGCGGACCCAATCAGTCCTAACAGATTCCCCTTTGTATTATTGGGAAACAAGATTGACGTCGACGGTGGAAGCAGCAGAGTGGTACGGATGTGCAACTACTGCAAGGCTATTTGTCTATGGCTCTAGAAAAGACACAAAGCAACCTTTTCCTTCTGTCTGCAGGTTTCAGAGAAAAAGGCTAGAGAATGGTGTGTTTCCAAGGGAGATATACCATATTTCGTGACCTCAGCAAAAGAGGATTACAATGTTGATGAAGCATTTTTGTGCATTGCTAAGACTGCACTAGCTATTCCACAGGATTATGGATATGACATGTAAGTACTTGCGTGCATACAAAGTTCCTTGTACCTCATCTTTTTCGCCTTTTGATTGATTAGGCCATAAAGCTTATGAGATTTTGTTCTATTTTTTTCCTGATGGATCTGCCTTGCTTGAGCTTCCCCTAGTAATTGGTCAGAAGCAACTCATGCTGATCGGCTTAATTTGTTGCAGTTACAACCGGGGTATATCAGAGTCCGTTTCAGAAGTTGATCAGAGAGGAGACTGTGCATGCTAAAAGTTAATTAGCAGTTTGAGAAATCAATTGCATCAAGTTATCATTTTTCTTATCGCTTTGATTATTTATTAATTGTGCAGATTATGGGTCACCGTTAGACTGGAGTTAGGCTGTTTGTTATGTTACTTTTGGGGAGTTAGACTGCAAATAAGCACAAGTCCATATAAAACAAACTGTGAAGTACACTGGATGTACTGGTGGAACAAGGGGCTATACCATAAGCATGAAAAAGAAGCATGCTTTAAGATAATCTGCTTTGGCTTTTGGTTTTTGGTGAAATAAAGGGCTAAGTCACCCGCCACTGTAGTCTAATGATTTGATGTATTTGATTATGAGTTTATATATATATATATATATATATATTTAAAATATTTAATAAAATTAAAGATGCATTCACTTTTATAATATATCAAGATAATCAATCACTTTTATTTGTATTGAAATTTATTTTTTTACATTTTGTTTCAATGATAAAATCTATATTATATTATATTATATTAGTGATTTAATACAATCTTTTTTAACAAGATTGTGGGTATCATTCTACTTTTATATATATATATATATATTTTACTTACCAAAACAATGCTTAGTCCAAAACCATCTTTTTCTCTGTAGGGACGTCTAATAATTTGGCTTGTCTTAAAGATTTCTCGATTAAAACTATTTAAAGAAATTAGGATCAAGCCCTTATTATTGGTGCTCAAAATCTAAGTTGTTTTTGCAGCTTTATTAATTTATTATTATTATTATTTTTTAATAAAAAAAAAAACGGTGTAGTAGGCTCAAATATTACGACACAATGTAAGCGCCATATTGCTGGCCTCATGTGTGTTTCGTCTCACGGGTCACACGCCCAATAATTAAAAGTATTTACAATTAAGTTAATTTAATTGAATTATGAAAATTGAAAAAATATGTGTAGATGGAATGATTAGTTGAAATTGAATTGGAATATCTAATTAATTGAATTAATTTAAAAATTCTTAATTAAAAATTTTGATTTGATTTCAGTTAATTATTCAATTCATTAATTTTAATGAAAAGTTTCAAAATTTTTAATTTAAATATAAAAAATGGCGTAATTAAATAAGTTAAATACATAATTATTTAAAATATAATGATATTTTATTAAAATGTATTTGTTATCAATAATTGTATTAGTATGCTTTTTAATATTATTACAATAAATATATTAATAATATTTTAATTCATTTATATTAACTATAATTATTTAAAATTAAAAACATAACCAAATTAAAAGAGTTTTTTATTAGTTTGGTTAAGTCATTATAAAATTCATTTGGGTAAATTAAAATTTTAATTCTATTCGATTTGATTTTGAATTAATTGAATTATTGGTTTTTAGGCAACCTAAGAGAAAGTTAAATTAAATTTATTTCATTTGATTACTAAATTTATGTCCAATTTTTATTTTTATTTTAAATAATTAGATAACTAAAAAAATAATAAAACAAGGAATATAAATAACTAAAAATAAAAAAAATAATGAAAGAAAAATTAATACAAAATTACAACCTCTGAGAGTTTTCAATTTACTACCATAATGCAAGTTGTTGTGTGAAGCTCGTTTATAATTTTATTTTTTGATATGATACCAAACTTACCAGACAATGCACTTGTTCATCCAATGTAAGTTCACCAATCACTATTTAGGTCATTTTGAATACAAAATTCTATAAAATTATTTCACAAAATTAAAATATTTATCTCTCTAAGATATTATATCTTCTTTTTATATTTTATCTATTAAAATATTTTTTTTTCAAGACCTTCAAGGTATTTAATCTTATTTACAAATATCAGTGTATAGATATTTAAATTTTACTAGTCATTGTGATTAAGTAAGAGTAAATCATAATCTAAACTAAATATGTAAAGTTTGTTTGTGAGAAATTGGTTAATTGCTAGATAACTCTGGTTGGCAGATCTAAACTTTCTAAAATTTTTCATTTTTTGTATTTTTGTTACATTGGTTAACCACAATAATTAATCCAATTAACTTGTTAATCCATTCAATTTGTTCGTCCAATCGATTGACACAAGATCTTTATAACTTTTTAACTTCTAGCTTAACACTCTTTTGTATGTTAGTTGACCATAATTGATTTTTTTTTCTTTGCATAATCTCTTTCAATCTTATTCAAAAATATTTTTCTCTTTCATTATGTTTTTACATTATTTTTCATAATTTTATTTAAATTCAAACTTTTTTCCTTTATGTTCACAATCTTATTCAAAATTTTCCTTTCTTTTTAACTTGACAACTTATTATGACAGGTGTATCAGAGCAATGAGTAGGTCCTTAGGTACAATTCAACTCTCGCATCGGATAGGAAAAGGGAGATTTTAGGTTATATAAATGTGAGCACTGCACACCTTAATAGATTGCATTTTAGGAAGAAAGTAATGGTCTTATGACATTATACTTCTTTTAGTACAATAGTCATAACTTTCTCTATACAATATCAAATTGTGTGTTGTCTATTGTATTAATAACTAAATGTAAATATCTTTTCAATCATATTTAGTTCACCGTCTAATTTAACTCTAGTTATTTATAATATCTTTTGAAAATTGACTGATGTAGTTTAATTTGATAGTTTTAACATATTCTAATAATTAAGTTGTATCTTCTTCTACACTTTTCCAATTAATACATAATTTGTGACATTAAATAGATCTAGCTTTCTAAACATATTTGGCTCATCATTAAATTCATCTTCGATTGAGTATAATAATTTTTCAAAACTAATTGATAGTTGGCTTACTTCTTTTTTATTGCTTATATTGATTCTTTTCATACATAATTGTTTGTGTGATATAACCTTTTTATTAATCATACTCAAATAAACACATTAATAATACTTAATATTTCTCTATGATCAAAATACAATATGAAACTTTAGAGTCATAACACGAATATTTCAACTTTTTTAATATTATCAATAATCTCTCCCTCCATTACCTATTTACAACATATTCTTTAAGAATTAAAATCCAAAACATTAGTTTTTATTTTCATTATTGTATTCAAAAGCTTATTTGTTATATTATGAAAGTTTAAATTGTTAGTCAAAACACAATTTTCATTGTCTTAAATTGTATAATAAGGTCATAAATATAATTAATGTTTTTGTTTTAGTTGAATTGAAAAGGAAGAATTTTTCATAAATAAGATATATAATTTAAACTTTAAATTTCATCTTACATTTGTAGTTTAATGACACTATATTATACTTAATAGACCCTATGAATGTGAAACTTAGCTTATTATGGTAATTGTTACAGGGTCAATTCTTTTATTTAAATTTTTGGCCTTATGATAACACTAAGTTATATACTTAATCTCAACCATACGATACATGAGAACATAAACAAGTTATTTATACATAATTAAAATAGTAGGAACAAGTATTTATAGAAACCTTTTTAACTTTTTATTATTTCACAAAAGCATAAAGGATATAATGTTAAGTACTCCTCCATCTTATTATAGTAAGCCCTTATCTATTTACACCTATTTATAAATACTTAGATTCACATGACTTAACTATTAAGTTAATCATGTTTTACTAGGTTATATGGTTTCATGGGGTTAATGGTTTTGAAAGGTGCCTCATTTCTTAATTTTATGCCCCAACTTACCATTTCTTTTTTTTTTTACTCTTATGACATAATTTGTTAACTCACAAAAGCCTCTTCCACATTTTTAGGGAGCACTATTTAAGCCCTCTTTATTTTCATGGGGCTTGAGATCATGTTAACTTGGTGCTTAATTTAAGTCATCTGGTTCCTCACTCACACATTACCAACTTATGTATATGAGTTACATAACATAAAGTAAGTACAAAACTCATTGCTCATTTGCCAACATTTTGTGATAAGTAGTTAATGCTTAAGAGTTTTATTAGTTAATTGCTTTACACCTTCATAGCATGAGCTAGAACCTCTATCCGTGCATCAATATTAGCTAACTCTTAAGTGAGGGATGTATACTTCTTAAAGAGTATTAGAGAATTTGTTCATTTGATAAGACATATTGATATGTCTTGGTGGTCACTCATAGCCCTATAATACATTGCTATATCACAAACATTATCTTTGTTTAAGTGGTTACTCAAAGCTACCAATACATTGTCACGTTACCAACAAGTGCTACCATAACAATCTACTACCTATCCATGTTTTCCTCAAGTTAACAATGTCATGATCCATAACTAGCCTCTCTTGGCTTGCTGTTATGTACCTTACTCTCTATTCACCTTATCTCCTGTGGCAAACTCAACTTATGTCAACTTAATGCTAGCCATTGGCATAAGATGCCACCAAATGCTTGCACTTTCATGTCAAAGGACTTAAGAAACCAATAAATCATTCTCATCTCTTGAAACCAACATCTTTATTGGTTTGATAGGCTAGTTTTCCTTTTATAACTCTAATTTTTTTGCTAGCTTTGCTTATTGGGGGTAGAATTCTTTAAGATTGCTTGTTGGCACTTATAAGCATCATTATCCATATCATCAACATTTTTAATATTGAAATCATACTTTAAAAAAAACTCACAATGCATCATGTTTTTTCTTGTCATCCACTATACCCTATTTTTACCATTTTGAGCCTTATTAAATGGTACTAATTAGCTCACTAATGTGACCAAGAATTTCACTTGCATATCTTCTTCCTTTTTATAGTCCTTGCTATACCTATAAGATAAACAACATTACACAAATTTTCTCACTTTTGCTAGTAAGAGACCACTTCTTGCCAATAACAAAACATAGGTAAGTATCGTCCATGATCATCAAGTCACCTAAATGAGACATTAGTGCAATCTTTGCATGTATAAATGAATTTGTTCCTAAGATTACAACAAAATTATCCAGTTACATTAGAGAGAAATCAAATTTATCAATCCACTGACCAAAAGTTATCTTAACTTCTTTTACCATTGTAAGAACTTCATATATGACTGAGTTGACTACTCTGACATAACTACCACTCTTGCTTATCTTTAACCCAAGTGAGCTAACCATTTACTTGGTTAAAAAGTTATGTGTTGCACTAGAATCCACCATTACCAATAGCTTTTGCTTACCTAATCCAATTTTGACATAAATCAGGTTAAGTTTTAAGGCATGTTTAATTCGTATGATATTAATCAATTATATAGAAGTGACCCAAGTGAGATTGTCATCATTCAAACTAGCATTGTTGTCACCCTCTTCAATCACTAAGGCACTTAATTTCTCCCTTTTTGGACACTGATTTTCCCTATATGGACCATTCTAAATAAAATAAATAGAATTTGATTTGTTTTTACTTTAATATGAAATAACAACTTTGTCTTTCCTCTTTTCGTCATCTTGTTACTTATATTCTTGAGAATCTTCTTTGTTTTTCTTGGCCTTATTTTTAAGTTGTTTATCACTCAAAGAATCAAAGGTGTTGATTCGAAAATAAACCAAGTCATTATTAGCAACAAATGAAAAAGGCAAGTCCTTTACACCTTTCCTTTTTAGATCAATTTATGTTTAAGTTTAGAACCTTGAAATTAAATTAAAAAACTTATCCTCATCCAACATATTATGGATGTTGAGTATTAAGGATTTGAATTCCTTGACATAGGCATACACTGTATTATTATGCTTTAATCTTTTTAATGACTCTTTTATAGCCCATGATGTATTATAAGATATGAACAAATCCTCTAATTCCTTTTTAGCATATGTTAAGTCTTAACCTAATTTTTACCTGCATTAACATTCCTTCATAACTTTACATCATTGACAAGATATATACTTGTGAAAGTCATATTTTTTGCATCTAGAACATAGACAACTTTAAAGTATAACTTTATATCTTATAAAAAGTTTTTGATAATTTTTGCATCACGTTCACCTTTAAAGGCTATGAGTTTGGACACTTTCATTCTTTTTGAACCCTTTACCCCTTTTACTAGGTAGGCTACCAATTGCCCTTTTAAGGACAAATTATTTTGTTCCACTTCGCAAAAATAAATTAACCATATAAATTAAAGACTATCATGATTAAATTGTAAGAGACTTATCAAATTTTTCAATAGATCAAGCCTTACTAAAACCAAAAGGATCTATTTTTCAAGGACATCACCAAGAGTTTTTTCAATTTTGGACATCCCTTCTCATACTGCATCAAGACTCAATCCATTAACCATCAATCAAATTTTAATGTTTTGATACCAATTGTTACAGGATCAACTCTTTTACTTAAATTTTTGGTCTTATGATAACATTATGTCACACACTTATTCTTAACCAAACCACACATGAGAATACAAATAAGTTATTTACACACAAGTATAATAGTAGGCATAAGCATCTATAGAAATATTTTCAACCTTTTATTACTTCATAAAAGTATAAAGAATATAATGTCAAGTACCTCTCCCTTTATTATTATAAACCCTTTGTTGTCTATACTTATTTATAGTGTTATAGTTAACACCTTCAATTACTTAGATTTGCATGATTTAACTATTAAGTCAATCATTACTTAGTAGGTTACATGGTTTCATGGGGTTAGTGGCTTTGGAAAGTGCCCCCACTTACCTATACTCTCTTATACTCTTATGGCACAATTTGCCAACTCATACAAACTTCTTATGTTTTTAGGGAACACTCCTTATGATCTCTTTATTTTTGTGGGATTGGAGATCATGTTAACTTGATGCGTACTCTAAGTTGTCTAATCCCTCACTCATGCACGACCAACATAATAACCTATCCTTAAAACTTTTTTTAGTTGATTATAGCGTTGACTCAAATCCTCATTCGTGCACCAACGTTAGCCAACTCTCAAGTGAATTATGTACGCCCCTTGAAGAGTATTAGAGAATTCAACTATTTGGTAAGAGGACATGTTGATATGCTTGAATGATCACTCATAAGCCTATAACATATTGTCATATCATGAGTATTAGTATGTTTGAGTGGTCATTTATAGCTAATAGCACACTACTGTGTCACCAGCAAATGGTACCATACCAAACCACAACTCATCTAACTTTTCCTTGAGTTGACAATGTCATGACTTCTCTATTCACCTTATCTTCTATGATGCACTTAACTTTTATCAACTCAATGTTAAGTATTGATGTAAGGTGCTACAAAATCTTGTATTTTTATATTTAGGGACTTACAATAATCACCATGATGAAGAACTTGACTTAATCTCACATAATCTTTAATTTTAAAAAAGAAAAAGTAAAGTTTATTAAAGAAAGATTTTTTTTAGAAAAAGAAAAAATTATTTAAAAACTTATTTACGAACATAAATACTAAATGTTTGCTTTAAAAAAAAATTTCTATTTTTCTAAGTTTGAATGGATTTTTTAAAAACTTTATATATATTTTTAAAATTTTGAAAATTTTTTTATTCATTTATAAATTTTTTTTGTCTTAAAAATGAATTTTCTATTTTCAAAATTTGGATAAGAAATACATTTGTATTTTATGTTATTTATTGTGGTACTTATTATTTTTTATTAATAAAATAATTTATTTTATTAACTATATATAATAAATTTATTAAAAATATGTGTTTATAAAATATTTTTTTAACAATAATTCAATAGCAGGATCATCGGTCAACAATATTAAGTTCTTTTTTTTTCCTCATTATTAAATGTGAGCCTCACAAAAGGTAAGAGAAAAAAAATAAAACTAAAAGGAAGTAATCCTGACCGTAAGATCCCTGTGTCTTAAGAAATCGGCGGCAGGAAAAATTGCTGCAACCAAAATTAGTAAATCAGACAACAGCAAATACAAAAACAAAAAACAAAAAACCAACACGAAACAAACACAAAAACTGTCTGTTCCCTCTGTCTCCCTCTCTCTCATATTCCGATTCGCAATGGCCGTCTCTGCAACGAGCGCAACGCACCGTTTCTTTCTCCTTCCCTTGCCCAATCAGTCCAAAACACCACCACTTTCCTATTCGCCTCATAATTCAATTTCTTTTCAATTTTCCCGATCCAATCTCAACCGTCGGAAGCCTCTTTCCATTCGATCAACTCCGTCCCAAGGTACCTTTTTTTTTTTTTTTTTTTGTAGTGAGGGCTTGTTTGTGATTGAAGTAAAGAATGGAAATGTTTTGATTACTTGTATAATCGAGATTGTAATGTGTCGTTGATGTGAGACTGTAGCTGCTGCGCCGCCTGCTCCGGTGGCGCCGGCAATTTCGTTGACGGAGAATGCGTTGAAGCACTTGAATAAGATGAGGACTGAACGGAATGAAGACTTGTACTTGCGAATTGGGGTTAAACAGGGCGGTTGCTCCGGCATGTCTTACACCATGGAATTCGAAGACCGAGTTAATGCCAGACCCGATGACTCTGTCATTGAATACGATGGATTCGTCATCGGTAGGCCATCATCATCATCAAGAAACTTGCATTTGTTTTCTTCTTGAACTCTTACTCTGATGATGAATTTGCTAATTAATCCAATCCTTTATTTCCCCCTTTTTTTCCCCAAAAAAAACCCTTTTATTTTCGTGTCAGACAAGCTTCGTATGGCTGTGTTGTTGGCTTAATATAATCATACAAACTAGTGGATGAAAATCCATGGTATTGATATGCTCCATCTAGTCATGTGGTAAAGGCTAGGATAGGGCCTGGATGCACCCTTCTAGGTTTATTAAGGGAATCCGATGCTGTTTATGGGGTTGATTTTAGAATACGAGGGCTTGATGTGTGCTTGAAATACTTATATGGATGACTGAGAAAGGTTTTTGGAAATCGGAAGAATTTTTGCAATGTCAAATGGTTTTGGGTGGAGTATGTGTCCAATGAAAGGAAGATCCATTTCACCTCTCTTCCCAGTTCCCATTCACATGGGTTGAGCTATTGAGGGGATTGCTCTTCGCCTTGGGTGCGTACTGGGTTATATATGTGAGGATAACCTACGGGGAATGCTTTAGTGCTTTTTACTGGCCAATTATAGTTGTAAACTCCAATTAGATCTTTATTGTTTTGCATTGGACCTTTTTCTTTTTCTTTTTTTAAGTTTTTCCACTAGCTACAAAAATATGTGTTTCCAATCCTAGTTGTATTTTCTGGTAACTAGAGTTACAAGATCCTGTTTGCTATTGCCAGTTACCACATTAGAGAATCATATTGTTTTCTGTACTGCTATTGTTGCAAGTCAACATATTTTATTTGCAAGGAAATTAGCAACCATCTCAGTTTGTGAGCCATAAACTAGGTTCTTGGCAGCCAACAAATGAAACTCCTTGGCAATTTTTCTGCCATGCAAAATCCACTTTAACCCCTCTACCTATGTGGATATTAGAATATTGCTAACTGTTAAAAATTGCTCTTTGTTGTTTGTTCTTAGTTGCTTTTACTGTTTTTGTGTGCTTATTGCAGTTCAATGTTTTCTTGCAGTTTATGATCCAAAGAGCCTCTACCTATATGGATATCAGAATATTGCTAACTGTTAAAAAATTGCTCTTTGTTTTTTTACTGTTTTAGTGTGCTTATTGTGGCTCAAATTTCTCTTTGCAGTTTGTGATCCAAAGAGCCTGCTATTTATTTACGGGATGCAATTGGATTACAGTGATGCTCTCATTGGGGGAGGATTCTCTTTCAAAAATCCAAATGCCACCCAAACGTGTGGTTGTGGTAAATCCTTTGCTGCAGAGATGTAAAAATCATGTATACCATGCTGTTGAACAAATAATAATAGTGTATGATAAAGAAAACCTTGAAATTAACTATTAGCTCTCTGGTTGAATGTATCTTGTCTAGTACATGGAGAACATTAGTATAGTTTTTGATTCTGATTATGTGTAGGTTTTTCATGCTACCATGGATATCGCCTGAATGAAATGGCTGTTGGGTTTGGTTTGTTCATATTTAGTGTATGCAAGTTTGAACTTGTAAGAGGCCTATGGTTGGCAAGTTGGTGTGCTCACAGACTTGTAGATTAAGCCTGAATTTCAGATTAAGCTTCTCTTAGGACAGAGAGAGAGAGACTGTATGATTATTGGCAAAATTTGGGTATGGCCTTATGGCTTTCAATCCTCTCCATTTCAAGTCGGAATTAGAGGGCACTGAGTTCATCTCAGGGGAAGTCTGGCAGATGTTTTTCAAATTCTCTCTGGTGTTTTCAAGGATGCTAAGCGCTCTAAAGCATTTAGATTTCTTGGAGTCCAGGTACCAGTTGAAGGCGCTCGCCTGTAGAAATTACATCAAAATGGATATGCATGCCTGAGTTTATAGACCAACTAATGTGGAATGGATTGAGGCATTTAGTAATTATTAAAACATAGGAAAATTCAGCAAGGGTAAATTCACCTAGCTCAAGGGCTGCGATATTCTGAATCAGAGAAATAAATTACTTGGGAATATAAAATTACTCTAGAGAATTAGAGAAATTGAGGACTAGGGGATCCAGAAGTAATGGTACGCTTAAGGAACTTGAAAGTGGGTCGCTCTTTTACTGTTTCTGTTAGACTAGTCTTCTTAAAGCAACAAAACTCTTCTTTTGTCCCCTCAACACCCAGAATATTTTAATGTCTTTTAATAATTATAGTTTTTCTCTATACGAAGAAGGAATAAATATTATTTAAAGTAATAATTAAATTGTAATTATTAATTATTAATGAAAATTAAGTTATTCTTAATAAATATTAATTTAATCATATTATTATGGAAATATCAAAAAATTTATTTTGATCAAAAAAGTTGCAAGGTAGTAATAAAAGATTTTTTAGTCTAACTTATATAAGGAAACTTATAAATTATCAATAATATGCTTTATGAAAACTATATAGCAATAAACTAGAAAATTACTTTTTTCTTCTTTTTTTTTTCTGAAATTTCTAGGAATTATTAATGAATATAACTAAATGAATAATTTTTACTAAACTAACATATCACTTTCGATTTCTTTTATATTATTTCATTTTGTATTAAAGTTTAATTGTATTAATTACAATATAGATATATAATAATAATTTATGTATTTTCTTTGGTCAACAAATTGAAGGTTTTAAGGGATTTTAGGTCTCCTTAGAATTTTTGTAACATATCATATTCATTTTTTGTCTATCTATAATATAAGATTTTTTGCTTTGTACATGAAATGTCAGGTTGACAAGTTAGTAAAAACTTCAACACTTGTCAATTGTGTTGTTTGAAATACCATATGTTATATGTATTATTTTGGTTTTCTTATGCATTTATAATTAAAATTCATACTCTCAAAGTAATTTTAAAAGATAGTTATTATTATGTGCTTATAATAATTAGTGTTTTTACACGATAAAGAAAATTAATATCGATATCATATGTAATATTTCAAAAAAAAAAGTATGTGACTTTGGGAGATAATATGGATATTAAGGTAAATTTTTTGTTCTAGTTTTGTTAGTTTAATAACCAATTTCTATTTTTTTTCTATTTTACAAGGTTATTCATGTCATAAAATTTTACCTATATAAGTACTTATTAAGTTTTTTGTTTATGTAGTAAATATATGCAACCAAGAAAATGACATGTAACATGATAATGATGTGCATACATGTGTTAATCTTTAAGCATGTATATATGAAAATTTTGTATTTTAATGTTTAATTTATCAATTTTATTATATTGTATATAAAAATTCAATGTATGTAGTGATCTTTGTCCATAGGAAGGTTTGAATTTATATATATATATTTTTATAGTTTATTACTTTCATAATATTAATATATATGTGTTTTTAGATATTACAGTTATTTTTACTACTTTTTATAATAATTCTAGTTATATTTAAATATTATTTGGTGATAATTTTATGGACAAGAAAGAAAGATCCTTTTGACTTTAAGGTACATAAACATAGTTTTGGCTTTTCATATGGATTAACCATTTATTCACATGAAATTAAGAATATCAATTAAAAGAGATACTTATAATAAGTGGAAACAATCAAACTATTTAACCTTAATGCTCATTAAGTCTTATATTAGCAAAAATATAAGTGTTTATATTCTTGAAAAAGGAGAAAACTAAAGATTTCATGAAAAATATTAAGAAAAAAATTGTACGATCGGAATAAAACATTAATTAACACTTTGATATAACTTAAGCACATTATTAAAATAAGAGACATTACTTTTCAACTCAAGTCTTTAGAGTTTGATATATTTGAAATATTTTTGGTGTACTTTTATTCTAGATTTTCTTTTTTCTACATATGCACTATTAAATATCTTACAACACATATGAGAAAAAAATGATCTATTAATGAGTTTTTGACTATGTGTGTTTAAGAGAAAAAAAGAATGAAATACAAAAATATGGAAAGTGTTTATCTCATGACTAAAAAAAAGCTTAATGATAAGAAAGATTAAAATGTTATATCTTGGAAGAAATATATATAGAGGTGTCAATGAAGACATCTTACAACAAAAATGCATGTTTCTTCTACAAGAAACATGAACATATAAAAAAATTTTGTCTTAAGTATAAAATATGACTGGAAAAGAAAGCTATTTTCATATCTTTAGTGTGTCATCAGTTTTTTTAATTAATATTTCAAGTTATACATAGTTGATTGATTATGGTAGTACAATTCATATTGTTAATATTATTTATGACTTTTTAAAACTAAGGAATTCAAAAGAAAAAGAAAGTGAACAAAGGATACATTCAGAAAATCAAATGTGTTTCCATGTTAAAGTTATAAAGACTTATTGTTTAATTTTTAAAATATGGTTTTGTGTTAAACTTAGAAAACACCTTTTATATTCTATTATTCTTAAGAAATTAGGTTTCTATTTCTAAATTAGCATAATAAGCTATCAATTTGTCTTTAAGAACTTCATTTTCAATGTTTTTTATAATAAAAATATCGTTGATTTTAGTTATTTAATTGATAAATTTTATAAATTTGATTTATACCCCTTTTATAAATGTAATATCATATCTCTTTTAAGAGAATAAAAAAACTAGTAAATAACAGAATTTTAACAACTTTTAACTTCATAGATTTTGGTACTTATATATATTGCATAAAGGATAAGCAAACAAACAATAGTACTCAATGTGCCAAGAGAAGTTTAATTTTTTTTAGATTATGCACATGAATATTTATGAACAATTCTTTACTCTTTTTTTTTTTTAATAATTAAAGATATATTATCTTATTCATTGATGACTTCATAACATTTATGTATCTTTACTTATTGTATGATAAATTTGATGATTTTAAAATATGCAAGGCTAAAGTAAAAAGGAGGATCAAAATTGTATAATCTAATTAAAGTGGAAAATATTATGAAAGGTATACAAACATGAGGCAAATGAAAGGTCAATTTATAAAGTTCCTTGAGCATTAAGTACACTTTAACAAAATGGTCTAGTGGAAAGAAGGAGTTGAAGAATCATGGACATGTTAAGAAATATGATTAATAATTACAATCTTTTATTAAGTTTATAAAGTAAAATATTGGAAACTACAATGTATATTTTAAATAAGGTTCCTTTAAAACATGTTCCTAAAACTCTTTTTGAGTTATGAAATAAATGAAAACCAAATTTAAGACATATGCGTGTATAAGATTATCATACTAAAGTGAGAATTTTATAATCTTTAAATAAAAAGTTAAATCCAAGGATAACTAATAGTTATTTCATTAATTATGCAATAAATTTTAAACAATATAGATTTTATTATCCTTTAAATATATTTAAAATTGTTAAAGTTAAAAATGTAAAATGTCTTGAGGATTTTAACTTTAATAGGAACAAATTTCCTTATAAAGTTCAATATATGGAAAATAAAAACTCAATTTAGTATACTATGAACTTTTAAATTTTGGTTATTCAAGAAAATTTACATAAAAATAATAATGATGAACAATAAATTCAAAATCAAATGTTCAATGTAATACAAGAAAATATGGAAGTTGTGGAATGTGAACCATAAAATGAAGGGTTTAAAAGATCTTTGAGAATAAGATAATTCGCATTTCTTAATGATTATGTCATATATCTTTAAGAGATTGATAACTATTTCAAAAATAATCTTAGCATATTTTCCAAGCCACAAAATGTGAAAAATTTGAATTATGGTTTATTATTATGAAAGAAAAGATGAAATTGATGATAAGTAACTAAGTTTGAGACCTTGTTGAATTATTAGAAGAAGTTATAATTATAGGCTATAAATAAGTTTACAAAACTAAAAGAGACTCATCTGTTAATGTTGAACAATATAAGGCTAAACTTGCAACTAAAGATTTCACTCAAAAAAAGGGTATTGACTATTATAAAACTTTCTCTCTAATTTCAAAAATTGATTTATTCAAAGTGATCATAACTTTAGTGACTCATTTGGACTTTAAGCTATCTTAAATGGATGAAAAAAATAGCTTTTTTAAATGGATATATTGAGAAATAAGTATATATCAATTAGTTTAAAGATTTTACTACTAATAAAGGAAGCCACCTAATATATTAATTTAAGAAATTCATATATTAGTTTAAGCAAATCTTTTAATAATCATATATTAAAATTCATAATATCATATGCCTTCAAAGTTAATGTTGTATATAAATGTATATACATTAAGGTTAATGTGAGTAGGTATATTATTTTAGTCTTGTATATAGATAATATTTTACTTATATGTATGATTTAGGGTTATTACATGAAATTAACAAATTTATCTTTCTAAACTTTGAAATGAAGGATATAAGTAAAAGTTCATATGTTATTGGTATAAAAAGTCATAAAGTTAATCCAAACAAACATTATAACCATTTTAAAAGACACACATTGAAAAAGTTATAGAGAAATTCAAGATGAAAAGTGCAAACTATATATATATATACAATTAGTAGTCTTATGTATGCATAAGTTTGTATTAAACTTGATATTGCATTTGTAATAGAAATATTAAGAAAATACCAAAGTAATTTTAGGAAAAATCATTGGAAAGTTGGCAAAAAGCTTAAGTAGTATCTATAAGAAACCAAATACTATAAGCTTACATATAAATATATTGATTGTTTGGAAGTGAAAGTGGTTATATAAATAGTAGAAAGTTTAATATTGGATATATTTTTATATTTGTTAAAAATGTTATATCTAGAAAAAAAACATCAAGCAAATTATTATTGGTTTTTTCACTGTGGAAGCTGTCATAAAATTACTATATAAGTTTTATAATTAAGAAATTTTATCACATGACTATATATTATGGTTTTTATTTTTAAATCATTTAAAATATATTGTAATAATTCGATTATAGTGTTCTTTGCAAAAAACTATAAAAGTAGAAGCCAAAACAGACATACTCAAATCAAATATTTAATTATAAAAAATTATGTTAAAAGTAAAAAATTGTTGTAAAACATATTAGTATTAAATTTATGATTACAATCCTATAACTAAAAAATTATAGGTTGAGTCATATAAGAATAATGTTAAGCATATAAGACTGATCAATTTTAGTTAGTTTTTTCTTTTTCAAAATGTTGTTTTCTAATGTTTTGACTTTACGAGGTACCTTTTTGTTATTTGTAAATAAAAATTAATTTTTTATATATAAAATTTATTTGCATACAGTTTATTTAGAGTTTGAATGAATTAAATACTAAAGTGTTTTTTATTTAAAAAAGTAATGTCTTTTAAATTGTTTGATTAGAAATTCATTAGCATTATTATGCATATAAAAAATGTTTATATCAAAATATAACATAATGGCTATGATTTGTGTGTAGAGATTTCTATTTAACTAAATTAGTTTATATAAGTACTTTAATTTATAGCTATGAAAAATGATATTACTATTAAGGTTCATTTGGATTAAGTGAGAGAATATTATAATATTTTTTAATACTTATAATATCTTTTAAATGATTTATACAAAAAATTATATTATTTAAAGTAATAATTAAGTTGTAATGATTTAATTTAATAATAATTAAATAATTTAAAAAAAAATTAAATTAAACTAAGTAAATGTTTTATTGTGAAAATATTAAAAAATTTACTTTAACGAAAGAAAATCATAAGATAGTAATAGAAAAATTTCTAAACTAATTTATATAAAGAAATTTATGAGCCATTAACCTTATATATGTTATAAGAAGTAAAAGATAATAAGTTAGATTATTATTCTAAATTTTTTTTTGGTAGTTATAAAAAATTATTGATTAATATAATTGAAAATATAATTTTTGTTAAATTAATATATTACTTTAAATTCTTTCTTAATATATATATATATATATATATATATATATATCTTACTTTAAGGAAAAAAAGTATATATAATTTATTTTATTCCATAAATGAAATATAAAACTAAGTAAATCTGATATTAGTTGTGTTTCTCAATTAAAAAAATCTATAAGAAAAATAAATATAATAATAAATAAGATAAAAACATTTAAAAAACAAAAAAGACATTTTCAAAATGATGTAGGTGAACTCGTGGATTGAGTTTTGATCATTGATGTCGGTTGAACCAGGAAAAAAGTAAAAAAGACCCAACCCAAAAACCAAATGAATCCAAATCCATCCAGCCCGGCCCGTTTTACAGTCCCTACAAATTCACTCAGAAACGAATCCTCCAAACCCTAAGCAATAAAGAAACAGAGACTCGAAGAAGAAGAAGAAGAAAAGAGAAATCGCCAAGATCCTACTCCAATGATGTCGTTAGCTACTCGCGTATTGGCTAGATCCAAACAGGTAACTCTTTCTTTTTGATTCTTAGATCTGGATGTTCTTTTTCGTCCACTGCTTCAAACGCTCATCGAATCATAACCTCATATTCCCAGGATGCTTACGATTCCTGTTTCTAATCATCAAAAGGAACGGGGATTTTGATTGTTTTTTTTTTGGAAGTAGAAATTGGAATTGAATTTGTGATCGTTCGATTTCTTTCCCTGCGATTAACCTACGGGTGCATTTTCATTTACTGTTTCTACTGATCGCTTACGGAAATGTGTAATCTATGAGTTGATTTCACTGTATTCATGTCAGAGCTTCTGGTTAATGTTTAATTTTTTTTTTGCCCCTTTGGTGTATCTGCAGCTGTATGGCAGTCAAGTTATTTTGCAGAAGGATCTTGCCGTTCCAGTCCGCTTCTTTGCTAAGGAAGCTGCTCCCCGAACCCTTAAGGGAGATGGTTGGCCTCATATCTTGTCATTTCTTGCACTTTTTGGCTTATAGAATAGCAGTTTTTAGAGCCAGCTTTTTGGCGTCATGTGTTTCCTGTTACTATCCTCTCTCTCTCTCTTTTTTTATTGAGGACACCCATTTAAAGTTCAAAGTGAAATATGTGCTTTTTGGGCATGTTTATAGCCTATAATATAAAATCATCTTGTTAGCCAATTTTACATGCAATCTTATGCTGATAAAATTTTGTGCTAATCTGTTAATTTGCTGATTTGCATCCAACCTGTAAAGAGATGTTGAAGAACATCTTTATTGAGGTAAAGAGGAAATTTGAGACAGCCCTTGGGATACTTAAGAAGGAGAAGATCACTCTAGATCCTGAGGATCCAGCTGCTGTGGCACAGTATGCTAAGGTCATGAAGACAATCAGAGAAAAGTAAACTGTTCTTTCTTTAATCATCTCTCTCCCTACTGCCCCTTTTGCTGCATCTCCATGTTTAGAACCTCTTTGTGATTCTAAGATGGTTGTTTTTTCAGTAGTTGTGAGTATGCACTGGGATGTCCTTTTTTTTGACCGCTTAATCTATGAGTGTAATGATAAACTATAAAGAAGAATGGAAGCAGAAAATGAAATTACTTTCCTTGATATTCATTCACTATCGTATTTCTGATCTACTGGCCTTTCAGAATGCCCAACCCATTCCACAACCTATTATCAGAATTCTTCCAATACTGGGAGAAAAGATAAATGCCAGCAAATAGTCTTACATTGCCTCTTTTGGTTTGAAACCACACTATAGTTTCGTTTCTTGAGTAGTCGAGAAACTTAAACAAATTTGAAACATGTTAGAGGCATGGTCCAATATTCAGAGTCCTTTTCACAGGTCTCCTAAACTTTGACACTCTCTTTATAACACATTATATGCTTGCTATCCAATGAAACACTCCTTAGATAGATGCATAAAAGTATGCCGGGAGAGAAATTTTACCTAAAAGGTGCCCTGATTGCAACTTGGGATTTTCTTAATGCTAGTGATGACCATTCTTTATTTTTTTTGTGTGTGTGTTTATTTTTCTTCCTTACAAAGATATAAAAAATGTAGCTCTCCTCAACTCCTGTCATAGCTGTGCCACCTTAAACTTACACAATATATTAAATCTTGCACTGTTGGAACATATGGATTTATTTCATTTTCTCTGGGCTACATTTGATTTTACCTGCACTTCAATGACAAATCATGTATTCCAGCTGCATGCTCTTCTTTCTTCTCCAGGGCAGACCTGTTGTCAGAATCACAGAGAATCAAGTATACTATTGATACACGAACCAGTGAGATTCCAGATGCTAGGACGTATTTAATGACATTGCGGGAAATACGGATTAAGTATGCACTATCCTTTTACTTTTTAGTGTCTTGTTCATGTTGTTGGTACTGCACTTGAGGCCATTATGCATATGTATGTGTTTACTTAGAATGCCCCTTATAACAGGGTTTGGTGAAGCTAGTTAAGTTTTTTCTGGTTCCAGACTATGCATATAGACATCTATATTTCCAATTCTTTATTCATCACATTAGCAATCTTTTCTCACCCTTTATCATCTTGACCTCTGGGGAAAAAGAAGAGAAAGGAAATGTTCATCCTTGGGGAGTAAGGATAGTTGGTTATCGCCTCATTTAGATGTTTTTCCTACAGAAGTGTTGTTATCTCTTGGAAGGGTTAATTGTGGTGCACTTAGTCATAAATTCTAATATTTATTTTATATATTTGCAAATTCTGATTTTTCATATCCTCTTTGTTCATGAGTCCACAAACTCTTATGGTGCATGTCCCATTTGTTTATATGCTTGGTGTGGGTTTTTAACTCCTGCAGGAGAGGTCTCAACGATGAGCTTGGTGCTGAGGCTATGATGTTTGATGCATTGGATAAAGTTGAGAAGGAAGTCAAGAAGCCTCTTTTGAGGAATGACAAGAAAGGAATGGCTGTTCTTATGGCAGAATTTGATAAGATCAATGCGAAGCAAGTGTTTTTCTGACAATTGAATCTCTAAGATATCCTTTTTTATGCTGAATGCTGGTTGAGGCCTGCATCCCTTCTGTCACATGTTTCTTATGCAACATTATTCCTCCTACTAGTGCCCATTTGGGAGTCAAAGACTTGCATAACCGTTGAACCTTTAATTTACTTAGATTCTAGCTGTTTGGTCCATTTTTCTCTACGGTACTTGTGTGTGCTTCCCATAAATACACACATAACCTTGCAAGTCATTTTGTTGGGGTGGAGTTTCTAAGTTTGCATTTTGCAAAAGGATATGATTTCAGGTCTGAACTAGTCACTATAACTAAGAAAATAAGTCCACAGTTGCTAGCCTACTATTTTGTGTCTTAATATGTGTGAGTTCAGTCAGGTTCTGTTGATTAGAAGGTTTGAAATTGATATAACAAGTTAATAATTTGTTGTAAATCTCACTATGTTTTACACAACTGTAGATTCTGCACCCTTTTTTTCAATTTTGTTTGTGTAGATGTTAAGTTTTCTTGCATTTAACTTTCTTGGCATGTTTTATCAAAAGAAAAATAAAATTGCTTGGCATATTTGAATAGTTTTTCAGAGTACAACTATATAAATTTATTTTTCTGTCTGACAGGCTTGGAATCCGGAGGCAAGATCTACCCAAATATGAAGAAGCATTAGAACAAAAAATTGCTAAAGCCCAACTTGGGGAGCTCAAGAAGGATGCTCTTGAAGCTATGGAAACCCAAAAGAAGAGGTACATCATTCTTTCCGTTGCAACCTTTCTGAAATTGTGGATATCTGTTTTCCATTCTCTGCTTGAGTTCTTGTCCCCAAAGTTGTTCCCAATCAAGTTTCAAAGAATTCTGGCAAAAGTCCAACAATAAGCATTGAGTAGTTTCTTGTGGCTGTTCAACAACTTAAAAATGCAATCATAGAATGAATGGTTTGGAGTACCTTAGTTGACATGTTTCCTGTAGAGGATTATCTGTATAAGGGCTATTTAAGTTCAAATTAATGAGCCAATATTAGAACTGGCTTTTTCTTTCCTTTGAGGGTATTAACATGTACTTCACCCTATTGTCCAGGGAGGAGTTCAAGGACGAGGAAATGCCAGATGTGAAATCTTTGGACATCCGGAACTTTATCTGAGTTTCTGCATGACTTATCAAAGGGTTTGATTTGGCATTAAATTACTGTTCAGACATAGAGGTCACCTGTTATGTCATGTGTTGTAGAATAAGATGACCCATTCGTGGTTGAGTCATAATGTTGGCGACCAATCATGCAATTTCATAGTTGATTGAGTTTTATTGTCAGGTGACAGCTGGAAACCTGTTGTTGCTGCTCTTTCTATGAGGTCATAATCTGGAAGTTTTTTTTTTTTCTATTGCAAACCAGGTTTCAATCAAGCCAGATGGTGTTCCATACTGAACTTTCTTCATATTATTATGTTTTTGAGATTTCCCTTGCTGGGCATGGGTTTGTGGGATTGTTGGTTGCTTACGCTTGTCACCATAGTGGCTGTTTGAATGGATTTACTGTCAGGTATAAAGATATGGTTAGGTCGTCAACTTCTTAAAACTTTGTCAACTCAGGACAGCAACTTTTAGTGACCTTCCTTAACTGGCAACGGCAATACTTTGGTAGGATATATGATAGAAAACATGGGATGGGATGCTTTGCTTGAAGAATTTTGTAAGTTGAGAAAAGTGGAAAAATTGTTCTAATTGGAAAATCAAAATATTGAAAATAAATCGCCAAAGTTAATGATTGATACAATTGAATTATCAAATGATTGTTGGTTTTTCCTTTTCTTCTAAACTATAAATAATTAATTAAAATAGCAAAAAATGCACAATTTGTAGTTATTAAAAATTGTATAAATTGAGAAATGCCACTCTATCGCTAACTATGTATTTTTGTGCATCTTGCAAAGCTTCACCAATACTTTTATAACCGAGCTGGTCATCGAACTTTCTTTTTTAAAAAATTGTAATTTAAAATTTAATTGGTTCAATCAATTTACTTTAAAGTTAAATTAGTTAAATTGATATTTAATAATAAATATATAAAAATTTTATATAATATATTTTACGTATCAAATATTAATAAAAAAATATAATAATATATAAGGTATGAATTGATATATTACATGATGAACCGGTTCGGTTCCTTTTAACTTCCCATTAGTCGTTTAAAAAAGTCCTAAAACCAATATATATATATATATATATATATATATGGTTGTAGATCGACCCAAGATAATTCGGGTTTCTTTGATTCTGTGTGAAATGGGTTTAATCAAAACTCTTCCTCAAAGCAACGTTCAGTTTCACTCTCAATTTCGCAGTTCCTCCAACTTGCGAGACCATAATCATCAGTTGTACGTTTCACTGAAGCCACCTCTATGGACAATCGCAACACTGCACCCGCAGAGTATGCCCAAATATCCATTTCACTTGACCAAACTTCAAGTCTCCCCAAAACCCACAGCGCCTTCGCCACCCGTTTCTCGCATGCCCATCTCGAATCTCTCCAAAATAACCCAAAGATTGGCCAAGTTTTTATCCGAGAAGATACTGATTTCCCTTGTGGGGGCACTCGTCTTCATGGGTTCTTTTGGTTTCAATACTAGAATAACTCTACCTCTGATAGCCCAGGCAATTATGGAGGAAAAGAGAGATACCAAGATGGAGAATAGTGAACAAGAGCAATTGTGGGATAAGTTATTGGAGAGGGAGCCAAGGAATGTGGAGGCGTTGAAGGTTGTTGTGCATTCGAAGATGAGCAACGGCCAGGTTAAGGATGCTCTTGAGTACGTTAGGAGGTTGATTGAGATTGAGCCCCGGGAAGTGGAATGGAGGCTTTTGGAGGCACTTTGCTATGAGATGATGGGGCAATTGGGCAAGGCCAAAAAATTGTTCAAGGAAATTTTAAAGCAGATGCCCCTTTTGCTTAGAGCTTTACATGTACGGTTCTTCACTTCTTTTTTTTTTCTTTTTTCTTTTTAAGTTCAGGTTATTATATTAAAAATGTGTTCTTTGTCGTTAATATGCTTGCTCATGGTAATTGTGGTGTTTTTTGATTTTTTTTTCTAATTTTCTGATTCTACTTTAAAACATATATATAAATGCACGTGCAGAAGACAATCATAACTTGTGTTTGCTTTTCCTTATTACCTGGATATTTGTTGTCATCGTTTTGATTAATTCAGATATATTAGAGTGCCGCGAAATAATCTGTCCAAAACCTGGGATGTTAATGACTTCTAGTTGGATTACTGGTGAGAGATACTTTGTTTTCCAAGCAACTGCTTGTTTTATTGGTTTAAGATTGTAAGAAGTAGAAAATTCGATCCAACTGGCAATGGCATCTGCTTAATTTTTACAAGAAATTGCACTTGGCTATACCGTACAGATTTACTTAAGGCCTTCTGGGAGTATGTAGATGAGCTTTGGCAATAGAAAATAGGAATGCAAAGATTCAAGCTTGGAAACATTGAAGGCATACTCTCCCATTTAGCATTGCTTACTGGATTGATTTAATCTTACCTAGAACTTAAGTACAAGGATTTTAACTTCATCAGTGTGTAGATAGCATCAAATCTGCAACAATTGGGCAAGATATTAATATTTATTCTTGGAACCATTAACTGCATGATTTTATGTTGGATTATTCGTTTATGAGCATCCTGTCCTTCAATAGTTGGAGCTCTTCGCCTTATGATCATAATTCATATAATGGGTACATTTGGCAACACAAATCCATATGCTACAATTATTTCTGATCCAATAGGCACTCTTGCTTGTAAGTTGAATAACTGGCATGCTCTTTGCTTAGACAGGGTCTGGCAATGGTGATGCACAAAAATTTTGAGGGCCCAGCTGTCTTTGAGATGCTGAATAATGCTCTAGAACTTGCTCACCGTGACAAAAGAGTCACTGAGGAGAGAAATATCAGAATTCTGATTGCACAAATGCATGTTGTAAAGGTAAGCTTACCACTCGATTTTTCTTTCAAAAAGTGAAAAAAAAAATCTGAAAAAGGTTTGTTCTGTAGAGGTTTGAAGATGGTATGAGCTCTGGTTGAAATCATTCTGCCATACAAATCCAACTTTGCACAATGGCAGAGATTGCAACCACTGACAGGTGCACCTGAAGCCAAAAAAAGGAATAATATATATATATATATAAGGATGAATAGTTGAACCATGGGGGCCTAGGATGATGATTTGGGTGAGCCAATCATGTAATTCATGTCTATTTTTTATCTTAAACATGTTGCAGGGTGAATTGGAAGAGGGCTTGAAGAAGTTTCAAGATCTGATTAGTGACAATCCTCGAGATTTTCGTCCTTACCTTTGCCAGGTAATTCATATCATATTCTTATGGCTTTTGATTAGCAAGTGGATTTAGTAACCCAAATTGTTGTAAAGTTTGACTTGCCACAATAATTCCAAAACGAAATTATATCTCCTTTTTCTTTCTCACTCCACAAGCAGTTTAGGATCTCTGGTAGGAGTTATTTTAATTTGATTGACCTTATTGACTAAATTCTTATTCTGGTGAAAATCTTCCTTTCGTTTAATTCTCTTTATCGAAATTTTATTTTTTGTTGCTGGATTCTTACATGATTGAAGAGTATCATTAAGCAGTGGCAGGGGTGCTTCAATAGCAATCGTGGCACAAAGCAACTAGGCAAAAAGATCTGAGTAAAACAATCTAGGAAAACTCTCTCATATCTCTGGCACTTTTGGAGGTTTTTTTTTTTGGTAGCTTGTGATATTCTACATCATGAGGGAACGACACGCTATTGATAATATATGGTATAGGAAGTTAATCCAACTGACTCAAAAACACTTCTGTTTCTCCTCCATCACTGCCTAAAAACATGAGCTTCCCATCACTGACTGCCATCATCACACTGCACCCTGAATATTTTCATTTGCCACTGCCACCATTGTCACTTCAATTTTCCCACCTCAGCAGCCATAATTTCCACGTTTTATCACTTTAACAACCATCACTGCCATTGCTTATTTCACCCCCACCACACCTCAAGAAAGCCATGAGTGATTGTTTTCTGCTTTCATTTGCCATTTCCTTTCATATTTGGCTAACCACAAATGCTGATAACCAATGACAGCAGTTGTTGGCATGACATCCTGTGTGAGCTGAAATATAGAATGTCAAGTCTCCTGTAACAACATAGTTTGACAGTCATGTACAGATGACAATGAAGTTTTAGCCCATTAGGGAGAAGCCTGGGGCTTAGGCTCCTGGACTTTGTGGCTCCAAGTTCCCGCCAATCAGTTATGTTATATTTTTTCCAGTCATAAATATATTGTATACGGATGCTAGATTTTTGTTTCAACTGGTTGTATAGTATGCAATTTTTCTGCCAATTACTTAGATGAAATGATTTGTCATGCAAATGGTTAGAATTAACCAAATGGAGGTGATGTGTGCAGATTTAAGGATAAAAAGAAAAATAGTTGGAATAACCATATCTTGGTAACTTGTGGCAGGGAATAATTTACAGTCTGTTGGACAGACAAGAGGAAGCTGCAGAGCAGTTGGCAATGTATCGGAGTCTCATGCCTGAAGAATTTCCGCAAAAAAAATATCTTGATGATGTTGTGTTTGCAGCAAAATCTAAGTCTCGGGAAAATCTTCAAAAGGAGTTTGAAGCTGAATTATCAAAGAGGAAATACAGAACCAGTTCTTAACACAAGTCAGAAGATGTTTGAGGAAAGCGATTACTTAACCTTAATTATACTCTGGCCTAAACGAGTCATTAACACGAAGATGGGACTTGTTTCTGGGCAACTAGTAGGAGATGGGAGAGCTTGAACTTCCAATCTCTTTCCTTTGCCCTCCTCAAGGGGTCGCTGTGAGTGTCACACTCTGTGAGATCGGCATTGTTACATTGTTCATTTCTTCTTGGTTTCACTCCATGCATATATTCGTTTTGTCTTTTGTAGCAAAATTAGAGGAACTTGCTATAACTGGATGTCTTTCCAATGTTGCTACTTGTTAATCATTGTTTTTATTGAAACATTTTTAATTTTTTTTATTAACAGAGAATCATGTCAGTTGTGATATTATATCCGAAAAAAAAAAAAATGCCTACAAATTTTTTTATCTAGAAATCTCCTAATTCCATTAGAATAGATTAAAGCTAAGATAAGTATATAGAGTTCTTCTAAAGGACCTATACACGACCAGCCATTTTTTGGCTTGTTTCAGCCAAGTGGGTTTTTTTCTTTAATTTTTTTTTTCTGCACCTTTTGCTTATTTTTATTCAATTACTTCCACCTTTCATTTGTCATTGATCAATATCCATTATATAAAACTCTTCATAAAAGTTATGGCTTGGAGACAGTCAAATTGTTGTGGAGACATGAAAGTTGTGCTCTTTTTGCTTTTGGGGTTTGCCTGAGCTGGAGGGAGGCTCTGGTAATTAATTTGGGAGACCTTCACACGTGTCACTTGAAGATTGAATGAGAATTGCAATTGAAGTAAATATTGTTAAATGCTGGTTTATATATATATATATATATATATATATATATACATACTATGCTATTAGAGGATTAATGATCTAATTGGTGATTTAATTACTATGATTAAGAAATCAGTGAAGGTTCAAACAAGCCTTCACCATTGGTCTAAAAGGGCACTTGGTGGGCAACAAGTGATTATTTAAGAAGGCAGTAAAGAGATATACAACATGGCAACTGAAGGAATAATAATTGGAATTAACGGCATTAATATCGATTAAAGCTGGAGAGAATTTCTTACTAAAAGTATGATAACCACATGAATTTTGATTACTTTTAAGTTTTAAACTTTTGAGAGAATAACTTAACCAACCAAGTACAAATCAGAGCAACTTAACCAAAGTGGTGATTATAATGAATTAACATGCATTTTATTTGATAAAAAAAAATTAATTTTATTTGTTTATATTGATTTTTTTTAAAAAAATAAATTATTTATTTAATATATTTATTTTATTAATTAAATTTATTTTATGTTAAATACTTCTCATTAAATATAAGTAGGCTGCTATAATAGGGACTGTTTGCTGATGGCCAAATCACAGAGTAACTTGTGTACACTTCATAATTGAAGTGGTCACAAAATCTTATCTTAAACTCACTTCGACTGTTAGACCGGCCTGTTTGGTCTGGTCTGGAGGGGAGACTTGTAGACGTAACGCAAGCATGTCCCTAGACACAAGCACCCATGTCCTCGGCTTGAAACTCGCGTGTCCCTTGAAACGCCACCTCAGAACCGCCTACCTGACCCCTTTCCCTCTGGTTTTGCGCCGGCGGAGTGCAGTCCAGCTCCAAATTTCTTTTTCCAACACCGTTAAACGTAAACAAAGCAAGATCCCGGCGGTTTTGGAGGCGGAAAATGACGTGGCGGAGGAGCAAGCTCAGCCGCCGGTTAGAATAGTGGCCATAGTTGGCGGAGGAACTGTCAGCCCTCTAAAATGCGCCACGTGGGAAGAGGTCATGGTCCACACTGTAAGTTCCTGTTTTTGTTGACTGATTAGTTAATCGAAAAACTAAATTGTGTTGTAATCAATTTATGTTTCTGTTTCTAAGGGTGATTTTGCTTCAAAAAACTATGATTTGCAGCTTAAAGGTTGAGCATTTGTGCAACGCTAGTTATAACAACGGTGATGATAATGATAGAATTAAAAATGGTGTTGCTGTGCATCAAGACTCCCACACTGTGGGGTCTTCGGTTGACAGCCTTAATAGTAAATGCTACCGTTTTAAAATGAGAAAAACCAAGGAATGAACATAAAATTGAATGTCCCTTTTGCGTGGGATTGATGGATGTCATTGACGAGAAATGTTCTGGAAAGTGTTATTGTTTGTGATCTTATGTTTTTCTAAGCAGGCGAAAAGGTTGAAATGGGTAGACGAAGGATATGAGATGGTTGTGTTCAAAGACTTGGTTGTATGTTATTCTAATGAGCAAACCCAGGAATTGATAAGGGAATTGAGTCGTGCGGATATATTGCTAGTTGTCGCTGTTACAAATGACGAGTCAGTTGAGTGGATTCAAACCAAAGGCAAAAATGTCCAAAACATAATGTGCTTTGATTCCTCTCCTAGATTGCTTAACAAACTGCGTGGATCTTATGTTACACTGGAAAATAATGTAACTTTATTTGGGAAAACTTTTGGGGTATATCTGTCTAAGGAAACCAAGGAATCAGTGGAAGTGCTGCAAACTGTGTCCAAAGCTTGGGACCGACATAATTCAGACGATATAAGATTCTGTTTGTTAGTCATAATCAATGCATTCTTAAGACCAGTACCCATTTTGAAGAACCTGAGATCAAAGGGTTTTGGTACTTTGAACTGTATGGTAAAGAATTGTGGGCCTCAAATATTAAGCTGCCTATTGGATCCTAACTGCAGGAAAGCTCTTCAATGCTTGAATAATTGCAGCCCGGTTGATCAGGTGTGTAATTATAGATGCATTGCTTCTTATGAAAGTCCAAATCTAGAGGCATTTTCTCTGTGTGTATTGCAGAAGAATAATTGTCTTGAATTGGATGCAAGGATTCCTGAAAGACCTTTTGTGCCTCCCATGACCAAGTTCCGAGGCAAGGGCATTTGCCACGAAACTGCTGAGGACCTTTTTGTGGGTTGGTTGGGGACGCTTGATTGGAGCTGGCGTGTTATTGCTGGACAGAACCCAGCTTATGATCAATTTCCATGCCAGTACCAGTTATTCTACCGTGGAAAAGCCAAGGGATCATTTTGGTATGAGCCAGTCTTCCGGGTTAGAACGCTGGAGGGGAAAATGGTTTGGAGGAGGCGAAAGTATCGTGTGAAGAGGGGAAAAGTTCCAGGAACATTTTACTTCAGTGTCTTGGACAACGGTGTTGTTTCAAATGAGTTCTGGACAATTGTGGATGTAGCAGATGATTTCAGCTGGGGTTTGTTTCATTACAGTGGGGCTGCTCGAGTTGCAGGACAGTCATACACAGGTGCAGTGCTCGTTAGTCCTGACGGGCTATACCCAAATGAAAACGAGAGCAGGAGATTGGCATCTGCACTGGAAAAGTGTGAAATTAAAGAATGGGAACTATTTACAGTTGATAACTGTTCATGTAAAAATCCTCCTCTAGGTATTCCAGAGGGCTCAAGTTTGCATTCTGCCATAGACACTAAACCATAGACACTGAAGACCAGAAATGGGCCTCCGTGTAGGCACAGCTGTCATGTACACTCAGGCCGGCATGTTTCTCTGCAAATTGGTTGACTTGGAGAATTTGGTAAAGCTTCTCCCGTTGGAAGGCTTGTTGCGCAGCAAGTGAAGGTGACCTCTGCAACACAAATAGTACGGTAATATATATGACTTTAAAGCCAATATGATTTTCGCTCTAACTGCAGAGAAACACATATATGAACTGAATTACAAATGGTGATACAACCCCGGTAAATAACCCTTGAACGCAACACATGATTAAATTCATCTTAAAAGGAAATTTAGCCATAAACATCCTCTAATACAAAACCTACGGGCCCCCACTCCCTTGTTGGAACTACTTCCAATTTTATCAGATGTTCCCCGAAGGACCCTTGTGGAATTGAGTGATCAGAAATTACAATGGAGAGAGAGAGAGAGAGAGAGAGAGAGAGAGGGTGTTTTGAGACTAGGTGAATCAAAGTGTCCATCTTCAACCTGCTAAGCGTGCATGGCAGCATAAGATGTCGTTGCATTCTTGCTTCCCAATTAAAAATAATTTCTCTCTCAAAGATATTCATTGTCAATTATCGTGCAAATGAATAATGGGAGTAAATTTTCTAACATTTGAATCAAACATGCACTCAGCCAAATTATGCGTTTAATCATATGTTCAGGAAACTCAAAAAGGCAAGATATTGAACTCCTCTACTTATAGTTCGGTATCAACTACGTGAAATCTATTCCTCACTTCAATCACCTGCTAGAGGCACCACGATTAGGTGTATAGAATACTGATGCTCTGAACACCAAAAGAAAAAAGAAAACCAATAAACTGAACCACATGTAACTAATGTATTACTCAAATTATAAGCTAAATTAAATGTTTAATAAAGGGCAATTGGCAATGGCCACAACTTTCTTTTTTTGTGAACGACCAAAATATAAGGGAGTCAACGTTTTTAAAGGACCCTTCCTTAAGTGCGAATGCTTGCCATCATCATACGTCTTTTGTCTATTCCTCGTCATCACTATGTTAGATTAGAAAGATGTCATGCCTTCGAAAAAGAGAGAGCAAGAAAAGGGGATAGGAAATAGTGGTGACACATCTCAACTTGAAGTTTAGTAATTATTGAAGCTTTCGTGCTATGATTAGTTTAGAGACAATTTAGTCGTAAATAGTAAATAAAAATAATAATAACTATCTCTCATTCTTACTTTCTAGCTATGTAAGAGAAAAAAAATTTTATTACAGTATATATTATTTAAAATAACAGTCAATACTTATAATTGTCATTTAAATTTATTTTCATAATAATGATAATAACAAGTTTGATACAACAATTTCTTGATCAAAGTTATAAACTAAAATAATATTTGTTCAAAAATAATTATTTGAAATGTTTGTAATTACGATTTTAAACCTTTGTTACTTTTTTTTAGTAAGAGTTTTAAGGTAGTAAAACAAAGTTAATGCCAATTAAATTTTTATACAACAATTTTGAATAAGTTAAATAACAACTTCTACTCAAATTTAATGCTTTGTTATCAAACCGTTTCCTTATACTTTTAAATGCAGTAGTTTGTGAACTAAGATTTTTCAGTCATTGTAAAAAGATAATGCAGTAGTTTTGTAAAAGATGAAATTACGATGTTTAATCACTTACCGATTAAAATTTGTGTCCTTTGAAACCTTAAGTCTTATTACTTCTCTATCCTGCAATAATCTCAAATGATCTCTTGGTTTCACCAAGATATTCCAACTCCTTTCCATTTTCAACTTAAAGCCCTCGTTGATCTCAAATTCTCTGCTCAATTTCAAACCCCAATTGCTCATATTTTGATTTTTTTAGTCTTGAATTCCTATATGAATGTTGAATGTTCTATCTATTTAGATTTAGAAAAAGTTTTGAATTTGTTTCCTTCACATCATTGAAAGAGTGACATAAAAAGAAAAAGAAAAAAAAAGAGTGTCGAAGAAGGTAAGTAAACTTAATCAAAATCCCTTTACCTTCGACTCCACTGTTAGACCAAATGGTTTCATGTTTCCCTCTTGTTTTCTTTTCTCACTTTGCTTTCCATCAATTTTCTTAACTGTTTTTTTTTTTAATCTTACTTACCATAATTTCTACAACTAATATGCTTTGTGTTTTTTCTATTTACATTCTGTTTGTAGATGTCACGCTATTTTTGGGGTTTTAAAACTCACATTATTTCATTTATTGAAAAACATAATTTACTACCCATTTATGATCTTAGTTTATTGTTAAATAAAGAAACCCTTAAAAATAGTTATGACAAGACATTTATAGAGATAAAAAAGGATGAAAAAATATATACAATCTTCCAATTTGTAAACGACCATAGAGCAAATAATGTTTTATGTTGCAAATATGTGATTTATATACTTTTGCATTTAAGATTTTACTAGTAGTGAAATAAGTAAATAATTCCCTGCTAATAAAAGCATGCCAAATGAATGTGGTGGCTAATAAATGTAGGAAAGTGTTCACTTTTTAAGAAGGAAAAGAGAAAAAAAAAAAAAAGAAAGAGGGGAGACTTGTTTCAATTGAGTTGTGTTTTGTTTCCCGTGATATATGCCATGTAGGGGTGTGCTTATTTATGTTCCGATTGAGGTATCTCTAGTAACCTATATTTAGAGAGATTAGTATCAAGGTTAAGCTTTTGTTTTTATCTGTCATCTTAAGAAAATCATGTTATATGGTTTGTCTCGTGGAATCTTTAGATAAAGTAGAGGGTTGTGCTTGCTCATTTAAAAGTTTTCAAATGTTTATCGGTAATTGCTATGGGTGTTTTAGCTTGCTTGAGTTCTCATGTTTATTAACTTATATGTGTTCCACACCTAAGTGATTGGGGAAGTACTTAGAAATCTAGTTTTGGTTATTTAATTATTTTTAACTATTGTTCATGTAGATTATAATTTGTCATATGTTCCTTTAAATTATTTTGTCAAAATTTAAAGTTTGTTATGGAGCTAGTTATTGGTATAGTTTGATCCATTCTATTGTTTCATATGTATTTCCAAAAGTTGAATTCATTTTTTATGTGGATTGCATTTTTATAGAATTTACATTTTCATACTTTGTTATTTGACTCATTTTAGGATTTTCAAAATTTGTTTGGTAAAGATTTCTTATTTTTTATTATTTCAAAATTTTTTTATTTTTGTTTGCTAATATGTATGTTTTTATCTTAATTCAAACTCTTTGTTTTTCAACTATGTTGAAAGTACTTTATGTTCTTGAATTTGTTATATATATATATATATATATATATATATATATATATATTTTTTTTCTTTGATTCAAGTTTGGTTATTAAATATAAAAGACATAAGTTAAATTGAATGTATTTGGACAAATTGAGTAATAAATACTTCGATGAGGTTAAAATTTTTTTAAATAGGATTGTGGTTAAAGATGAAATTTATGTTCTTGTAGGAAAAGCCATTATCGACATTAATACTCTAAAAATGTTATTTTTGAATATTTAATTGTTAAAGGCTTTAAGAAAGGTCATGAGAATAATATTTTTCATAACATCAAGAGGGATAAATGATGATGAATTAATTTTAGTATGAATGATGATATTCTTGAGCTATTATATGACTCTTTAGGGATAAAAGTGATTAACTAGATCCTACTAATACTAGGAAGGGGCCAAATGTAAAGGTTAGAAAGTTATAAAAATTATTTGAAGAAAGATAACAAGAATTATAGTTTAGTCATAAGAAGTTTTATAAATTATTTTTATAATTAGATTGAATCTCCTTAAGTGTCCCATGAACTCAGTAATGTAGCATTTGGAGATATTTTGGAGTTAATAAAAGAGACATTCTTTGAAGCAAAGGTACTTAGTTTATTTAATGAAACAAAAATATTTATGTATGTCTTAGGATGATATATTGGGACAAGCATGAAAGGGCATATTTTATGACGCTTTTGGGGTTTTTAGATGAAAAAGAGTTACTAATTTTAGAGGAAATGATGTCATTTCTCTACCTTTTGAAGGTTATAAGGTTTTTTACCTAAAAACAACTGATGAAATGGTTTGGCATGTAAAGCAATAACTTAAGGATGATAATATTAAGCATTATGTTAATAGCGAAACATGAAAAGATTTTGATTTGTTGCATCTTAAATTTGTAAAAGATCTCAATAATGTGAGATTGGGTTTGACTAGTGAAGGGTTTAGTCTTTTTAGAACCATAAGCATGAGTCCCAACATATGACCCATTATTTTCTTTAATTATAATTTGGCATCATGGTTGTGTATGAGGTTATAATATATGATGTTATCTATGATTTTTTAGACCTTGATTCACTAGGAAAAGATATATATGTGTTCTTCTAGCCCTTAATTCAAGAATTGAAAGAGATATGAAATCAAGTTATGAAACTTATGATGTATTTAACAAGCAATCCTTTCAAATGTATGCAACCTTTTTATGGATTAAGAACAACTTTCCAACTTATGCAATGTTATTAAGGTGGAGTATAAACGATAAGTTAACATGTCATATTTGTAATTATAAAACTTATTCTTAATATTTACATAATAGTAAAAAGACTTATTATATAAGACATCATAGGTTCTTAGATTTAAACCACCTTTGAAGATGAGATAGATAGTCTTGTAATGGTTAAATGAAATTGAAAACAACTTATACCTTTTTAGTTAGAATTAAAATTTTATTAAAGTTTTCTAACTTTGGTAAAGTCTTTTATATTAAGAAAGATGATTATGGACTTATATGTGCCAACTCAACTATATTGTATTATTTAAATAATCCTTTTTTACTAACCAGTTAAATCTAATCATTTTTTTTTTATGTTAAGGATATAATTGATAAAGACCATTATTATGTGATGAGATGGTTTCTTTAAGATTTATATGATATTGTTGAAAAACATAACAAAAATTTATGAGAAATATTTCAAGGAAAGTCTAATGAATTTGGGCAGAATGTTAGTTCTCCTATAGTTAATAAATAGACCACTAGAGTAAGAGAACATATGTCAAGTACTAGACTAAACCTACAAATAAACATTATACAATCTAAAAATGATAAACCAGTTTAGTGAAAAATTAAATTTTGATGTCATTTTATGAGATTAGATATTATAAATGATTAAATGTCCATTTTTAAGAGAAGAAAAGGGAGTCTAAGTACAAAAAATGGATAACAACAACAAACTGAAATCCAATTTATTTTAGATAGATAAACTATACCAAAAATGACATGCTTAGAGTTTTTAGTCTTTAATGAAGGTATGCATGTTACTCACTATTAAGTCATTTAATGAATGAGAAGAGAACCAATACTATATTAGTCTCTTACAATTATTTGGTCTTAATAAAACTTTTTCATATTCTTTACTTTTTAATAATTGGTCAGGATATGGTAAAATTGAAAAGTGATTCAATGTTTGGAAAATAAAGTTGTTCTAATGTAAAAGAGTAATAACTAGTGCAAGATCAAGTGCAACAACTAGAAAGGACTAGTAATGGTATTAATTAGGCTAGTTTTAATATATTTTATATTAAGTTACTTTTGTTAGTTATTAAACTTATTTTCAATGTGTTGTTATTGTTTTAGGGCCAAAAACAAAATAGAGACGAGGACCTACAACAATGAGTAAGGTGCATACAAAAAATATTAAAAAGCGTAAACCTATATTTTTGAATGCTAATAACTAGCCTATTAGTCTCAATGAGAAGAAGTTAAATGAATTTAACAATTTTCTTGGTATCTTAGCCAAAAATCCTAATAAGGCACTATTGAATGTAAAAAATTAACATAAGGTGCCAAGGGACAACAAGGATAAAATGTAAGAGTTTGTACAAGTAATATCATAATTTTTTTCTCTATATATAAGTTGCTTATTTATAAAATATCTCTAGTAATATAGAAAAATAGTTGGTTCTTGAATAAGGGGAAAAAATGGGTACTAACAATAATTGTAACAAGTTGAATATTTTATAGGTGTCAGATAAAGACAAATCACTTCACCAAATAGAAAATCAACAAAGTTAGATTGAAGTATCATTCAAAAAATGTACCAATAGAGCAATTTCTTGATTTGCCTAGATATTGGAACTTAGAAGAATTACAGGTTTACTTTAATTAAATCATGAATTTAATAAATTTGTTGTTTAGTTAGACAAGAAATAATTTTAATTTCATTATTTTGTATATATATAGAGAGGTAATGACAATAACTAATATAATAAATCAACAAAAGCTTAATTGGTTAAGTAGATGGTGAACCTTACCAAGTACATTATATGTATTTGATTTTACAAATATTTATTCAATAAAGGTTTATAGCCATATATCTTTCATGTAGTTGATTTTAGCTGGCTTGATTTAGTTGTTTATATGATTATCATCATTTTTAAATTATTTACAAAAAAAATGCAAATTTCAATAAAGAGCCTTTATCTTAAATTGAAATGTTCAAAGTTAGTTACATAAAAAAACCTAATAAAGTGCACAAGTGATCTAATGATACTACAAGTCAAAAAAAAATTGTCAGCATTAAATCATATTTGAGTACAAATCAATTTTTATACTTTGATAGTTTTGAACTAAATGTTGTTGTTGTGTTTAGGATGAAATAAAGAATATTTAATAAAAAAATAAAAATAGTTAACAACTAAATAATTAATCTTTTTTGCTTCAGTCATAAGATAAAAGTATCTTAGACATATATGACTTTATATAAGAGGTATAAATCTTACTTCCTTAAAGGAAAATAATATAGCTGAGGATATTGTGAAAGTGCTTCAAATTTTATATGATCAATCCAACAAAATATGGAAAATTAAGTGTAAAAGAAGTTGAAACATGAAGTGTAAAAGAGGTTGAAAGCTCAAAAACATACAATGCATAAAAATCTTCACTATGATTTTCTCAGACTGACAATAATTCAATCTTGGTCATTAATCTTCAGCAGTTGTCCATAGTTTACTAAATCAAGTATGCCTAAAGTCATATTCCATCTTTTTAGTTAATTTATGAATCATGTTTACTCAAATTTAATTGGTTGGCTTTCTCTTTAATTCCTAAAATTCTTATATTTAATCTTTAGTAGGTGCACATATTTAATATACTCACTTAATTGTTTTCTATTTTGTAGAGAATGCTAACAAATATGTTATGGATTAACCATTTTATTTGATTGGTTAACTATCTTGTAGATTATATTGAACATGTACACATAATGGTATGTTTTTACATATTTTATACTTATAGACCTTTTATATTTGTTTGGATGATTGGTGAAAGGAAAAAATATTTATTATTTCAAAAATTATATGTCAATTATGATTGGCAAAGTAAGGAATTAACATTAACAATCTAAAATTTATGCATTTATTTATCAAAACTATTGTCATTAGGTTTTAAAATATTGTTTCCAAGTCTCAAAATTGTTAGTTTTTTTTTTACTTAGAACAACCATATTTCTTACTTAAAATTGTTGTTTTTATTAGTCAAAATCACTATCTTTCTTACTTAAAACCACTACCTTTATTACTTATAATCGCTGTTTTTGGGTAACAAAATCATTGTTTTTAACTCTTAAAATCGTTACCATTTAATCTTAAAATTGCTTCCTTTTGGTATTAACATTATTGCTTTTACAATCCAAAATCACTACAATAGCAAATTTACACCATCCTTATTAACTAATAAACCATTGCCTATGTACCTATGAAGTGTTATGTATAATTCTAAAAAATCAATGTGATTGATGCCAAGAACTGATGAGTTAAACCTTTAATGCAATGAGTTTTAAATTGTAGCAATAACTTTGAAAGTCATTACATAAAGATTATTACAGCTCCTATCAAAAGTCATGCTTAGAAAACTATTACTTTAGATATTGGTTAATGGTTTAACATATTTAAATAACAATTTTTAACAGCTATTATAAATACTTTATGATGTAGTGAATAAACGTTACCACAAAAAAGATAAGCCATGAAGGTGGCTAGTAATAAAATCCAATAATACCACTATGAATTTCATTCATCTATTAATCTTTGATATAAATAATATGACAATTAAGTTGATTGTTGTGGGCTTGAATCACTTTCATTTGTCATATATAGTTTGTTTGGTACTATTAAACATTTCAATTAAAGATTATAGGTCAATTGAATTTTGGTCATTTAAATTTTAATTAATAAAAAATTTGATTCATTGGGATCATTAAGGATAGTAACTTTGAATTTTACTAATCTAAAGTTTGAAGTTATTTTAAGTCATAGTATTATTTTATTAAATGTAGTTATTGAAACCAAAGAAGTTTAATAAGACCATTTTGATCACTTAAGATTGGTAATAATTCGACATGTTTTTATTTACTTAACTTTAATAGAATCATTTTATTGCATTCTTCTCTTAAAAACATAAGATCACTTAAAGCCATCATTTGTTTAGGTGGTGGACTCACGTATGATGAAAGTTGATTAAAATGTTAATAGATAACTTTTGATCTAAGTCTATAAAGACAATGACTAATATCTTTACAATTTTTATTTATTTTTTAATGTTAAGAAAGAAAATAGTAAGGTCATTCTAGATAATATATTTTATTTTTTCTAGCCAAGATATTTTAAACGAGTATAATAAAATCATTTGTGTTGAAATTTAAAGTGTTAGTATTATAATTAAGAAATTTTATATTAAAATTAAGTATGAGATATAAATAATATATAAATAAAAAATATTTATAAACTTAAATTTTGCTTAAATTTCTCTTTATTTTTGAATAAAGGGTAATTTTATTAGGAAATGATTCTCATTCTCCATGTTTGTTAAAGGAAAATCTCATTCTTATGCCTTTATTTATGTAAATGAGATTTACTTATACATGGAAATTATTATTATTTTACTTTCATTAGTTAATCTTATTCTTGTTTACTTTTTCATTCTCTTTACAAAATAGATAAAATATTAATATAAAATATTTATTTAAAATAAATAAGATAAATAAATTTTATAAATAAAATAATAATAATAAATATTTTTGTATGAAATATTTTTAAATATGATAATAATTAAATTATTAATAATAGTTATAAACATATATTTAGAAGATAATAATAATAATAATTAAAGTACTATAATGAAGAAAAATGGTAGAGATTACAAAATATTCAAATTAATAATAAATGTCATTATTACTGGACCAATTTATTAATATAATTTTTATTTTAATTAAATATTTTATAATAATTTACTAATTTAAACTATTATTATTATTATTATTATAAATATCATCATTATTAGATAAATTTTTAATAAAGATTATATTTATATTAAATATATTTTAATTATATTATTATTATAACATACTTTTTTTAATAATAGTTTTTTATCTTTATTTCAATTTCTAATTTAACAAAAAGATTATAGACAAAATTTGATTTTGGAATAAACTAAATATATTACAAAATTTACTAATACATCTATGATTCTACTTGATTTTGATTCTTAATTTTAATTTTGTTTCTAGATTATGAATCAAACAACCTTTAATAATACCATTTTTTATAAAATAATAATAATTAAGTGGAATGAAAATTATAATTATTAATAATTTATATCATTTTTTTATAATTAATATGTTATATTTATATTATAAAATATATCTAATAATAATGATATTTATAATAATAATAATAATAGTTCAAATTAGTAAATTATCATAATATATTTAATTACAATGAAAACATAAATAAAAATTATATTAATAAATTTTTTTAATAAAAAATTTATATAGTAATAATAATTTAAATTGATAACCATAAATATAAAAAATTTTAAATAAATATATTAACATAAAATTTTATAGTAAAAATAATTTATTAATTAATAATTTAAATATTTTACAATTTCTACAATTTTTTCTTATTATAGTATTATGATTAATACGTCATATCCATGTATATATAAACATTTTCATAAAAAGAATATACATTAGAATAGTAGAACTATTATTAGAAATGTTTAATACAAGAATATTTATTATTATTATTTTATTATAATTTACATATCTTATAAAAAAACTAAAAAAATGAAAATGAGACTAATTATATATATATATATATATATAATCTCATTTTTATAAATAAAAAAATAAAAATAATTTTTTAAAACCAAACATTAAAAATAAAAATCACCCATTCTTATTTTCGTTGTCAATTAAAAAACGAGAAATACATTGTTTCGAGCGTGACACTCATGGCTACCTCAGACAAAAAGAAGATGATGAACGGCAAACTTTCAGCTGGATGTGCTTGTAGGACCCATAACTCTTATCACAATAATCCAAAGGTCAATAAAACTTGCGATGGGTATGGTTCATTTATTCCACGAATGGTCTCTGCCTCTCGCCCTCTCCTGTCTGAAAGGTCCATCTCGCTCGCTCTCTCACTCTCTCTCTCACAATTAGTACGTGTGTTTGTAACTGTATTATTTTTGGGTCTGTCTTCAGGTTCTGGCTTTCAATGATGTGAGCTAATGACTTGAATTTTGTAATATGTTTGTGTGTGTGCGCGTGCGTGTTTAGAGTTGTGGAGAGGAGGCAGTTGCTGTTGCTGGATGCCATAAGCTCTTCGATATCCTCCCCTTCAGGTTTTTCTTTTCAGCAATTTGTTGGGTTCGTTACTTGTGGGACCTACTTGAAGTGTGGTTTCTATTCTCTCTTAAACTCTTCAGCAATTTGGTTTGCGGCAGATGTAAAAGTTCAGAGCTCTCAGCTGCAAGCAAGAAAGCCTTTTTGGTCAAATAAAATGCTTGAGGAAAAGCCTGTTGATTTTCTGCGTACTGTGTTTGGTAATTTCCGTGGAAACTGCAAGGAAATCTTTAAGCTCTATAACAGTCTGTGGGATTCTTCGTTTTCACTTACTTTGCCAAGTTCCTGTTGGCTTTGTGGGAATCTATCATATTTTAGTGTGAGTTGATGGGTATAAGTCTGGAGTAAAGCTAACTCTCTCAGTTATATTTTTGTTGTGTTTAGTGTTTATTTTCTGTTCTGGAAAACGTTGCAGAGGGAGTTATAGCAGGAGGCACCGCTGGTGTTGTGGTTGAAACGGCATTATATCCTATTGACACAATAAAGACAAGGTTGCAGGCAGGTTAAAAATATATTGTTTCGGTATATCTTGAAGCAACGCATGCATATTTTCGAGGCTCATAATGCTCATGTTTTTCTTTGCGCCTGAGAGGTGTGATCTTTTTTGATGAAATTCCCTTGGATAATTGTTGCATCTCTTTTTCTGGTTATTATTTTGACGCCAAGTTTTCATGGTTTCTTGGGAAATACCTGTCTTTGTTTTGTCATAAAAAAACGCTTACTGAGAACATTCATATGTGCTGAAAGTAGGCCGGAAACCTGAAATGGGGATCAAGTATTTGGTTATATTGCATGGTTTATTAAATATTTAATTTGCAATGTCAAGTTAGGCGACTGTGCTGAAGTGAACTGTTTAATTAATCTTACAGGTAGCTCGTGGCAGTGGAAAAATTATTTGGAAGGATGTCTATTCTGGATTGGCTGCAAATCTTGCTGGGGTCTTACCGTAAGCACCTTCTGCAATTTTTTGTTTCCTTATGTTCAAAATCCATGCTTGATATCTTGAATGGGGGTTCAAGGATTATATAATATCACTGTCATGAGTTGTTCTAATATGCGGCATGCACATTGAGGCCTTAAATGTCCTAAACATGGAAATTGCATATCAAATGCTCCTTATGAACTTTTATAGAGATGGCCCCATATAATTGAGCAGAAACATTAGAGCTTTGAATTTCAATGAAACATCTTCTCTCTCTCTCTCTCTCTCTCTCTCTCTCTTCTAGATCATTTGCCTCATTTTATCAACTCTGCATACTAGTGTTTACCAAAAATAAAAAAAAATAAAAAATTCAAAGAAATTTTAGAATTTCAGGTAGGTAGCTTCAGGTTTCATTGCCTCTCTTCTGCTGGTAGGTAACAGCCTTTTATTATAAACCTTCAAGAATGCTCTGCATCTTCTGTGTATCTTGCTGACGGATCACAAAAATTTTGAGTTGCGAAAAATTTCAACCTCACATCTAGGCTGTTCCTTTTGCTGCTAAGAGAGAGAAGTTACAACAGATTAATCTAGAAATTGATTGTTTTGATACATCCTCGTATTTTTCTGTAGAGGTGAAAAAAACAAAAATAACCCATACAAGGCCATCAAGGATCATTTTTTTATGGACAATTAAAAAAAAAAAAACCAAGTTCAGTTGATGTGATTTATCAATTAACCATTTCGAGGCTTTTTTTTAATGAAATATTTTTGCTGCACATCTGTTCTTACTTCTTTTGACTTTGGCATTCTCTTTTCTCCTTTCTTTTGTGCAGGGCTTCTGCATTATTTATTGGAGTATATGAGCCTACAAAGCAGAAATTACTGAAGATCTTTCCTGACAGTCTTAGTGCTGCAGCTCATCTAGTAAGATTTTTCTGAAAATCCAGTGAGATTTTCCTTTTCTACTTACTGTCTTCTGTCATGTTTTCTATAGATTGCATTGTCTCCAATGTAGAGGAAGTTTGGAGTAGCTGTTTCAATTTGTTGGTCTACAGGCCTTTCACAATGTAAAAAATTTCCATTTCTGTAAGGTTTGATTTATTAGCTGATTGAAGTACCAAAGATACTATAGATAGACAACCTTTTAGATATCTTTGCACCAACCATGAACTAGAATTCTGTGATTTCTATTGTATATGTGGTTCTTCAGTATTTCTGTTTTCCATCAAGTTAGCCATCTGTGACAGCCAAAGGCACATTCATCATTCTTAAATGATTCCATCCTGTAACCTCCTGAAATGTTAAGCCACTGGAGCTAAGATTTGACTGCTATAATTCTTTTTCTGTTCTGCAAACATTTGTTTCTTCTGGTACTTCAATATTCCCAATATTTCCATCTTCCATCACGTTAGCCATCTGTGAAAGCCAAAGGCATTTTCATCATTCTTAAATGATCCCATCCAGTAACCTCCTGAAATGTTAAGCCAGTGGAGCTAAGATTTGACTGTAATTCTTTTGCTGTTCTGCAAACATTTGTTTCTTCTGGTAGAATGCAAGGATTTTTTCTTTTTTTGTAGACTGCCGGTGCTGTTAGTGGGGTTGCTGCTTCACTTATTCGTGTTCCGACTGAGGTATCAATTGTTAATTCATGTAATTTCTGCTAGTAAATGCTTTATGACCCATGATTTCTAGTGATGTATTCTGCAACTTTAACAACAATTCTCAGGTTATTAAGCAAAGGATGCAGACTAGGCAATTTAACTCTGCCTCTGATGCTGTCCGCCTTGTCTTATCCAGTGAAGGCACTGGGGGTTTTTATGCAGTAAGTAATTCCCCTGATTTAACATAGGTGGTGACAGACATGCAGATGATTTTCCTTATTCACATCAGACTTTATGTCTCTGCAATTGTTTTACCCTTAATTAGATTTTGCAAGAACTATTTTAAGGCTAAATTATTTGGCATTTGGGAGCTTCCTGATTTGTTGTGGGCTGATAAGTAAAAGCAAGCCATTTCTTCTCTCCCATTGTTGCTCACAGTTGAATGCAATCTAAGACATCTTATCATCACCCCAAGTTAGCAAATTTATCCTAATTGTATACTTCATCCAAAGGAAAAAGATTCTTCTCATGGATGTAGCTATTTTTTTTTTCCTTGTCTAATGTCTATCAATTTTCTGATATTTAGGCTAATTGCAATTCCACTCTGTTAGGGTTTTTGGCATTTTTGTAATGATCTTCATGTTTAAGTGGGCAGGGGTACAGATCATTCTTATTGCGAGATTTGCCGTTTGATGCAATCCAATTTTGTATATACGAGCAGCTTCGAATTGGTTATAAAGCAGCGGTATGTCCCATTCATGAATCATATGATGCTCAAAATTATGTGGGGCATGAAAATATGTTCATTGTGTATCACAATATTTGCTCTGGTGGCATTTTGTAGTCATGAGGTTTGCAGCTGGTCTCTAGTACTAGTTAATATGCAATTAACTTTTGTAATTTCTATGTGACAATTAATTTGAGCATATATCTCATATAATTTGTTTTAAATAATGGACAAATGCAAAAGGTTAATCTGTAAACTAGCTTAGCTAGTAAATTCTCTTCTTGTTACTTTGTTACTTTTTTTTTTTTTTTTTGAAAAGGTACTTTATTACCAATAATATTTTTTATCATATTTGTTTATTTAAAGAGGAATTTTATTATCCAAACAGACCTCTTTTCTGCCCAATGATGTGAAAGATGAAAACATATAAACTATCAATTTAAATAAACATGTATAAGACACAAGATTTGTCATTTTTCGGAGGTTTAAAAATTATTATGCAGTGCATTTGAATTTTAGATGGTCCTCTGTCCTGCTGGTCTGTGATTATCAAAGCAATGATCCCATATACTGGGAAGCTGTTGTGTCTTCTTGTCATTATTCTAGTTTTTAGCCAGCCTGTTATATGTGTTCTTTAGAGGTTCCAAAATTAATTCAAGTACAGGATATGGTTCACAGCAACATGCCATGGGACTTTCATATAACCCAGAGCCACCATATGTTTTTCCTTACCCTTATCTTTTATGCATAATGAGGAAGGTTGGTTAAACACTTTCTTGGCCCTGCCATTTATGCAGGAATTATTGTCCATGACATTGCATCGTATTTTGTGTACTATGACTTGGTAAAGTCAATAAAGTCTAGGCTTCAGGCAATGCTTAACCATGTGGTTATCCCTGTTGTTTAAAAGTTCTACAATCCTTGCTTAGCTCATCGATTAACCGTGATCAAAGAGAAATAATATGAGAAATGCCTGGCCTCTTGTGCAACATTCACAGTGGTCATAGATTTCTTAAATTTTTATGAAAAGAATTAAATTTTATTTTCTTTTTTTGGTTGCAGGCAAAGAGAGATCTGAATGATTCTGAAAACTCTATGATTGGTGCTGTTGCTGGTAAAAACTACCAAACCAAGTCATTTTGTAATATCATGAACATCCCTTATGAAGTATGTAGACAATCCACATCTTCTGTAATCTATTTCCATTTACATTTTCATAGCATAGCATGACCTGGAATTTGAAAAGAGAGATGGCTAAGATTCTTAGATTCACTAACTTGAAAACCTACAGTTGATTGATTGATGTTGCTACTGACCAATACATTGTATTGTATAGTAAAAATACCTGACCGAGGTCAGTAACTACAAATAAATGTGTTTCATTTCTAGTAAAAATCTTAAATGCATGCAATGATGCATTTAATCTTAAAGCTTCACTTTTTATGTATTTCTGGTTCTTACTTTTGAAGAAAAATTTTGACATAAGATTGCTTGTTATTGAAGATTAAAGGCATCTGTTTCTCTTATTATTCAGTTAATAAAATGATGATATTTTAGTTATTCAAACTAATGTCCTAGGGTTGACAACATTGTAGTATTAATACTTGGTGTTCTTTTAACCTTGGAAATTCTTCCAGTAGTCTTTTCAAGCAATAACAGCTTCAATTTGTTATTTATGCTCTATTATTCAGAGGGATGGAAATATAGAGAATGATGTTTTTTCATAGGATGATGACAAAATGGAGGTGTGTGAATGGACTTGTATGGGACCTCAAAATCCACTTGAAGGATAATTTTATTGAACAGTGATTAAGCCAACAATGCTGTATGATAGTGATGCTAGACTGTAGTGGCTATTAAGAGAACACGTGTCCAAAAAATGAGTCTAGTGGAAATGAGAAAGCTTAGATGTAACTGTTCTCACTATAGGAAAGACAGAATAAGAAATAATGATATTTGTAGCAAAGTAGGCATAGCTCTACCCGAGACAAGATGGGGAAGTGACGTTTGCATTGGTTTTAAGATGTTCATTATAGACCTAGAGTTGTCCAATTAAGATGGGGGGAAGGTGAGTGGGGTTGCAAAACTAGGTGGACATGAGAAGAGAAGGAAAGAGCAACTTAAGCGGACTTAGGAGCCTTTGGTTAGTACAAATACATCTTACGTTAAATTCAGTTCATAATAGAACAGAATGATGAGAAAGATACTTGTAGTTGACCCTAGTTAAATTTGGGATTAAGGCTTTGTTATTGTTGTTGTTGTTGAAGCACACTGGGTTTAATTACAGTCTGGATAATTATGAATTTATTGATGCTATGATGTGCAGCATTGAAATCTGCATTCCCACAAAATGTTGAATATATCTTCACAAAGCTTGAATAAAACTGCCCTTCCAGGTTGATGGGCTTACAGTCAAATCTGCCCAGTTCACCTAGTTTGGTTAATAAGTAGTCTGATAGAACATCTGAACCTGTGACCAATTTGTTTTCTGGTTTATCTCATCTCAATCATTAGGATTTTGTATTATCTGCAGCATCTTAACTTTCCTGCTTTGTTGAATGTTCACTCATTTATTTTTGCACGTCTAGCATTCCTGTTTTGTTGAATGCTCAATCAGTTATTGGTGCACATCTAACTTTCTTGTTTCCTTGAATGTTCAATCATCCATAGGTGCGGTAACTGGTGGCATAACCACTCCTCTTGACGTGATTAAAACAAGACTAATGGTTCAGGCATGCCTGAGTACTTGTTCATATGTGACTAAGATAATACTAATGGTTCAGTTATGCCCAATCTCATTTATACTGTTGACATATTTGGGCCTTTTATGGATATTTATTTGCATTAATGCTTTTGTCAGGGCTCGACTAGTCAGTACAAGGGGATCTCCGATTGTGCACAAACTATTGCTAGAGAAGAAGGACCTGCTGCTCTTCTGAAGGTGCAAGTTTTGCTGATTAAACGGCAAAAGCCATGTGCTCTAATCTTGTAGAACTTTCAATTCAATTTTGCTTCTTTAAGAAGTATCAAATTCATATCTTTTTCTTTTTTCTTGCTAGATTCACTTCTGATATGCATAAATTAGAAAACCATTTAGTCTCTGAAGAGATAGAAGTTCCATTGACTCAAGTGTAGGTGTCTTAAATTTTATTAACTAATAAGCATTGTGAAGCAAATTTCAGGTGTATGTTTGTAATAGTGTTTTTTGGCTATTCGGTATTTTTTAGTTTGATTTGATGAGAAAGTCTTGGTGCTTGGTAGAAATTCTGATTGCAAATGATGTTTGGTTTGATTTCAAGTGCATATACCCAGTGCACAAAGAATTGTGCATGAAACAAGGCTGAAATTATGTTTTCAACCTGAATGAGTTATGTTCTTATCTTTCCTTTGAATATTTCATACTGCAGGGCATAGGGCTGAGAGTATTCTGGATAGGCATTGGCGGTTCTATCTTCTTCGGAGTATTGGAAAGGACAAAGCGATTGCTTGCTGAGAGTCGTCCTATGTCTTAACATTCAAACCAGAATTAAGATGAGCTGCTGCTAGAGGCTTACTCCCCTGGGTGGCTTCACTGGGATATCTTGCGAATTCTTGAAGAAATAATTGATGGCGAAACTTAGATTAGCATTGTGCTGTTGAGGGCTTATGGCTAGCTGCATTGCCCGTTACTGCACATTGAAACTTGCATTTTGATTTGGTACAAGCCTTATGGATTAAAACCATGGGGCGGCTTGTATGGGAGTTGACCTCTCCCTTCGAATAAGGCATTACCATCATAGTGTCAATCACCTTGTTGACATTGACATGTGACTAGGGATACAAGTGATGCTTGCTTGTTCTAGTTTGAAATTGTACCTGAGACTATATAAATACTCAAACAATACCACTTCAACCATTTGGTCCACATTCAATCGCCCTCTCATTTTTGGTTTTCCTGTTTTGTCTATCTGAACACTGGCGAATCAGCATAAAGGTGAGAGAAAGTTGACTTTTTTGAGATGTGTCAACCATGGGTTGCATGAACATGACTTCAGCATTATGCAACTTTACTAATTGTGAGTTATTTTGAGTGGTTTGTAACTTTGATGGAGAAAATTAGTTGGTGGTGGTAATAAAACTCGGAAAGCTAGCAACATATGTATGAACTTATGACAGACATCATTTGTGTCGTACCTTCATAAGAATCCAAACAGTGAAAAAGCGACTCTTTGGCACTTTTGGTGGCAGACAAGGGAATGGTTGCTTTCGGAACACCCAAATGATCCGAAACTATAAAACAAATGTGGAAGATTCGACCCAACCATGAGGATGTGGGCTTTGGTTTAAATTTGTATTCATCAACACTAAATGTACATAATCAGCCCTCTTTAAAGTGGACATTTAAAATGGGATTGACAAAATCATTAATGAAATTATTGGGGCATTAGTGGAAAAGTGCATTGCAATATAATATTGCATTTAAAGTAGATAACTTTAAAATTTTGGAGTGAAATATGATGTTCAAATCCTAAACTTTATTAATTGTTAAGTTCCTCTCCCTTACTCCAATCAGATATAAAATTAATATAATAATAATAACTTTGAACATTCATGAAAATTTAATATTACTGTCTGTAATAATCCAAAAGTACAAAGATCTTGGATGAGTTATTTGCCAAAAAGTGTAATGTATTTGTAATCTTCGCTTAGCTAATTCTTTCGTTATGTTTTCTCTTAACATTAATATTATTTGAACAAAAAATAAAAATAAAAATAAAAAATGTGAGAAAATAAAAATTTTCTCAATAAAGAAAAGATTCGGGGCTACTTACGTTTTAAAAGTGTAAACGTTAAAAGTTGAGACTTTATAACGATCTGATCTTCTTATTCTTTCCATTTTGTATATTTCTATTTATAAATAAATCTTTGAATAGTTAAAACTTAAACGGGATGAGCAAGAAGCAAATTAAATATTTTGGGTGGTTAATTTTACATTAATATAAAATATAATTGGACATGTAATTGCGTCATCTTGTGGCAAAAGAAAAAAAAAATTAATGGGGGCAAAATTAAAAAGTTCATGGGAGAAATTTTTTAAAATCAGTGCAAAATATATATTTTTTATCCAGGCCAGTTGGGGGGTGGGCGCACTTGACCCCATCGACCACTACATAGACTTGTTCACGAGTCCATACAATATTTCCCAATTTAAATTAATTTGCACACGATTGAACAAATTTTAAAAAAATTCTTTTTTGTTTCAATAATTTCCATCCTGGTTCATGTATATGTGGGCCAATTAATTATGTTGGTTCTTATAATTTTGATAACAATAATCACTTTGGTTTATCTCTCTCTCTCTCTCTCTCTCTCTCTCTCTCTATATATATATATATATATTTGTTTTTTTCAATAACGTTTGAACTTGATGAGAAGTTAACGTGAGATCCAAATAATTAGAAAATCCTACCCACTAGTCATAGGGTGTATATTTGTTGAGCATAGGCCATATAAATACTCACGCAAGTCAACAGCTTAAATCCTTTTTTCGGTGCGTTGGAAAAATAACCGGTTACATCCTTAAAAGTTGAAATAGTTGTAAATGGTTATGATTGGATGCAAAGCACCATTAATTTTTTTGTTTTTTTGGCTTAATGTATTTATCGAAAAGAACATTATTCTAAGCTTAATTTAGTGCATCACATGAACGACCAAGTGAATTATATTCCACGACTTTTGTCACAAAATAATAGGCTCTTGGATGCATGTGCCAATGTCAAACCTTATTATATCTGTTATAATTACGTGGTTAGAAAACCTAAACACAGGTAACTTGTAATGGCAAACATTGGTAATAATGGCAAAGACTTTTATGGCACAGATCATTCCCATTGGGGCAGGACCCCAAATCAAAATAACCCTAATGATGCCCCAAAACCCACAAAAAAGAGTAAAGGTTTGATTTTGTTGCTGTCCCCAATCATTTGCTAGCCCCCAACCAAGCCACCAAGCTAGTGACTTTCAATTGGCAGGTAATTATTTTGACACATGAACGATTAGATAATGAGAGTTTTATGATAAAAGTATTATTTGATGGGTCTCGTTAAGTCCCAAAAAGGCACCATTGGCGTGGACAAACAAACCCAATACCATTCCAGTTTAATGGAAAGCATTCATTAGTTTTTAGCACGTTACTCAATACTCAATCAACCAACCGACTCCAACTAAAAATACTACCGAAACAATATTTAGCACCCCAACCCACATCGTACAAGGTGTCTCTGATTTGAAATAATTTTTCTTTTTTCTTTTTTTTTTTAATTTTTATTTTTTTGAGAAAATTTGAAAAGGTTAGATGTAGGGAATATCAATGATCGTAATATATGTGGGTTAATTACAACAATCTTGAATTAAATGAATTTTTTCTTCCATTTTGTTGGTGACTTTTTAAAAGGAAATATATTTAACTAAATTTAAGGAAAATTTTATGGTAACTTCAAGACTCATGACTTGGGTTATATATATATATATATAATTTGTGTGAGTGTGTGTGTCTAAAATAATAATCATTGTATAAGTATCACACATGTAATTGAGTTATAAAAAAAAAAAAAAAACATTCCTTTTCCTTTGCAATAGGTTGAGTTCAAAGTCCGAGTCCCAGAGTGATCCTCTACTCTAAAAGACCTGTATAAAAGTAGTGTCACATATGCACGTAACAAATGCAATGTTTTAGAGTAGGTAACACCCCATTTTATAAAATGGTTGTAATATATACTGGAAGAAAAAAAAAACACTAAAATCAGATGAATATATTGTGATTTCTCAAAACATAAACTGGATTTGAAGCTGGTTTTTAGTCAATTATAAATAAAAAAGCTAAAGCTATATGCTTGAGACATGTATGCACTCCGCAGGCTTGGCTTTGTTAAAAATAGAAAGCCAAAAACTGGACACTGGGGGCGGTAAAGTGAAAGCCCACGCGCCCGACAGAAAGCACTGGACTCCACTCATACATGGGGTGTTCTGGCGAATGGAGCACGCATTGTCAGCTTCTTCTCTTATTATTGTTTAGTTTGGGACATGGAATATATCAGTGAACTCACTCGGCCACCCCCACCCTGATAAAAGAGCCCAACACTGAGAACTGACGACTGATGGGGGGTCTCATTGTCTCTGAGCTGCTTTTTTCAGGCCGTTGGGACTACTCCCTTCACTTTTTTTTCTTTTTTTTTTTGCTTGAATCCTGACGTTGCAGGTTATCCGGACGATGGCCTGACCTCCCCTCTTTCTTCTCCTTAAACTTGGATTCCCTTCTTTCGTTCGGCTTGCTTTTACCATTATATCCCTCTCGCAAAGCCAAGATAAAAAAACACACAAGAGATAGGTATATTTAATATAAATATTATATATTATTATAATAATGTAAAAGTGAGATGACTAAGAGAGAGAGAAAAAAATAATTTTATTATTTTATTAATTTTGTTTAATTATGTGCATTGCTTCTACGTTTCTTTAGGTTTTAATGTTATTTTATTTTATTTTTTTCTTTTTAACAAACGAGGGCAAAAGGTCGGCAAGGTAAAGAGAGGAAAAGAAGAATCGGAGCGGTCACACGTGGCAAGTGAAAAATATGATAGCTTCGGTGCGTTGGACGGGCGTAATTGATTCCATCAAGAAGTACAAGTACATGAAATCAGAGAAGTACATACCACAACGAGAAAACTTAAAAAAGAAAAAACCAATGAAAAGAAAATTCGTATTTTGGGTCAATCTCAGTGAGCAGAAAGGGAATTTACGACATAAATTGACTTATACTCAACAACAAAGTAATAATACAATTAGGGGCTTTCTTTGGCCATGTATCACAAGAGAGACGGACTCTTTTATATTTTAGAGGGAAAAAAAAAAAAAGTACACGCACCCAACAAAAATTCTGTTCGGGTGGTTTGATTTGGGTCAATTTCGAGTTGGATTATTTTTACTTCACTTATGTTTGGGTCGTATTTGGTTCAAGTCATTCAAAATCAAAGTGAAAAGTTATTATTTAAAAATTAAATTTTATTTTATTATATATTAGAATTAGTAAAATATTATTATTTATTATTTTTATATATTAATTTGTATAAAAATATTTTTTATTTTTATATACTAATTTTAAATTTTATTACTTATATTTAATGGTTGATATGCTAATTCTTTTTTTTTTAAAAAAAAAATTACTAATTTTTTATTTTATCATATTTTAAAATAGATAAAAAAGATATTATTATTTATTATTTATTTTTATATATTAATTTGTATTAAAATCATAAAATTATTTCATATGCATTATATATATTTATATTATTGATAATATATGTATATATCTATTTATGTATATATAAAAATATATTTACATATTTATAAATACATTATGTACATTATATTTATTCTTTTATATTTGATCTTTTTTAGTATATTACTTTCTAAATATACTTATTGGAGTCAACTTTATATTTTAAGAGAAAATCAAATGGATGGAAGCAATTTAAAAGTTTAAAAATGCAATTTTCAGAAAATTTGACTACTAAAAGATATTTTGAGAATTTCACATTTTAAAATGTTGTTAAATAGATTCAAAATTTTCATGAGAATTAAAATAAACATTTTGAATTTTCTAACATGAGCTTATTTGTAAAGATCCAAAAAGAATTAGGTTATGAACCAATATTCTCAATCCAACTTATATGGTAGTTAAAATTATTTTAATTAAAAGTTTTTCTCCAAATAAAGTAAGTTAGTTTTAAAGATAAAATGTTTAGTCTTTTTTTTTTAGATTATTTTTGCCACAACTTAGAGTTATAGATAGATATATTAGAGTATTATAAATAGAGATACACGTAAACCTTCATTTTCTTTTTTTCTTATGTGCAAACCTATAATATATAAGGTTAAAATTTTATTTTTAGTTATAAAGATTTAAACATTAGAGAAAGTATTATGAAATTTATGAGTTTTTTTATTTCTATTTTGATTCTTTATTTTGAAATTTTATATTTTTTATTACAATTAATGTTTATGATTATATTAATTGATTGCTAAGATATATTCTAGTTAATTATACTTTATGACTTAATGTTAGTTTAAAATTTAAATTTGTAATTACCTGATTATTTTATCGTTAAGTAGAAAATAAAAATTGATAATTATAATCAAATCTTTGACTAATTTTTATAGAGAGCATGGTCTATAATTAAGCACATTAACTTGTAAATTTGTTATTTAAATAAGATTTAAATTTAATTACAGATGTCAAAGGTTACACAATAGTCATCTGTATCAACTTTTTAATTTTTGAATAACTTGATTACCTTGAATAATGCTGACATGCATAATGCACTAGAATATCCTGTTTGTATGGTTAAAATTACTATCCTACATGCTTATTATAGGATATTCATGGTATTAGTTTTTAGATGAAAATAATGAACTAAATTAGGATCAATAAGTTCTTATAAAACAATTGGTAATCCTAAATAAAAGAGAGTGAAATATTTTTGTTGGTTATTCTTATTCATATTTTGTATTTATGCTCTTGATACCTTAATTGCCTAAGAGTCATAATTATGATATGCTTAATATTTAAGCCTTGTATACATTTGGTTTGTAATATACACAAAGATACTTAGATTGAGAAAAGTTTTTTTTATACTTAACTATTGAAAGAAATGATAAATAATGTGCAAACTATTCTTGACATAACACGATACATAAGGGTGCAACTATTTTTTAATATGATAAAGACGTGAAAGTGACAGATGACTAACTAATATATATATATATTGTCTTTTATTATGTCAATTTTCTTAATTTCATTTATGCCTGATGTGTAATGTTTCCTTAATCAATGATATATGATATGTACTTAGACTTGTTTAATTAACATAATTACTTAAATTTGACCTATCTTTAGCATAATTAGTATAACCTCTCTCCAACATTTTGCATATAAGATTTATTCATTGAGATATGCATATATCTCACCCCTTATTTTTCTAATAGTTTTAAGTTTTTTTACTCAACTTTTTAACAATCAATTAAAGTATTTATAAAATTTGTTACAGATACTTTCTTTTAAATATGTATTTTTTTTTAGTAAACTTTGCTAGGATATCTTTTTCCTTTAAGACGTGTAAAATATTTGAATTTTATTCTTGAGACTAGTTAGCTAATTTGGCTCATAACTTAAGATTGTAAATTTAGATTATAATAACATATAACAAGATTGAAGTTTAAATTTAATTTGGTTTCTATTTTGATTAATTCTCTTTTGCTTTTAATTTTTTTTCTTGTATTAAGGTTTATTGGGGTACCTTGAAGTGTGTCCATCATCATAGGTAGTCACATCAATCATAAGCTCTAACTTAAGGATGAGATAGTATTAAAGTTAGGGATCTAATTTTTGAAACTTCTTAAGTTGCAACAATTATTGAAAAATTGTCACCCTTTTGGAAATATTATCAAAAAATTTTGAAACATAAAAGAAAAAGTTTGAATTTGGATAGATTGTTTAACACACCAAGATTGAAAGTAAGGCTAGAAATCATGATTTACTTGATAACCAAGAAGAGGAAAAAGTCCTTAATATTAAAGAACCAACATCTAACAATCTTATGCCTAACAACAAGTTTCCTTTTATAAAGATAAAAAAGGAAAAGAGATGACTCTAAGAAACATGAAGATAAGAAAAAACCAAGGTTCTTGCAATATATATGAAAAAATGGGACTTTATTAAGAGTTTGCCATAATTGTAAAGACTAAAATAATAAACATAGCAATTTGGTGGAAAAGGTTAAAATGATTGTTGTATTTAGTTAAATTCTCATTATTAATGACAATGATGGTTAGTCGATAGATTCAAGAGCAACATGTCATATGACACTACATAAGACTTTGTTTATGACATATGAACCTATGAAGAAAAAACCAAATCAGTTTCCATGGGAAATTCTTTTTTACTTATGCTATTATGGAAAAAGGAATTATGTAATTCCCTATCATATAAGGAAAATTTTTTACTTTCCAAATTAACCATCATGTTTCTAACTTAAAAAAGATTCTAATTTTTATCAAGAAACTTGATGATTATGGGTTGAATATTGTATTTGATTTATAAACGTGATTATTTCAAAGAAATAATCATTTATTAAGAAAACTTATACTATGGATAATAAATGCTTACTTAATATTAATAAGAAAGTTGCAATTATTGCTTTTATTGTTACTAATGCTAAAATTTTGTGGCACTTTATGTTGGTTCTCAATACAACTCAAGAGGCAAAAGATGGTGAATAAGATATAATTGATTTGGTCATTTAACCCCTATTTAATCCATACTCCAAAGAAAGATAACAAGATAAATAATAATTGAATAATAAAGCAAACAATATAAACAATTGAAAATAAAGAAAGATAAGGAAAAATAAATCAAACAGAAGGATTTATAAAGACTCGACTATTCTTTAAGCTTACGTTCTCTCCTCAAGTTCATCACTTTGAACATTCTTAATTGATTGTCATAATCGATTATCATAATCTTTATCCTTGGGTGAAGATCAAACCCCTTGAAATTTTGTCTGTTGATTCTATGTTAAGCTCATCAATAACTTCGCTTGTTGATTTAGTACCAAACCCACTAATTACTATACTTGTTGATATAATGCCAAACTTACTAATAATTTTACTTGTTTATTTGATGCAAATTTATCTTTAAAACACTTGGGACACTTGACCTTAAATATAAAACTTTACAAAATTTTCTTACAAAATCATATTTTCCTTTTTAGAACATTATGCCTTTTCTCTCTATTTTAATATATCAAAGCATATCTCTTTTTTACTTAAGTCATTCAAGGCACTTAGTTTTATTTATAAATGTTCAATATATAGATATTTAGATCAAACTAGCCATTTTGATTGAGAATATCTATTAGTCATTATGATCGAGAATATCTTTTCATATAAAAAGTAAATCATAATTTGGATCAAATTTGAAAAGTTTGTTTATAATGCATTGGTTAATTATTGTATAGCTCTAGTAGGCTAATCCAAAATCTTTAAAATTTTTCAAGTTTTTGCATTCTATCTAAACTTTCTTTATCAAAAATCAACTTTTGTTAGTTAAACACTTTTTTGTTTATTTAGTTAACCATAATCACAAGTCCACTTGACTAGTCTAAACTTTCCATAACTTTTTAGTTTTCCATCTCTTATTATCATGTTGTTTTGTCAACGGATATAGTCAAAAAATCTAAAGTTATTGAAACTTTTTAGCTTCTTTAGTTCATTGCTTTTGTGTTTGATTTCTCTCATTTTTTGTGGATTTTTCTATTAACCTTATTCAAAAATATTTTCTTTCTCTTACACAATCTTTTTATATTATTTTTTATAATCTTATTCAAATTTAAACTTCCTTCCTTTCTTTTCACAATCTTATTCAAATTTTGTTATTCTTTTTAACTTCATAGCTTTTACTCTTTTTAGTAAATCAACCATAACTTTCTTTACAAAATCCCAAATCATATGTTGTCTTTTTATTTGGAAATTATGCTAAAATAATTTTCCAATTATGTGTAACTCATCATCTAATTTAGCTTCAGCTATTTATGACATCTTTTGGAAGTTGATCGATGTAGTCAGTCTTAGCAATTTTGATATGCTCTAATAATTTAGGTTATATCTTCCTCCACACATATTTAATTAATGCATAGCTAATGACATTAGAAATTAGATAAATCTAGCTTTCCAAAAATGTATAATACATCATTTAATTTCTTTTCAACTAAACATAATAGCTTTAGAAGTTGATTGATAGTTGGCTCACTTTCATTCTTCTACTTATGTTTCTCCTTTTCATACTTATGTGTTTGTGATTCAAACTTTTTCACCAATCATACTAAAACAAACATATTAACAACATTTAATGTTTTATTATCATCAAAACACAATATGAAATCTTAAGAGACAACAATCTCTCCCTTTTGATAGTGAAAAAAAAAAAAATATTGATGCAAATAAGAACATAAACAAATATAACAGACTAATACATCAACATACTTCTTCCTTTTTTTGTTAGAATACAAAAGGTGTCTTAATCAAAAGGGTATAATAAATCTTTTCCTTAATGCATCAAAAGATGTATCTCTTTTTGTCGAGCAAGTAATAAACTCTCAAGGCATATATATCACAAGAGTATAAGGACATAAAGGCACATGTATAGAAATGTCTATCTCCAATAGATATGTAAATATAAAACCTTAGGAAATCCATGTAGGTGTAATTATCATTTTTTCCCTCAATTATGCAATATAGGATCAATATAACAAGAAAAATGTAAACACTTAGAAGAGATACTCAACCAATCACATAGTGTAATCTTACACTCCCCTTATTGTTGTGCAACTCATAACATCATGTAGACTAGAAATGCGACAAAGAGTATTACCCAATATACCATTGTGTTTCTTTTCAAGCATATTTTTACCATATTCATCTTTATCAACTTATTTAATATAGATATTGGTGTACTACAAGGATTGGAATTATGCATGTCAAAACTTCTTTGATAACTTCTTTATATTCCTAACTTGGTTAAAAATTCCATCTGGATTTTCTTTTGGAATATTCCTTATTCATCATGAACAAGCTTTAAAATTAGAAAGATGCTCCATATGAACTTCCAATAATCTATTCTTGGAAAATCAATATAGCACACTTTTATTTCCTTTGGCAATTTTTAAACCATATGGTTAATGTTGCCCTCCTTTGATACATGAACTTATTTCCATAAAAAAATGTTGTTACTCATTTTCATTCTTTATGTCTTTACTTCTTTAATGTGTCATTCAAGCTCATGTTCACTACTTTCTTGTTTATAAACATGAAGCGTGTCAAATCAAGTTCCATCATAATCCAAAGTAATGATTAATATACCTTAATTCTTTAAAATTGGTCGATCATAGAGGTTTCTCCATAAAGAATTTCTTGTATTTTTAAAACATATAATCTACTTTTGGAATCTAAATTACTTAAATCTATGAGGTTGAAAAATGTTGTTAATCAATTATGATGTCTTTCCCTAATCACATAAGACAATATACAATAAGTTAAATAACAATAATATATGATCATAAAGATATATCAACTTAAATGAGCATATAACATAAGTATATATAAGATGGCTTGATTATAATGAATACATTATAAAGTTAAGTGCATGCCAAAAGAACAACATATAACCATGATAACATTAATCATGCTTGCAAATAATCAATCAACTATGACAATTGAGACATATTAAAGATAAAGTTTGCATAAGAGAATTAAAATATATTGCACAATATAAGACATATCAAATAATCAATCATCATAACAAACTAAAGTGATTATAGCATAAGATAGATAGGGGTTATTGAAAGAGTTTGAGCATTCCATTCTTTATTGTCATTATTATCTAACCAATAAAATAATTTCCAAAGATCTTTTTCTTTGTTGATGACAATATTCCTTTCCACCTACCAAATAGTTTAAGTGATAGGTTTTAATACTCAAACATGATTGGGTCTTTTAAGGTTAAATTTGGTGCCTCTTGCACTTATGTGAGAATAACCATCCAAACTCCATCTTAAGTTATAAAAATTTTAGATGTAATCATAGTCATTATAAAATTAATATTTAATATGATATATAACATGATATCTATATGCATAAGTATTATATTTATCATACTTTAGGCTTTTATGTGTGTAAACATATTTGTGTGATGCTTTCTTACCATGATATGATGCATAAGTGTTCATATATAATGTGTTACTAAATTCTTGTGTATGTGAGTGAGTATGAACTATCTTACCTTGATAAATTTTTTGTTAACATGCATGAAAACACATAGCTCAAACCACATTTTTTTACCTTAATGCTTTTGATAGTTAAGTAATAGGTTTAATTTGTCTTTACTTTAAGCAAACTTAAGGAGAAACTCTTAAAGTTTAGATGAATATTTTTTATCCAAAAGTTTTATAAGTCCTTTCTTATTGCATAAATTATCAAACTCACTATTTTTCTTAATAAGTGACTTGATTTCATCTTTTATAGAAGCATTTTCATCTTTTAAAAAATCATTCTTAATTTTTAGTGAATCATTCTCATTCGTTACTATAAAGGAATCTTATTGGATAACAAGAGAAATACTTGTAGACAAATAAGAATTAGAACTCTCATAGGGTAAAGCAAACCATTAAGCCTTTAGATAGAAAAGAATTCTTCAAAAATTCTCCCTTTTCACAAAAACTAAAAAAGGAAAAAGAAAAAAGTTTAACATTAGAAATATAACAAAAAATTTGAAAAACTATGATTGGAATTCTTTGGAATGATTTAATAGCAATGAAATGATAAATAATTTTTTTGTATACAAAGCCGCATAGTCTTGAAATTATTTCTTTATAGATTAAAAAAAAAAAACTAAGGGTTATCACAACCATAGTAATACTAGTCGAGATAAATAAGTTACAAAAATTTTTGTAACCATAAATTTGAAGATGATGTTATCTTTTTTTTAAAAAAAGTTTTAATGTTTTCAAAAGTTACTTTAAGCTTAAAATTTTAAATGCCTAAATAAAGGATATGTTTTTTAGACTTTACTTAAGAAGTGATTTAGTTTTGATTAACGTTTAAATATTTTAAAACTATCCTAGTCAAGTAATAAAAAAATTATTGTCATTGTAACCATTGAATAAATTTATATTTTCTTATTTAATGAAATTTATGTATTTATCATCTTATCCATTAAGTTTAAAAAATAAAATAAACTTAACTTGGTAAAAAGCATAATCACCATAAAAGGCACTTCCAACCTCGCATTTAGTTATCTAATATGAAACTTTATAATGATCATACCAAATATTATCATTGTATTATAAAATTTATAATGATCATACCCATGCAAGTTTGAGATATATAAAAAGGATGCTACCAGGTAAACAAATCTTATTGTTTGACTTTAATAATCTTTGTCATAAGTAACTTCTTCTTCTATATAGTGTCTTTTTAATCTTATATTTCCTTAATAAAAATTGATATAATTTGTAAAATTATTAATTATAACAATAAAAAACTTGTTTAAAAAATTAATATCAAATATAAGAATAAATCAAAGTCCCGTAATATTCCTTAAAAACATAAACAAAAGGAAATTATTCTTTGGCCACCCCATGATCTAGCTATCTTCAACTTAGGCCCTTAAAAGAAAAAGTTGAGAAATAATTAAAAATATTATTTTATACCATAAGAAAGTAGTTGCAAGGTATTATGTATTATTAGTTATGGGAATACTATATGTGACATCATGACACATTATGAAAATGCAAGTAATAGGCAACATAGAAAATGTTGGTCCTACCTAGTATATAATGTAAAAGTAATATTTTCTTGTTATATATATAATATTGTAAAGGTTATATCAGGTTCGACCTTTTAGTAGTGTTGATTTATATGTTTTATTTGATTTTTTGATGGGAATTGTTCTTTATATATAATTTGTTTGTCTTTTAAGAAATTGTCATTTTGTATGCAATGAAAAAATAATAAATATAAATCCATTAAAACTAATTATCAATAGATGTTTATAGGTGTAAACACTGGTTTAAAATGATTTATAATATTTGTAATATTATCATGAACTTTTAAAGAAAATAGACATTTTCATAGTGCAATAATTTATAATAGAAACACTAATTTGCTTTGTAGTAATATGATAAATGGTAAAAAATTTTAATATAAAAAATTAGAGTCTAAAATTCAATAAAAGAAACTAAGAATACAAAATACTTTTATCAGTGGTTAAAAGCACCATAAAAACATTAATAAAAAAAATGTAAAATGATCAGTTAAAAAAAAGAGAGAGAGAGATAATATAAACAAACGATAGAAGAAGGTTTGGTTATACATAATCGTGTGTACATATGCAAAAAGGACATAAGAGACAATTACAAACTAATAGCCATTTTTAAAATGCACACTAAATGCCTAATCATTACATTAATTGTGTGATAAGAAGATGACAATGATCCTTAAGATAATATACTTTGTTATGTATTGATCAAATAACTCTATGAAAGTCCTATTTAAATGTTTTATAGGAAATTTCATTCTTACTATCTTCTAGGTAATTAAAAGAGAAGCCACACAACAAGAGTGATTCATTAAATAGGTAAACATAAGAATACAAAAAAAAAAAAAAGTAAGTAAAATAATGAGTACATAACAAGTATATAAGAGATTTTACATTTTTTAATAATACCTTGCCTATGGTTACAAAGAAATTATTGTTCTTACTATAACAATAAAATTGTACAACGAATACACTTGTATTTAACAATCAAATCCAAATTTGACATTATTGTAAACTCTTCACACAAACCTAAGAAGACACTTAAATCACATTTAAATTCTCTTAAAATTTCTCTTTAACTCTATGAAATTTCATTGTATAAAGTCACCATGTTTTTATATAAAGATCTAAATACATAGCAAATAATAGAAAAATATTAATTAGGCATATTTTTTGGGATAATAATAATGTCAAACACATGTTTGGTTCACACACTTCAACAAACTATTTTAATACACGTAATCTAGCATATTTACTACTTAAACATTCTAACACAATAATAATTATATAGTTATAACATTATAGCATATGTAGTTAAAGAGAACCTAAAAAGAGTAAAGAAATTTATAATGACCAAAAAAAAAAAGAGTAAGGGGACAAAAGAGAAAATAAGGAAAGAAATGAGAGTGGCTGCAAAGAGAAAGAAAAGAGAGAAATTAGAAAAAAGAATTATAAAGAGGAGATAGTTTAAAGAAAGAATATAGTGAAAAAAAATATAGAAAAATAAAAGAAAAGTATAAGAAATTGTAAAGAGAAAAAATGTAAATTGAGAAAATATCAAAAGATAGAGAAAGAGATGAGAGACATAAAAGAGAGAAAATATTTAGGAGAGAGAGTGTAGAAAGGTGAAACAATAAAGAGATACTCTAGAAAGAGGAGAAAAATTATACAAAGAGCGAAAAGAAAGTGTAGAGAACAAGTGGAAAATGAGAAGAGGAAGTGTAAAGAGAAGGACAAAAAAGTAGTAGGCAAAAAAAATATGAAAGGAGACATGAGAAATAATTTAAAGAAGAATGTAAAAGAGAAATAATAATAAGAGAGGGAAAAAAAAGGTAAAGGAATAAATGCAGAGAAACAAATAATGAGTATTGAGAGACAAATTGTGAGGAAATGGTAAAAAGAGATGGTATTAAAAAAGAATATGAAGAGACAAAAAAATAACATAAAGGGAAAATATGGAGAAAATGAGAGGAGAGAGAATTTAGAAGCAAAGAAGGTTGTAAAAAAAAATAAAAAAGTATAGAGAATAACAGTCGAAATAGAAGAAGGAATTCAGAGAATTTTGATACACTAAAAATTTAAGAATGAATTAAAAATATCTGTGTTGTTTTTGATTTTTTTTTGAAAAAGTACTTTTATATTTTAATTGAAAAAATAAAAGGCATTCATCAAGCAAATTTTCTGTTGTCTTGTTAAAAACAAGAAAAAAAAAACCAGAAAACACAAAAAGTGAGAATCATACCAAATAAGCTCTAAACAAGTACTGGTCAAACGTTGTAACCCTATTGGACAATAACTTCTTTTGGCTATGCACTCATTGAAAAAAAAAAACAAAGTAAAAAAATGAAAAACGAAGCCTCACTTCGAAATATTTTGACAGTTTAAAGTATGGCTATTATTGATATTATAAAAGGTTTTATTCCATTGTAGTCACAAACGAAAAGCTACTCGATTGATCTATATTGTTTCAATTCGGATGCATTTATTTTTTCCACTCGTTGCTCATTTTATATTTGGTAATTTGTCCAATAATATACAGAAGTATATTTATTTTGCATGTGCTTATTTATCTTCATAATCATTACTCATTATTAGTTACATAGTTTATTAAGTAATTAGGATTTGCTATCAAAATAACTAGTTTTGAGCCTATTACTAATTTGTGACTCCTTTTCCAAAAAAAAAAAAAAATGCTAACCACCATTTTGTGCCCTAGACTCCTCCACTCATTATTTTCTTCAAACTGAAGCTAATAATTTCACCTAATTAAGTTTCAGTTGTTTAAACGTGTAGAGGAAAAAGTACAAAACTCAATCAGTAGCTCAAAAGATGCACAATCCGATGACTAGAATTAAGCAAAACAATAAGATGATATGACTGTGTCCCACAAAGAAATAATTTTAGCAAGATAAATAAGAAAGGTTGGCAAGGGTTATTATGATTAATTAAAGAGATGACATAGCAACATTATAAGGGTGGTTTGGAGCTTAAGCGATAATGGGTTGGTGTGGGGCATGCAGGGAACTGTGTGCAGTATATATCTATATATATACACACACACACAAACAATTGGTATATCAGAAAGTGCCATACATAGGAAAAGGAGATGAGAAAGTTGAGAAGCTTTTCTTATCTGAAAAAAGTCAAATAGGGCCTCTTTCTCAACGCCTTCACAGAATTGAGAGATGTGCACCAAAGATTCATCATCATTGCTGCTGATATTCATTTCCTTTAGGCTCACAAGAGAGACGGTGAAACAACTCTCAAAAAAGAAAACAAGGGATGCAAAAGAAACCCAAGATAGTGATGGGTGCATCATTTATGTTTCTCTTTTTCATGTTTTTGAAAGATTTTGCGGGTTTTCACTTTTCATGTTCGCTTTTATTATATGGGAAGGTGCTGTTCCGTAAAATTGTGCACTCACCTGTCACGTCCTTTGGAGCCATCTAGGGTGACAAAAAGCTTGTAAAACAATTATTTCCAATTGCAACCCCAAAAAAAAAAAAGTCACACATTCAACAAATTAGCTGTTTAATAATAAAAAAAAGAAAAGAAAATTGTCGTCTATTGTTGACCTCCGGAGATGCCTTTTCAACTCCGTTGAGAAACAAAAATTCCATGCTTTTGAGGCCAAACAGTGGTATGTTTTGCGCCATTAGGCCAACTTCAGCTGGATGTTAAACACCCCACGAACTTTATATTAGTCCCATATCAAAGACACTTAAATATTATATTATTCTCTATTAAATTTACTCACAATTAATTTGTTTCCTTCCTTCTGTCAATCTCTCAAAAGCTCAAAAATAAACAAGAGAAATGACTTGGAAAGTTTACAGCGATGTGCTGGCAACACAAACTGGGAGAGGGAGACAGAGAAAGGGTGGTGGTGGTGCTGGTGGGGGTGGGGAGTAAAAATGGAAAGGCAGTTCGGCGTGGCTATTTTTTTTAGGCATTTTCCTTTGGTTACCTCCAAATTGCCTATTTTCCCTGTCTGGCTCGGTGTGTTTTCTTTTCTTTTATTTAAACGCTGCTATCTTTACCCGGATAACAATAATAAAAAAAAAAAAAAAACAGCTAATTAACCGTTTTAGATCATCAGGGCTCCGTTTGGTTTGACATTTGATAGTACCATATTCGATGTAGTGCTTGGTATTTGTCTGGTGGACGAATGACGACAGCAATCGTCAGCAATAAGGCAGCCCCATCTGCTCTCTCTCTCTCTCTGTTTTTTTTTTAATTTATGACAAAGTAAGAATATTTATTAAACCCCTTCTATAGAAGAAAAAAAAAAAAAAAAAAGCTTTTTTAAACCCATCTCATGTGATTAGCACAACTCTACAGCTGCGGCTCCCATTTGGAGCGTTTTGTATGGATTTCCCCACTTTTTTTTTTTCTTTTTTCTAATCTTTGGTTCTCGACTCTTCTCTCTCCCTTTCTCTTCTAGTTTTTTTTTTTTAATTTCTCTCTTTAATATATACAACTTTCTGAATCTTTGAGCACACATAAAATGAAGCCATCCTAACACACCTCTTTTCCAGCTAAAAATAAATAAATTCTTTTCTCTATATGTAATTTTGTTAATTCTTGTAATTATGTTTATGGTATCAAGAAACAAAGGCATATATATATATATATCCTTAAAATATACAATGAAAAATTAATAATATGCTTTGTAAATAAATAAAGTATTTAGGTCCTTGTGGAAATTTACCAAAGTTATGTAGTACTAAGCAATTGCTAAAAAGGAAAAAAAAAGTCTTTAGTTGCTATTCTAGGTTTTGACAAAAGATTCAAAATATTTGTGTACTAAATTGCTAAATTACATTTCAATCAGCAAGGTAACTACTTGTTTACTGTATGTATTAATCATCCATCTGCTATCCGCCATTATATGCTAACATCTAACGTTATCTGCGATTAATGTCGTAAAAGACAGGCCTCTAGAGGGATCATCCACTGCCATAAAATTTTCTTTTCCTATAAAAGGTGCTAAACTACCTCCGAGAGAGAGAGAGAGAGAGAGAGATGGCGGAGACCTACCAAGCCATGCTAAACCAGGGCTTGTTTGAGGAGCAAGAGATGCCTGGGCAAATGGGTTCCTTTTCTTTTCCTTCAAACTTAAACTTTCCTCAATTTGGTAATTGCCACCAATCTCTTAAAGCAGCAGGTTTCATCGTGCCTCCTATTCTCGCTGCTGATCATGCACTTCATATCGCTAATCTCACGGAGAATCTGCTCCCTTCCGTCACTCAAAAGCAAAGAGAAGACACACTGGGAGGAGCTCATCTTCTCTCCTTGCAGAGATCCAGTGCAAATCTCTGGTATTTATATATTTCAATGATCATCATACGTACCTTTATGTACAAAAGGAAAACCCATCGTCCAAAAGTTTCTATCTTCTTCATTTTTGTTCTTATACATCATTAGTCTTTGTTCACTTGTCCCAAAATGAAGATCCTGACCGATCCATGGATGATATATTGAAACATCCCAGTCCTGGCTATTAGGTTAACGTTAATGAAAATCTTAGTAGAGCATCTAAACATAATAAAGCGAGTTGCTAAAACATGACTAGGAAGGTAGGATCTTCAAATTATGAAAGTAGTCTCTTTTTTCCACTTTCCCCACATGTTCTAGGTGTTTTCTTGCAGACTGCTTTCTCTTTCTCTCCAATTGATTGGCTTCTGCGGTACTGCACAGAGAAGCCTAGTCATGTTTGAACTTTGAACTTTGAAGTGGTTTTTCATCAGGGCATGGGGAGAGTTAAGTGACTGCAGCTTGATGAGCAGCAAAAGAAGCGGTGGAGATCAACATCATGAGCATCTTGGGGTTTCTTCAATCAAGATGAAGAAGATCAAAGCAAGGAGAAAGATGAGGGAGCCTAGGTTTTGCTTCAAGACTCTGAGCGATTTGGATGTGCTGGATGATGGTTACAAGTGGAGGAAGTACGGCCAGAAAGTTGTCAAGGACACACAGCATCCCAGGTAATTAATTAATTAGCCATTGTTTCCCTTCAAAGCTCCTTTTATTTTCCTTGTAATTAACTTGCAATTAAGCAGCAATTAATATCTCACTGCAAAGTTAACATCACTTTGGACATTAGCTTTTAGAATTTGTGCCCCCATGAACATGCTATGTCGAACCTCCCTACCCTACCCTCCCTCCTTCTCTCTCTCATTATCATCATGATTTCTGATATGATTTGTATTGCCTGCTAGGCTTTTACAGGCTTGGCGCAGGAGATTTTGATTGATAGATGTATATGAGGGAATACTCATCATGAACACTAAGGATTTATTCACGAAAGCGGCCAAAAAGAAGTAATTATTAGCTTTTGAAAGGCAAAGTAACAATACAAGGAGGGAAAAATTAGTATAATTGTCCAACCATTGATCAATTATAACGTTATATATTCAAAGTAGAACAGATGATTATTAACCAGATCCTAAAAGGTAGAAATTATAAAGCTTGGATAGATATTAATACTTGATTTGAGTTTCACTCCAGTTTACAATAGATTTTTTTTTTCTTTTTTTTTAGAATAAATGTGCTAGCATAAATATTTGTGTTTGCATGTAACTTCACTGCAGATGGCTTAACAAAGTAAAAAATCACAAGACAATTTAATTTTATACGTAGTTATGATCGCTTGCTTTCTTTCTTTAGCTACTCATCTCTGTTATAATAGCTCTTCTTCTTTTATAAAATATTATTACCTTGACTTATAAAAAACAAAAAACATTTGTGTTTTTGCATGGCCAAGTGTATATAACTAGACATTCTTAGATGCATAACAACGCAAAAAACACATATTATTAGATGCATGTACCACGCTTACCACTACTAAACATTTGTCAAATGCATCTTCATTGTTTGAGCACTTCACTAGTTGACTTTTCTAGCAATCTCCCTACTGGGGGCAGCCTTGAACACAGTGTGTTTGGGAACCGAATAAAGTTAAATCCCAAAATGGGAACTAGTCAATTGTTTGGCGGTTCTGAATTGAACCGGAACCGCATAGGGTAGCCTGATTAATGTTTATCTTCTTCAAAAGACTGAAACCAAGACCAGTACAGAAGCGGTCCCATTCTAAACCAAAATTTTTATAAAAAAAAAAAAAAAAACATAAAATTTCTGTAAATTTAACATCTTCTTTATTTAAATTATTGAAGACGAATCAAATAGAATTATCTATGGTTTTTTGTTTTTTTTTTTTTTTGTTTTTAATGAAAACTCTATACATTTTTTTTTATTGTAAAAATTTATTAATTTCTTAGGTAAATGGTTGGCTCGATTTGAGCCAAAACTTTCCTGAAACCAAAACTGAACTGTTCCTAGTCAGTTACATTTTGATTCCTCCTGACAATAATTGAAATGAAGAACTGAAACCGGCAGTTCCAAATTAGAGTTGAAATGAACCGGACTATATATATATATATATATATACAGTTAAATTTTACTCCACCTTTTCTCACTTTTGTCATCATATAGCAAGGACGAAGTAGAACGCCGTGTAAGGATGACAAGGGAAAGTGCTCTAGATATGATTTCAGCTTTGAATATCTGATACATGTCTTGACTATTTTCTTTGACGATATGATTGCTGATACGAGTAATTGCATTTGATTAGAGAAAATTGGTGCCTCTTAAAATAACGTTGACATAACTACAATAAGGTCGTTACATCTTTCACCATAAAATAGTCATACAATATATAATTTTATTTTTGATAGATATGCAATGTACCATATAAAAATTATAGCTTATTAAAACGCAATAAATAAATAAATAAATAATGTTTTTTCTTTGTCTATAGGCTCAAATTGGAGCTAACACTCGAGACCTTGAGCCATGATGGCAATTACAGTACCCATTGAATGACTCCTCCTTTTAGTAAAATGGTAGGGCAACTCAATAAGAAACCTATAAGTTCCAACCCACCAAATTGGAGTCGTAGCAACTCTACATTGAAAATATTGATTTTCAGCATCCATTCTATCTATAAGAACCCTAGAACGACTTAGCTAAAGTTCGTTGCTAAGTTTCATAAAAACTTTTATCCTTTGCTTAAAAATTTACACCATACATTGTCTCCTTTTAGAACTATAACATCATGCCATATATAGTATGAATCTCTATCTCGACGTCTCAGCTAGTGACCTGTTAATCATAATTTTTAGCAACAGATGAAACCTGTATCTCTGAGTTGTGTACCTTACTTTGGTTTAAGGGACAGTTTTCAACTCCAAAGGATAATATTAATCAACGTTATCATGATCATAAAGTCGTGTTCATCAATTCCAACATTAGTAGTGGCGTCCAATCCAGTACACCCACACAAGACACAGCTGCAAAACTCTTGGACACATATATTGCAGCCAAAGTTGTTAATGTGGTGCTATACAAAATGCAGGAGCTACTATCGTTGCACGCAAGATAACTGCCGCGTAAAGAAACGAGTGGAAAGATTAGCTGAGGATCCAAGAATGGTGATCACAACCTACGAGGGGAGACATGCACATTCTCCGTCGAATGATCTAGAACAAGACTCACAGGCTCCAACCCAGCTTAACAATTTCTTCTTTTAATCAGTGTACGCTTAATTCAATCAAGCCTAGACTATCATTGACTGTGGTCTTCCCTGGATTAGTTGTCTTTTGATATATATATATATATCTATGTATGTATGTATGTATCTTTATGATGAATAACTGAAAACTGAGAGAGATGTGAATGCCAAAAGGCCATCGCTCTTAGGCCTTTCGCTTTTTGCATGCTCTTTGTTGTTATTATAGTTTGTCTAATGAATAAGGACTTCGCAGTTTTGGTTTCTAAATGTTGTAGGATTCAGATTCTGCAACTTTTGGTTTTCATGTAATCATGTTTCACCGAGGATTATATATAAAGACCGACTTTTACTTCACTTAGCTTTTCAGTCTCCTTGATATATATATCACAATACTTTCATTTGTTGGTGATTAAAAAAATATATATTATTATTCTTTCGCGTTATCAAATTGTTTCTAATACTGAAAAAGAAGTTGCGAGATTTATGAAAATTATATATTTTAGGACTCTAATGGACCAATAAAAAAAAAAAAAAAAAAGGTTTCTGATCAGGATTCCAAACCTCAATCATGAGACAACTCAAATAATCAACCAAATCCAATTAAAATTCATTAAGGCTTTTCTTTAATGATCATCTTTTAACTTTAATGAGGCTTTCCATTTCTCAGTCTGAGCTTGTTCCGAACCTTCTAGGATGAAAGTTCTAACAAATTTAGGAGCCCCCATCTTGCCTCTCTATTGGTTTTCTTTTTCTCTTTAACCAATTGAGGTAGCTAAATGCAAATTATGGATCAACTTCGGCTTAGTAACATTGGAGTTGTTTCTTTCGAGTTAGCAGAGTCAATTGACTTAAAAAGGAATTAGCTAAGCCACATCCTAGTAACCTTTCCTCTTGCTTATTCTACTAATTTGTTGTTGCATGTAATTAATATTTATAAAATTACTTGATCTGATAACATGAATTTATGATTACCTCCTCTCTAGCTCACCTCCTTAGGCCCAGCCTTTCAACCAGTGGCCAATATGCAACTTTTGGGTCAATGTTTAAAGTGGCTACTGTCCCGGAAAGTGTCCACTAGGCCCAGCAGTAATGGCATCCTAACTGAACAAAATTTATAGGACATCTATCAATATAATGTATATATATTTTCATTACAAAACGCTTGCCATGTAGTTCATTTGCTTTTGGAGCTCATATCATCATTCGAGCCATTAATTTTAAGACAATTTATTGAAGAAAAATGAGCTCACTGTAATTTATTTTCTCTTTCTCCTTTCCTCTTCCTCTTTGTTTCTGCTTTCTTATAATATGGATCATGCAACTCATGCTGGTATGTGTTTATTCCTTTGTGAGCAATTTGATTTCTATCTCTACAAATAGAAATAAGTCTTGAGTTGACATGTTCGGAGCTTATAGAATACTCGTTTTTGGCTGTTTAAAAATCATTGGGACTTATTTTTATTTTGATTTTTTAGTCGAATAAAAGATTCAAAAGCCTTTTCCTTTTTTATTTGCTGAATTTTGCATAAAATCATTTTATATTTGTTGAAAGTATGCATATTGTGATGTACTCGAATTAGCATTTTCTTTATATAATTTTCCTATTAATAAATTTTCAAATTTAATTTCTTTTATTCTTTATTTTATTTTCTTATTTTTTGTCTGTGCATATGGTGAAAAGTTTTTATCTTTACTATAACCTAATTTAGTACTAAAGGTATGTGCATATTTTTGTTATAAAAATTAAAATTGGATTATAGTTTTATCTATACTATCAAATCAATTAGTATTTAATTTCTTGGTGAATTGATATGAACAATGAACAGAGCAATGCATTTCATTTACATTGCGAAGAAGGAGATGCAATAAATATCAAGAAAAAGAGGATGGCTGCAGCAAAGCTTTATTCACTTTCAATAGCTATAAAGCATAGTATTTCGTAGCTAAAAAAGAGGCCAGACAACCCAGAAAGACATCAATTGGAATCGGTGAAACCCCTATAATGCAAACATTTGAGCCATAACAAAGGCCGCGACAAAGTCATAGAAACAATCAGTAAAACTCGCAAATCTGAAATATCAAAATAGAAAGGTAACATTTTATGAATAAATAATAACGTCTTAGGCTGAATAAGAATAAAATGAGAAAAAAAAAAAAAACGAAGAGTATTTCACTATGTTAGTTAGTTTCAAAATATAACAAAATTTTATAACTTAGCACATGAAAATGAAAAAAAAAAAAAAAACTAGCATCGCTTACAATTTCAGGTTAATTGTGCACCATTTTTACTTTGCATCACAAAAGTTATAAGGATAGAAATTTTAATAGAACGGGAGAAACATATTTAGTTTGTGCCACAACTTTGTCTAATTTTCCCTCTCTTTGTTGATTAAGAATAAATTGTTAATTAGATTGCGGTTTCCTTTGAAGGACAACAATGAGGTCGTGGATACAAACTCCGAGACATGAACATAAATATTATAATATAATAAAATAATTTTTTTTATAAAAAAATAAGATGTGACCTATTAATTACAAATTTTAATAATATAATTATTCAAATTTTTAATTTCAAATTTAAAATTTTATCTTCAATCCGTATAAACTAAAAAAGAAGAAGAAGAAGAAGAAGAAGAAGAAGAAGAAGAAGAAGAAGAAGAAGAAAAAAAAAGTAAGATACAAACACGGGTATAGCAGACATATATGTATATAAATATTTAGTGCAAGTATGTTTTGGGCCAAGCCTGAGGCCCAAAACTATTAAAGTTTATGTCTGGAACCGTAAAAAAGCCCAACAGAGCTTTGGGGCTCAATTTTGGTCCAAGCCTGTGTTAAAATCCAAAAGATTCTCTAAGAATTAGATTCCTTCAAATCTTTGCCTCGGACCCCTAAAAGACGTTTGAGTCTTCAACTCTCCTTGTCTTCTAAGTCTCTGCTTCTGAAGACTTCAACTCTCCTCCTCCTTCCTCGTGTCACCTTTCCCGTAGATTAATAATCTCTTTCAGACACACACATGCATTAATATTTTAACAAGTGTGTGGATGCATAATATATATATATATTTGCCTAAAATCTCCAAAAACACTCGATAACCCAAATCTATATCTATTGTGGGGGATTTTCTTTTGTTTTTTTTTTTTGTCCAGATCCAGCGGCAAAGACAAGTTCAAGATTTTCAACTTTGTGAATGTGAAGTCGTTTGTTGTGGTGCATGCCAGAGGAGACGCGTGTTTAATGTTGTGTCTTTTTGACGTGGCTGGCACATGAGATAAGTGCATGTGTCATGTCGGATGCACGTTCAATCTAGCATTCTTTTTCTTTCTTATACGGAAAGGCAGTAATGTATTGATCTGACTAAGGGATGTATGCTATTCCAACCAAGGGCATCATCAATTGAAAAATTCCTTAGCTTTACTTTTGTTCATTTCATTGGTAATTACTCCTCCAAACCCCCCCCCCCCCCCCACAAAAAAAAATGTAAGCAAATACCGAGTCGCAGTGATGCTTTCTCACACTTTTTCTGAGAAATTTGGTGTCGGGACCTATAATCGATGTTTACATCACTTTCTAATTAGTTTATTTTCTTACACAATTAACCCAACGAGGAATCATTCTTTTTCAATCTCATATCCTTCTTGATTACTTTCTTTCCCACCATTTTCTAACGAGTCAAACATAACTAACGCAAAAGCCCATTACAACAATGAAATTGCAACAGCTCATTGCATCAATCAAACTAATGCAAAGCTCGTTACAATACTAAAGTAGCAGTAGCCAATTATTGAAAACAAGCACAACCCACAAGCCGTAGGCCCATCAAGCTCAGGGATCAGATTGGCGCCGCGCTCGGGCCACGGTCAAGATATCTCTCAGGGTAGATTCAGCCATGAGTCAAGGAGGGCAGTCGAATACAATCCAAATATCTCGACTTTTGATCCCGCGAAGGATTTCTCCATGAATCTCTGAATCTGCTTTAGTTGGTCATGGAGGACCAATTCGTGGGGGTATGGGCTTGACAATCTAAAAGAATTGACTAAGTGAAACCATACATTCCAAATGTGTATGGGAAAAATGTAATGCTTGGGAAATGACAAAGTCAAAGATGAGATGCTTGGAATGGTTCTTGGTCTTGAACGTGGGCTGCATCACTTTGCCAATTCCTTTGATCTTACTTCTGTCCAGATGGAATATGCCAAGTGCCCATGGGCGCAATGCCAATTCGAATCCCTAGTCTAATTTTTTAAATTTCTCACATATTCTTTTCATTTCTTATAAAAAATAACACATGACATTTGATCCCATAAGGCCATTAATTCATTACGCCGTCATAAACTCATTTAAATATCCATTAGTATTAATGGTTAAATTTCGGAGTTTTGAAGTCATACAAGTTGAAACAAGATACCACTAAATGATATTTTAGCAAATCACATAGTACAAAAAATAAACTCTTTTTTCTCGATAAAAACCTATTTATCATGTCAATTAATAATTTAACCTTGTGTTATTAAAAGAAAATAAATGAAATTACTTATTCCTCTTCTTCTTTTTCTTGCTAGTTATTATTGTTTCACTTATTATTATAGTTTTCATTATTTTCATCATTGATGGTTTCAAGTCATTAGGCATAATTTCATTTCCATTTGGATTAATGAAGCATCACAAAAATACACAAAAATTGCAAAAGAAAAAAGTTCCAAGATCTCTCTCTCTCTCTCTCTCTCTCTCTTTTCATTTTATATTTTATTCTAAAAGTGTGTTTATGTCTGAAGCACGATAATGTTGGACATGTGCTTTAGGTGCTTTGTGATTGAAATTGTGGAGATAAAGAAATAGGATAGATCTGAGACATGTGTGCATGTATGTGCTTGTGAGAGAGAGTGTGAAAGGGAGGGAAAGAGAGCTTTTAGTATACTTTTTATTTATTTTATTTTTAATATTTTAAATTTTGAGCTAAATGTAACATGACATGTCATGTGGTTAATTTTGAATATATTAAAGAGCCACATATGTAACCTAATAAAATACAATAAAATATATTAACTATTGGTCTTTAAGTATATGGTAACTAAAGACAATTATGAATACATAACTTCTTTTTCAAGTGAAGATTAAACTTCCTACAACTCTACTTGTCCAATATCAAATTTATCAATACATAACTTTTCGTTAAGAGACATGCCTAACTTACTTTATTTTAAACATAAAGCTTTCTCATCAAGATTTTACACATTTTATCATGCTTTACTCGCCATACAACTTTGCTTGTTGATTTAATGTCCAATTTACTAATACACAATTTCTTCTTAAAATATTAGTCACCCTTACAATGCTTAACTCACCTTATTTTAAACATAAAGCTTTCTCATCAAGGTTTTACATACTTTATCATGATTTGGTATTTCTTTTTTCTCTATATTAAATATTCAACCTAGCCTTATTTACAAAATGACTTTTATAAAAATAAAAGTCTTACTAGTCATTGCATAAATTGATCTTTCACCTTATTGGGAATCAAATATAATATAGAACATCGAAAAATTTGTCAATGATTCGTTGATTGACTATTGCACTTAAGTGACCAACTGATCAGTTCACACTTTTAGTCTCTTTTTAGCATTTTTTTTATTTCTTTTAAGCTCATTTTTTTTCTTTTCAACTTATTTAACATATTTGATCAACCATTGCATCTTTAGTTTCATTGATTATTGGACAAATCTCTAAAACAATTGAAATTATTATGAAAATTTTCACCATTTTTGTTATGCCTAGTTAGTCATTGCTTTGTTTTAGTTAATCAATCCATGCTTTTTACATAACAACTCCTTCCATTTGAAGTTCTAACACTCCATTCCATACGAGGCCATGAAATTATTCTTTTCTAAATGCAATATCATTTAAACATATTCCCTCGAACAACATAAACAAATGCTACTAGATTCTTGAGCACATTTTAGATAAGAATATAATTCAAAATTATATCTTTAATTAACTTGAAAATCTTGTGAGATAGTATCGCATATATCATGTAATCACCTTTATAACATTATTTAAAAAATAGATCATAACTGTTTCCATATAACTTGGCATTACGTTCATTTTTTTGCATTAAGAAGTAGAGTTAAATATTTTTCCTAACATATATAACTAATCTTTACTTGACTCTAGAGTCATATGAAAGTTGATCAATATAGTCTATCTTGACAGTTTTGATATGCTTCAGTATTTTGGTCATATATTATGAAATATATCTTTAATTAATCCATTATTGGTGATTTTGAAAATTAGAGACATTTAGCTTTTCATATATAGCTTATTACTTAATTCATCAACATTTGTTCACATAAGCCTTTGGAAATTAATTATTAATAAACTAACATGAATTTTTAGTGAAAGCTTGACCATTTTCAACTCTCATTTCATTATACTCTTCAAGCATTATATTTTTATTCTTCAAGCTTTATAATTTGATCTTTAGTAACATTACTAAGCTTGATAGCCTTTTTTCTCTATTTTTAAGTTAAACATATGTACTCTAATTATACTTTATTGACTCTTTTTTTTCCATAATTGGCCTATCTCTCTTTTTGTATTTGCTTTGCTTATATTATTATTTGTATGTGTGTTTGATTTAATTTTTTTTTCATTATTTACATTTAAAGAAACACATTAGTAATACTTAATATTTTGTCATCATCAAAACTAAAAATGAAATCTTAGGTTCTCAACATTAACAACATACTAGATTTATAACACAAAATTTGCACATTAATAAAATTAATGCAAATTAGAGGTGGTACTAGATTTGAAATAAAATGCAAATATGGTGAATTTTTTGATAGTTATCCTTTAATTAAGTGTATTAAGTAAATTTGAAAAAATTAGGACTTAATTAAAAAAGGAGTAATAATATATATTATGACTTAATCTCTTCACCTTTTTTGACTTTTTTTTACATGAAAAGTAATTTTAGTTTAGAAGGACTTTATAGATTGAGCAAAAATAAAGTCCACAAAAATTTTAGTTTTCTATGTAGCACATTCGATAAAAGTCAATAAATTTGATAAATATCATTATTTTAAGAAAATTCACTAAGCGTGGATAAATTACTTTTGGATTCAATGACTTTTGGAAAAAGACAATGTAAAATATAACATGCATAAAGATGTTGTAAGGTAACTTGTCTTACAAAACCATGTTACCCATTAGCCCACGTGTTGCCCAAAATGCTTTTGTTTTCTTAAAAGCTATTGTTGGGAGTAAGAGAGTTGCAAAAAGGGATATGAATAGAATTAGTCTTAAATTCTTATAAATTTTTACAGTTAAGTCGTTAACTTTTTAGCATTTTTATTTGAGTCTTATATCTTATAAATTTATTTGGTTAGTGTCCAATTTCTAGTAATTTTGATTATTTTTTATCTAAAAAGGACTAATTCAAAATAAAGTTAAAAAGTAAAAGATTTAATAAACACTTAAAAATGTTTAGACTCAATTGTAAGAATTTATAAAAGTTTAGGACCAAGTTTTTGTATTTCTTGTTGCAAAAGACTTGAAAAATTAATTGTCCCTTCACAATAATGTTGTTTTTCCCCTAATGTGATGTTCTTTTGTACATGCATGATACAATCCAAAATAGATTTTTCCAATTTCATTATTTAATGATGGCTCAAGTTAGCCAAAAATAATTGACTCGCCACACAAGCATGACTTGTGAATTAGAATTTTGGCTCAAGAATCAAAGATTAAGTGAAATCATTATAATCATGAGACATCTATTCTTATGATTCTCTATCTCAACATTAATGATTACATTTATTTAATATCAAAAGAATGTCAACGAAAGGAAATTCATACAAATTCTGAAACCTTGTGGGATAAGTATAGAATGGGGGCATACAATATGTGTTTCCATAGCAGCATGATCCATTAAAACTCTGTTTGATCTGATTATTGGTTTTTCATTAACATGTTTGAATTTTTATTATTCTTATTTTTTATTTTTTTTGTATCATCTAGCTATTTATTGTTAATAACTACTTTTTCAATAATATTTTTTTAGTAATCATTTTATGTAGAAAGAGATTGTATAGAAAAAAAAAGGAGAGAAATGAGAGATTGCAGAGAGTGTGCATGGTGTGAGAGAGTAGTAAAAGAAAGCCTATAAAGTCAAGTTTGAAATGTAAAGGCATAGAAAGAAAAAAGACATAAAAAATGTATGAGGAATCTAAAGATTGAAAAGAAAAACAGAACATAAAGAGAAAATACAGATACAAAAGAAAAAAAATAGAGGAAATTTGTGTGAAAAAATGAGAGAGAGTCTAGAGAATATATATATATATATATATATATAGAGTGAGAGTGAGAGAGAGTAAAGAATAGATATAGAGAGTGTGAGGCAAGACAGTCTAGATATTATAAAAAAAATAAAGTTTTAGCAACAATTTTAAGCCACTACTTAAGTAATAAAAATTATTGCATAAGTCTAATGTAGTGGTTTTTAATTCGTTACATTTTCAAGTGTTTCAATAGATCTTATGGAATAGTTTGCTTGGCTTATTGCAATACTTATGAAGTTGTTGTATAAAGTGTCTTAGGCAATAACTATAAAGGATTAATGTGACACTTTTAATATTTTATATGTAGTAGTTATGAAATGCATTTGCAATAGTTATTTTTCTTTTAAAAATGATTTTAAGTTTGCTAAATTTCTTGTGGATTTGGTAATGGTTTCTTTTACAATAAGTTGCAATTTTATGGTCGACTACACAACAATTTCTTGTAAAATAAATAACAAGTTTTGATGGATTTTGCAGTAATATCTTATGTAATTACCAATGGTTTCTTGTGAAATAAGCAATTGGTTTTAGTAAAATCAATAATGTCATTTAATGAAATAACTAACAATTTTTTCATGGCATTAACAGTGGTTTCTTTTTTCATGGAATAGATTTTGATTTCATTGTAGGATGAGTACTAGTTATATGTTGGTTAATATATATTTTAAGAAATAATTCTTGAATTTTATTATTTAAGTATTAAAGCATAATTTATTAACTTTAATATTAATTAAAATACTAAATATTTAATATATAATTATATTATAATAAATATAAATAAGAAAAATAGTTCAACCTAAAAGTAATTTGCAATTCATGTTTAACATTTTATATAAAGTTCAAGTAAGACAATTTTTATATAAAGAAATAGACAAATTATGTTGATGAAAAACTTCTCAGTTTTGATCATGATCATCGTTCTATAAAAGATAAATAAAACTTTTAATGTAGACTTAAATATATTTAATATTTAAAATATATAAAAAAAATTCTAACCTTTTATTATCCATGTTTAGCATCTCTCTTGATTGAGCAATGATGCACATTATACAATTATAGGTCTTACATATATTTTGCTCATTGTGAATATACGACTTTTTACAATATTCAATTGCACAATAAAGATGAGACATCAAGTTATTAAGCACCTATAAAATCAAAACCATAAGAATTGTAATGCTACAACTACACAATCTTTCAATATAATAGCCTAGCCCTTAGTCCTTTTGAATCTTGAAAATCAAATAAAAAATAAATTCAAGAAATGGCCAAATTGAAGGCCTCAAGTTGTTGACCACCTATAAAATCAAAACCATAAAAATTGTAATGCTACAACTACACAATCTTTCAATAGAATAGCCTAACCCTTAGTCCTTTTGAATCTTGAAAATCAAATAAAAAATAAAGTCAAGAAATGGCCAAATTGAAATGTTTTACATAAACCCAAAATGTTGTAGCGGTAACAATGAGCCAACAACTGAAAAGCAAAATAAGCATCCAACAAAAACAATGACAAATGAATCCCTAATCCAAAGGTTGAATTAGAAACACAAGAAAAATAAAAATAAATAGATATTAATATAAATACCTACATGACTTTAATGAAACTTTTGTTGTGCTTTGTGGATACCTCATTAAAGGACATAAGTGGATTCATTTGTCTTGTTTGCTCTATTTCAATTTCTCCTCCTTATTACTTCTTCAAATTTTTTTAGTTCATTTATTTCTCTTTTAAAGAACCTTTTCAAGAAAGCCTACATGTTAAAAAAATTGAAAAATCAATTTCAAAGAGAAAAAATATAAAAGATATTAAATATTATCACTAAAATTAAGCTTTATCCATAGCACTAAAGAAAAGACCAAATTTTGAATAGATATTGTACCGTTAATAAAAATGACCACACAAGTTGATATTGTAAGTACACATACTACAAATAAAGATTTTCCTTATCAATAAATCCTATTCCATTATAACCATGCTAGATTTTTATACACAAGTGTACTTTGATATCTTTATTGCCACTAAAATTTTAAGACCTTTAGTTGACTGAGTGTTCTTTAACATATCATTTGGGATCCTATCATAAAATAAAAGCAATCAAAATAGACAAATCTTATCGAAAATTACACACATTGTGGGATTTCATCTTAATATAATGCCAATTTTTTAGATGCAAAAAGGCCAGTAGCCTTTATTCTTCTTATTGATTGTATTTAATCCTTTTGAATCATTTTACTTTTCTTTTATTTTCTTTTTTTTTTGGCAAACCAACTAACCAAAAAGGAACAAAAAAAAAACTTATACATGCATGGTTAAATAGAGATTCTATGGATCTAAACATTTGGTAACAAAAAGACACTCAAGTTTTAAATGACTTTAGCAAATTAACATTGCAACATTAAAAAAAAAACTATTAAAAACATACAAAAATAAAAGAATAAAATAAGTCAAGGAAATTCATGACCATCACAGCATGACATGCCATACAACATTGATTATTAGAAGATATTTTCACTTTGTAAAAGAGAAATTACAAAGAAAAAGGACAATAGATAACGTAAAGTAGCAAATTGACTTACTTCAACAAAAATCCTTAAGATTAACACCCACTTAAGTACTGTAATGTTTATAAGGGATTGCAACAAGTCAAAATCGATTGGAAGTTAGATAAGCAGAAGATGATTAGAGGGATGTCATACCTCGACATTGAAAACTACGGTTACGTGATTGGAGAATACAAGATGAGATCGGGCGAGAGATAAATTTCACAGAGAGAGAGAGAGAGAGAGAGAGAGAAGTTTAATTTTGGTTATCCCCCTCAATGTTCACATTCTTTTTTCTTTTATACATGTGGCTTATGCCTGACTCCTTACCCCCCTCACTGTACAAAACGTACCATTTTATTTAATATTAATGATCCACTTATATTGTTTATTTAAACCAATCATGACTATCTATCTATATAGTCATTGATAGTTACGAAAAAATCATAACAACCCTTACCGTTATTTTATTCTTTTTTGGTGATCTGACCCAACAGAGTATTGTGCCTTGATAAGACCCTCCCCTTCAAGCCTTCTCCTTAAGGTTAAAAATTTGGAAACTACATTTCAAGGAAATACTAATCCTCCCACCTTATATCACCTTTAATGAGGTTAGACCACTATATCAATACTTGAGGAACAACCTCGTTATGGCATTTCACAATCCTTCTTTCCTAACACTGCTACAAGTTTTGTTAATAACTAACCTTCAGTTTTTGTCATTAGTAATAGGGTCATTAATTGTTGCTACTAATCCACTAAACATTTTAGTAGGAACACGTGGAGAACTAGATAAATAGTGGATGTGGAAGGGAGTTTCAACCTGTAAGCTACTTTCCCAACTCTTTTCATTATCTGGAAAGACCTATAATATTTAGAAGCCAACTTCAAATTCCTCTTGATAGCTAATGATACTTGATTGTATGATTGGAGTTTCAAATATACTCAGTGTCATACTTTAAAAACTCATTTAGACCTTTTCTTGTCTATAATTTACTTCATTATATGTTGAGTCTTTAGGAGCTGCTCCATCAGTAATCCACTAATTTGTTGTCTTTTTTGAACCCACTACTCCAATGTTGCCACCTTAGATTCCTAATAAGGCAATTTTGTCACTTGGGGTAAAGGGTATCCATATAGAGGCTAAAATGGAGTCCTTGATAATTGTTATTGTACCACCATTCTACTAGGTAAAGCCATTTGTTCCATTGATTAGGCTTTTGGAATGTCATACAATGAAGATAAAATTATAAGCATTGATTAAGCCTCTTTGTCTGACCATTGGATTAAGGATAATAGGTAGTGCTGATGTGTTATTCAGGTCCCAACAGCTTAAAGAGCTCCTACTAAAACAAACTAAGGAAAACTTTATCCAATCAAACACCACTATCTTAGGTATCCCATGAAGCTTGAAAATATGTTATATGAACATTTTGGCTACCAATTGGTCAGATATGAGGTAATTGAGTCCTATAAAATGTCCATATTTACTGAAATGATAAATTATCACTAGTATCACCTCTCTACTTCTAACTTTGGCAAACTTTCTACAAAGTCCATCCTGATATCTTATCATGTCTGAGTATAAACAACTAATGGTTGCAAAAACCCTAGGTGTTTTATGTTTTCTCCCTTATACCTTTGACATACCTCACAACTTTGAATTACATCATGTACTTCTTTCTTCATACTTGGCTAGTGGAATGGTAGGTATTTTTACTATTAGAATGGCCTCCCTACACAGAATTATGAAAGTCGTTAATCATTCATTTTCTCATATTACCCTTACTTCCTAAGTAAACTTTCTCATATATCTCAAAATGCCATTGGACAATAAAAAGGGAGGTTTAGATTGGGTAACTAGATGTAAGAAAGGTATCAACTCCTTTGCTATAGGGTTTATCTTATAACTGGAAACAACTTCCTTGGTCCATTTAGGTATTAGGGCTAACAAGGCATAGTAATTGGCTTCCCCGTCTTGCATTACTTCCCCTTGTCTTAATAGGGCATCAACCACCTTATTTATGGATCCTTTTTATAAGAAATGTTGTAGTCTAACCCTAACAACTTAGTAACCCCTTTTTGTCGCACATAAATATGTAAGGGTTGTTATAGTAAGAATTTTAAACTTTCATGGTTAGTTTTAATGATGCAATAGTGACCTTCAAGGTAAAGTCTCCATTTAGAAACTACTATTAAGAAAGCTATAAGTTGATTCTCATATATGGATAATCTTTTGTATTTATCATTTAAATTTTTACTTAGGTAAGCAATAGGTCTTCTAGCTTAGATCAATACAACTCCTAGTCCACCTCCACTAGCATCTACCCCTATCACAAATGGTTTAGTGAAGTCTGGAATAGTTAACATAGGGGCAATAACCATGGCCTCCTTCAACTTCTCAAATGATTCTTCAGCAGTTGCATTTGATTTAAAACCCATTCTATTTCAACAATACAATCATTGGCTTATTGATTATTTTATAATCTTTTACAAATTTCTTATAGTACCTTATAAGCCCCATAAATCCCCTTAAGGCCTTAATTAAAGTAGATATTAGTTGTTTGAGCATAACTACTACCTTGCTAGGGTTGATAGCCACTCTTGTAGCCGAGATAATGTGTCTCAGATATTCCACTTTTGACTACCCACTTAGAATGTTTGGTATACAACTTCTCTTTTCTTAAAACTTACAGAACCTGAGAGAGATGAGTTTCATATGTCTCAAAATGAGACTGTAGACTAGTATGTCATCAAAGAATACTAATGCAAACTTCCTAAGGAATCCTCTAAACATATAGTTCATCAATGCTTGGAAAGTAGTTGGTGTATTAATAAGTTCAAAAGGCATTACTTTGAATTCAAAATGGTCATGATGAGTCTTAAAGACATTTTTTGGGATATCTTCCTCCTTCATTTTGATTTAATGGTAACATACCCTTAAATCAATCTTTGAAAACATAGTGGCACTATGTAATTCACCAAAAAGTTCATTTATGACAAAGATTGAGAATTTGTCCTTCACCGTTAAAGCATTTAGTTGTCTATAATCCATACAAAACCTCCAGGTTCCATCCTTTTTCTTATGGAATAAGTAAGAATGGAAGAGGAATTGGTTGACCAAATTTTCCTAATAAAGTGTTAAGGGAAAATAAGAGTCTAAATGAAGGAAACAAAAGAATAAATCCCTACTAGAGGTGTGAGGGGAATTTGTCCTTCACTATTATTCTAGCCAGAATTCCTTCCCTCATGTTGGTTGTCTTCTTGAAATTCATTTTAACCTTGTGTCTTTCCCTTAATGTTACTTTAGTTATTCCCCTATGCACATTCCCTAGATTAGTTACCATTTGCTCCTGTAATTTTGACAGTTCATAGAGGTGGCTTAAGGACTTAGGTTGCCACATTTTCATTGCTTACTTAATTGACTCAAAAGACCACTGATATAGCTTAATATGAAGTACTCCTCTGTTAAGTGTGGATTTGCACTCTTTATTAAAACCTTAAGCTCCCTAAACTTCTCTTGATGTTCCCTCAACGATCCATCTTAATTTAATTTATTAAATTCTTGTACTACATTAAATAATTTGCTAGTTTCAAACCAAATACATAGGTCATTTACCAACTTCTCCTAAGAGACCTCTATTTGGTCTGCCAACCATCCTTCAAATCATAATTTTGCTTGCTCTTTCAGATACATGGAAACCACCTCCACCTTATCCTCCTTAGGCATATTATACAAATGAAAGTAACGATTGCATTTCATAACCCACTCCTTAAGGTTTGTGACCTTAAAGTAATGCAATGATACTCTATGGTTCAGGTTAACACTGCCTTCCCCAATTCCTATTCTTTCAACTCCATTACTGTCATTGCAAATAACAAATTCTTTTGGTAAAGGCAAAATCCCTTGTTGATCCCTCAAATTCTGACTATCATTCCTACTAATAGGCTCTGTAGGATTTGGTAATTTCATAGGCTATCTTTAATTAGTAATAGGTGGTTCAGTATTCTTACCTCGATCAAAGTAGTCAGTAAGTTTATGAGAAAACACATCCACTAATTCTTTCAAGGCTGCATTATCCTCTTTTAGGCTAGAATATTGTTCCTCTAATCTCTTGATCGGTTCTTCCTTATCTCTAGACATGGTGGTCTCCATAGTGCCGACAGTTTTCATTTTCTTTGCCAAATTTTCCTTTGTTCCCTTAGAACCGACTACTTTGAACTACATTGTCACACCCCACCGTTAAAAGCTAAGGTTGCATAATCAGAGAATATAGTACAAGATTGCAAGAGAAAAGAGAGAGATAGATTTCATAGAGAAAGAGAGAGAAAAAGACATTGTAGAGAGAGAGAAAATTTTAATCTTGGTTATCCCTTTCAACATTCACATTCCTTTTTCTTTTATACACGTGACTTACTCCTCACTCCTCGCCATCTTCCTGTAAAAAATGCTTTATTTTATTTAATAATAATGGTTCATTAATGTCGTTTATCTAACCTATCATAACCATCTATCTATATAGTTATTGTAACGTCATTAACAGTTACAACTGAATCACGACAACCCTTACTGGCCTTTTATTCTTTTTCGATGATCTGACCTAATAGAGCATTGTGCCCTGATAACGGATTCACTTGATGATAACAATTGGAACACATATAAGAAGACAACAATTAGAGGGCAAAAAAACTTAATTGTTTAGGAACGATTGGAGGTTAACGATGTGGAGGTGACAACAGAAACATATAAAGCTACAATACCCATTTGATTTCATTTATGTTGCTCCAAAACCACAGAAGGCAATGATAATAATTAAAAGGCAAAGAAGTTTTTTTTTTATTTTTTTCTTGGGTGATTTGGCCATGGTGGTTACATTTTTTGGGTTATGAACACAAAAGGCATTAAAGTTAAGGTAATTTGATTATCTAATAAATCTAAATTAGGGTTATGAATGATTAAAAGAAAATGACATGACATTTAGTTTTATTTCTTTTTTTAATATTTTTTATTAATATTTTTTAAAATGTAAACCTTTACAATATATATATATATATATATATATATAACTGATGACTATATTGATATATAAGTAGTAGTTTAAAATCGTTGCAAAATAATATGTTGCATATATATTCAATATATACAACGTTTTACTTATATGCATAACAGTTATTAATTGTTGCAACTTATTATTGTTTAAAATTTTTCATGGCAACAATTTTAAATTGTCACAATATTAATGGTTGCTTAAAAGACTTATAGTATGATTTTAAACAAAAGTGGCATAAATTTTTTTGCATAAAATGCATAGTAAAGAAATGTGTAAATTGTTTTATGCAATAGTTTAAATCACTGTGGTAGAGTTTAAGCTCAACGATTTAAAATTGTTGTAAGAGAACTACTGATATATATCATGTTTGTTGTTGTGAGAGAAATGTAGAGAGAGGACAAAAAGAAAATGTAAAGAGATGAATTATGAAGGAAAATTGTGTATGGAAAGAAAAGTGAGAATAAAAAGAGAAAATATGGAGACAAATAAGAGAAAATTTAGACAAAATGTAAAAAGAGAGAAGATGATAAAGAGTAAAGAGGAAATGTCTAGACAAAAATAATATCCATATACTTGAAAAATCCAAAACAACTTAGAAAACTTGATTTTGTTATTTTTATCACCTTTCTTCTTAAAGTACTTTCATATTTTAAACAAAACAACAAAAACTGAAAATATCCATCAAAAAAAATTTCTATTATTTGTTTAGAAAAAAAAACAAGAAGAAGAAGAAAAGGGAAACCATATCACATAAGACCAAACAAGTCTTAAGCGTGCATATTTGATCAAATTGACAATTAGTTATTACATGATTGAAATAATTGATAACAATTGGATAAAAGCTATATTCACATGTTGGTCTTAATTATTTTGAGAAAAAAATTGAAATTAAATATGTTGGTAACTAGGATGATTTTAGAAATTGGCATAATGCTCAATTAGTTGAATAGGCATTAATTGGAGGAGAAGAAAGAAATGAAAATGAAACTTCATTCTCTCTTTAAGATCTCAGACAAGGTTGGATAGGATTAATAAGTGGATTTGACCATTGAGTTAAGCCAAGTTTGTTTGTAATTGAAACCCACCAACTGTATTTTCAAATGTTCCTAATGAAAAAATTTGGTCGGTTCAATTTTCTTCCTCAATTAATTTTGTTAATTTGCAAAGTTTTTAATGTTTCTTTGACATTTTTTGGGTGAGAGAAGAAAACTGTTTCAAGATCACATATATATCTATAGCTTTAATTATGCAAGAAAATGGTGGGGAAATAAAGGAGAAAAGAGAAAAATTGTAGAGAGAAGAATGCTTATTATATGATGAGTCTAATAATAACTTACTACATTCATATAATGTCTTGCACTTGTAACACAATAGTAGAAACATTATATAACATAAACATTTTAGTTAATGTTGAAGATCAGATGATTTCATACCATAAATGCTTACTCTTAACTTCTATTGTGAAAATGAAAAATGTATTTAAATTATGTATTCACTGTATATATGTGGCATAAACTAATGTATCAGCAACTATATTAATGTACATGCATTAATATGCTTACTATAGGAAGTCAAAAGAATGAAACTTAAGTTTGATAAGTGCTCATCTTAGGTAACACACATGTACTCTAATAATTTTCTTCATAAAAAAAAGAGACAAATGCAATCAGGGTTTTCATTCCAGGTAGGGAAAACCATGAATTTACAAGGTATTTATTACACATAAGGGCATGCCAATTTCATAGTATATGATTTACAGTTATGAGATTGGGACTGGATTGTTATGGATGGTCCAACCATGAGGTAGGTAATAGAAAAAGGTTACATGTTCCAAATTCTGACATTTAAAGTACCCCCTGCTTCTTCGTTGGGTTGGCTTGTCTTTTAGTTTGTGTGAAAGCCAATTTTCCATCCAAAGTCAATATGATGCCCTCAACGCCTTGTTGAATATACATATTGTGAATGTACCAAAATTTATCACAAAAAACCTCTTTAAAAGCTTTTTTGTTCTTGAAACAATTTCAATATCATTAAAGTAAATCTTATTTCCTTCTTAGGAGTTATTGTTGATTGCATTTGAGAATAATACTAAATTTGAATTTTACAAACTTCGCTCCCTATAATGCTTCTACACCTATAAAGTCCTTTTGGCTATGATAAGTTATTATTTTCTGACTCAATTTGTATAGGGGAACCAATAATAACATTAAATTATCCATTTAAAAAGAACCATATATTTAGGACATATTTAAGTGTCATTTTATTTTATTTTTGTTGATTTTATGTGTGTGTATACATCTATACACTTTGGAAGTTTAATAGAATGTTTGTTTTTATTGTTTAGGTTACTGTTGCTATTCATTAATAAAAAACTATGTGCTAATGTATTTGGTAAAATGTTTGAGTTTATTGTTGGGGTAATTGTTTGCCCAAAACAATAACATATAAAAAAGTATCTTTTATTATTATTATTATTATTATTAGTATTTGTTGAAGAAACAACAACTCGTCAATATTTTTTTGATGAAATTAGCCTTAAGCGATAGTAATCTAATTTCTTAAATATCATTGTGATGTTGTTATTCTCTTCCTATACCTTTTTTTTCTATTAAGGCAAATCTTCTCCTACCTCTCATCTTCCTCCATTAAGTTCCATTGCCATTAATTTCCTTTACCCCACCTTAATTTGCAAGACGATACTTTAGGGATTTTTTTTTATCTCTTTGTTGGGTTTTGGTTTTTGATAGACTTTAAAACATTCAATTTCCATTCTTGTTGTTGCTATGTTGACACGTTTCTTAATGGGTGTTCCTTTTTATTTCATTTTATTTTTGTGTTTCTTTTGCTTTAGTGGCATTATTAGCGTCCTTATCATTGTCAAAAATCTTCATTCTTTCACTCGAGTTGTGTATTTCTCCACTTTGATGGCTAGTAACCAAAGCTTAGTAAACTCAATATATTTACAACAAAACAGGCAAAACTAGTTAAAACATTGGATATACTTCTTCTTTTAGTACATAGGATTGAGTTAGAATATAACAAATATAACATATAACAAATAAACTGAATAATTTAAGATACCTTCCCATGGGAGACCCAATTTAGTTTACATTTACTCTCAATTAATAACTTATGAAAATAAGATCCTAATTGTAGGGTAGAAAGATAACGTTCAAATACTCACTTTATTATTTTAACAAACAGCTAATACCAATTTAACCAACATTATAGTTTTTTAAATACATTGGAAACATTAATTAACAATAACAGTCAACAATTAAGAATAACACATCAATAATAGCAAGTCAACAAGAAGTAAACTAAATAGGCCCAAAATCTAATGACTCAATCATTAATTTCAAATTTTAGGAAAAATTTGGTAAAATTTTCAAATATTTCTACAAAATATTAGCATATAGATGTACATAATATACAAATTACACATTATGGAGACAATCTCTGTATAAAGTGTATGTCATTTCATCTATTTTTTTTCATGACATCAACTTACAAATCTTACTTTAATCGCTATCAAACGTTTAACTTGAATTCTCTAAATAACTTTTTCATTCACAAGTGTCAAACTAAGATTTCATATTTTTCTTTCAACAAGTTGTATAGAGAGTGAAAATCTATATTGACTCTTACTTATTATAGCATTATCTCAATCTTCTTAAGAAATTCCTTTCTATATATGAATAATTTTTCTCATATAATGGTCTCATCTTTACATATTCTCTTAATGTTAGAGACAATTGTTTGTGTGAGTAGAATAATTTTAATCTATTTGACATACCTTTACTTTTTTAATAAAAAGAAACTTGTACTAGGATTGATCTCATATGAAACTCATTGTACAACAATCAATATTTGAAATGATATTGCTAATATATATGTAATAAAAAACAAACTCTTTAATTATATAGTACCACATAATCACAATGTATCACTACACATTAAATTCTATAGTCTAATAAACTTAATATATGATTGAAATAAATTTCTTGATATTAGTTTAGTTAATAGATCTACTACCATCACATGTGTTGTAATGTGCTTCAAAGTCACATCTTTTTGCAACATAATGTCCCTTACAAAGTTGCACTTGACATCACTATATTTGGTACTACAATCATATTTGAGACCTTTTGTATATGCAATAGCCACCTAACTATAGCAATATAATGTGACCACTTTTTGTTAATCACTACATACTCCTAAATGTTCAAAAAATCTCTTGAGCTAAACAACTTCTTGCATTGTAGTTAAGTAAATTACAAATATAACCACTATTATTGATAAGGAGATACAAGTTTACTTCTTGCTATTTCATGATATGATGCAATCATTTAGCAAGAACATATATCCTAATATAAATTTGTGTTCATCTATATCTCCTTTCCAATTGACATCTAAATAAATCCTTGAAAGATAAGGAATAATTTCTAATGCCGTTGAGATACCAAAATATTCTCTTTACAACTTACTAATGCATTTTTTTTTCCATCGGTATTGACTCATCAATCCCATAACATAACAAATGTCAGGATGTGCATTATAGTGTATATCAGACTACCCATTGTATTAGAATATGACACATTTCATTTCCCCGTGCCCTTGTTATGTTTCAAGACACATTTTATGGCTTAGGACATCATTTTTAGCAATTAAAGTGTTAATGAATTTACAAATTTTTATTTTCAGTTGGTAACAACTTTATGGATGCAAGATTTTTATGATAGGGTTAGGAGTCTTTTGAAATGATCCTTATGAATTTCTACTTTTAACTTGTAAATCTCATCATCCATGTCCTTCATTTCAAAATTAAAGGATAATAATTCCTTGATAGTAATGACAAATTACTTATCATTTCAAACTTATCTAATGTCACTTATATATAAAGATAAAATTACAAATTTATTTTCAAATCTTATAACATACATTCAATGACCTTTATCAATCATTGTAAAGTCATATGAGATTATTGCACAAACAAATTTATTTTCAAACCTTATTTTTTTGGCCTTGAACAATGAAACCCACAAGTTCTTCCATATAGATTTCTTTATCTAGGTCTTTATTAAGAAAAACATTTTTAATATCCATCTAATATAATTCTAAATCCACATGTGCTAATATAATTATAATTATGTGAATTGAGATAAACTTTACTATTGATAAAAAAGTTTTCTCATAATTTATACCCTTTTATTGAGTATAATCTTTCATCGCTAAGGGAGCCTTATACCTTTTTATAAATTCATCTATCTTGTGCTTAATTTTGAGAACCCATTTGTTCCTAATAGCTTTATATCCTTGGGGAAAATCTACCAAGTCTCAAACTTGGTTAGATTTTATGGATTCCATTTCTTTTTTCATTGTCTTCTTGCATTGTTCCTTAGCAAGGCATAAGAAAGCCTTGGTTACTATTTTAGGCTTTTCCTCATCATGAAGGACCATTATAACAACTTCCTATGCAATCTTAAAAATACGATATGGTATACTTTTGTGATTGCTTGTTTGTAATATAAGTTCTTCCAAGTCTTGCACAACTTATGGTATGACACTCCCACTTGAATCGATAGCTTAAGGCAATTCCTCATCCAATTAAATTGTTGGGTTTGGTGTGTTATAGCCATTTAGATTACTCATTCATAGAAATAAAAATCCTTATCAATATCATTTCTACTAGAAAATTTATTCTTTAAGAATATGATATCACATGATTTTAATTTTGAAATACTTCTATCCATTTATTCACCAATAAATACATGTTCACAATATCTTATAAAAATATATATATATTTTCCTTTTAGACCCAATTTTCCATATTTATAAGATAAATATTGAACATAAGATTCTAAACCCTATAATTATAAATTATTTAGGTCAAGTTGTCATCTTAACTATAATTCATATGGGATGAAAGTAATAGGTTTAAGGGTACACAGTCAAGTACATAAACAATCATTAATAACATCACGTTAATAATATATTAGGAGATTCACTTATGTTATCATGAAGCTAACCATGCTTAATATAATGCTTTTATACTTTCTTGAGTGCATCCTTTAGGTGACCATATCACTTAATAATGTACTTGGTATGTTCTAACTCACAATATTCCTTAACCCTTTGGAAATTTGTTAATGACTTAAGCACAATATCAATTTTTATCTCTTCTTTTAGCCTTTTAGTCATCAAGGTTATAAGATGATCAATTAATAATCTTTTATATTTGACATGTTTCTTAAGCTCCTCATCATTTTTCATTTTACATTTTTTAAAAGTGTGAACAAATTTTCATTGGCTGCATAGATTTTTTAGTTGTTCAAAGAGTTCAAAATTTATTCTTTAAGGCATTCTCCAATTATCTTTTTAGTTAAAGTTTACATCATATGAGTCATATTTCTTTCTTAAATAAAACTAAAAAAATATTAGAAATTATCAATATAAAAAAATCACTTTTATAATCTATCAATTTTTAAAATAAAACATCATAATCTTATAAAGCACAAAATCAAAAAACTTTTTACTTAAGTTTCATATTTTTCTAATATTCCTATTAATCATTATAAATTTCTAAATAAATAATTTATTTTTAGAATAATCAGAAAATAATATTAAAAGACAAATTCTTATTGGATAGTATGCAACACATAACACACTCTAGTTGGTCGATCAAAGATAAAATAACCTTTTTTAACTTTAGTCAAGTTCATCATTTGACATCTTCTCAATAATAATTATTATATACATTAGTAGTCATCTCCACATTAAATTTGCTAAATAGACACTGTCCTATACTCATTTGCTTAAAATGTGCAGTGCACTCAATATCATTTAGACCTTCAACAATTGTGAACTTTTAACACATATCATAATTTGAAATTCTTAATTTATGGATATGGTTAGCTTTAAAAAATAACATATGAAAATGTTTGTTTCAACAAAACATCTAAACACATAAAATTAAAAATCTTCTTGAGAAATTTTCATCTTTTTCTTAAAATTTTATATTCAATTTAAAATTTTGAAACTTAATTACCCTTAGTTGGCACATCTAAAATTGAAAAATAATATATGGATGTATTTTATATACATGTAACTTTTTAACCATGAAATTGACATTTTCAATGTTAATTTTGAAAAATAATGTATAAAAAAAAGTCCTTATATAATAATAATCTAAAAATATGAAATTTTTAAAGCATATTACATAATTTAGTATTTCATCATATGAAAATTTCATAAAAAAATAAATAACAACTTATGTGAGAGAAATAAATTTCTAAACACATTAACCCAAAATATAAACAAAAATTGAATATAAATAACAAAAAAATAATTTTAACGACAATTTTCATACTCCTTTTCATACTAGAATTTGTCTATGAAGTATTTGATATCAATGTTATAATTAAAATTTAGGATTATAATTACTCTTAAAAACTTTCAAAAGTTGGTAATGAATTGAATACCAACAAATTAAACATTTCTCATGATTGAAATGATATCATTATATTATATAACACCTTATTTATAGGTTAAGAACTTTTACTATGAAAATCAGTAGAAAATATATATTCTTCTATTTTAAAACGTAAGAAATGAACTCTTTTTTTGTTACTTTATAAAAATGAATGGAAAATTATTTTACTAGCACAAATACTATAGTTTTTAATATAATCTTTGTAACGTGTATATGTTAAAGGAAAAAAATTTAACTCCTTCTAACCTGTTTTTTAATGAATTGAGTTAATCCATTATAGGTGGCATGAACCCCAACCCAATAGAATTTACACATACAATAATGGTAGATAAGCAAGTTAAATTAATATTAGATCATGTTATTTTAAGTCTAAGATCTTTTGAGTTATGAATTATTTGGTTTTTGGGTACACTAAATTTTAATTTTTAGATTTGGGTTAGTTCAACAAGGGTTTTTTTTTTTTTAATGTGGTATTCTAATACCATAATTAACTATGTATTTTGTTCTACCAAATTAACTATTGGATATTAATATTTATTAAAAAATAAATAAAATAAAAATAATCCAAAATTTTAAGATTATTTTTTAAATTTTTAAAGGTCATAATATAGAAATATTTTTATTGTTAGTATCCAATTAATTAGTAAGGAAAATATTATAAATTAACTATATTTATTTCTTTGAATAGTGTCTTGTAGATGTTTTTAAATATAATGTTATAGTAATTAATCTCATATATTTGTTTTGTATAGGTAAAATACTAATGAAAAGGAATAAAATAATGAATAAAAATAATAATTTTAATCAAAAAATAAAATGAAATTCCCCAAAAATATTAGTCCTTTATTGCAAAATTTTAACATTTTCAGATTTATATTTTTTAGGGATTATAGGTTTTGGATTGTATGGTTTGTGTGTTTTTGCAAATTCGGATCGTTCAGAGTTTGGATTTGGATCAACCCTTTTCCAAATCATTTGGAATTTAGGTTTTAAATTAGCCTGTTGAATTTTTTGAGTAAATATGAGTGAGTTAGTTTGAGTAGGATTATGGGCTGCTTAAGTCAAGATTGCTAGAGTGAGGCCAATCCACATCTCTAAGCAGTTTAACTGGTCACTATCACTAATGTCCTGTAGTTGTTTAATTATGAATCTAAAAAGACTCGGATCCTCCTCGTGGACAGAAAACTAAGATTGAGAAACAAAACATTGTAACAACTGAAGGTATATATTTACACATTTATAACAGGTTAAAAACAAACCCTTTTTTTTTTTTTGGGTTTATGTACAGAATGACAAAGGGGCTGGGGGTCGCATGATGCACACATTCAATTGATAAGAGATACAAAGGCAGCGTTTGAATACCCGTTCCCAGGTGGCAAAGAAATGGGAAAATTTTTTGTAGGAGCCGAATGAATCATTGCCACCTTTCTGCTTTTCATTGTCTATCAAAGAATTCACAGGAAGATTGACTGAACTTCTTCCCCATACTGCTTGCTTAGTTCAGGGGACCTTCTTTTATGCTCATCCCTACCAATTCAACCGCGCCAAAGTCTCCATCTTCGGTGGTGATGGTGCGTTGTGAGTCAAGACCAGACTCTGCATGGATTTTCCTAAACATTGCCATGACTTCTATCATGGTGGGTCGTTTCCATGGCCGGTCATCTAAACAAGTACGAGCCACATCTAAGTGCTGCAAAAGCTCAATCTTAAGGCTTGGGTCCTCTTTCATCAGTAATGGATCGAAAACATTGCTTATTTCCAGCTTGGCATGCTGTTTTACCCAACCCACAAGATTGTTATCACCGAAATCAGAGGAATCTGTTGGCCTTTTACCAGTTAGCAACTCAAGCAAAACTACGCCATAACTGTACACATCACCTTTGGTGGAACATCTAAAGCTCTGGAAGTACTCAGGAGGAACATAGCCGGGCGTGCCGGCCAATGTGCTGACACTCAAATGTGTGTCCATTGCACTCATAAGCCTTGCCATTCCAAAATCAGATACTCTGGCCTCCAGGTTCTCATCAAGCAAGACATTGCTTGATTTCATGTCCCGGTGAATGATGTGTGGCTTACAAGTATGGTGAAGAAAAGCCAATCCCCTTGCAGCACCAACGGCAATCTTTCGCCTTGCAGCCCAGTTCAACTTGATTCCAGCTTTCTTCTGTCCATTCAGAACATCTTCTAAGCTTCCATACTTCATGTATTCATATACCAGTAGCCGCTCTTCTCCTACCTTGCAGTAACCCAGGAGAGGAACTAGGTTCTGGTGCTTGATTTTGCCAATGGTTTCCATTTCTGCAGTGAATTCCCTGTCACCCTGTCCACTAATGTGAATCAATTTCTTGATGGCTACAATACTTCCATCTTTCAATTGGGCCTTGTACACATCACCAAAACCTCCAGAACCTATAAGGCTATCATTGTGGAAGCCATTAGTAGCCTCAAGAAGATCCGCAAATGTGAGCTTTAGCAGGGGCTTCTCAAATGTTTCAAGGTTGATACTCCATGGTTCACGTGCACAAGATAATATCCAATTAGTATTAGCAGTGCCTGAGTGTGGATGGCTATCTATGTGTACCTCAAGGGCCGAATCTTTCTCGTGCCTTCTTTTCTTCATTTCCACCGCAAAAATAATGAAGCCAAAGATGCAGAAGAGAGAGAATAACAGCCCCAATGCCACACTTCCTGCTAGAGAAGATTGTCGACCATGAGACTTTTGATGCCCAGAGCTTGAGCTCAACTGTGAGCCTGACCCACAAGGCGGAAGAGGAATCCCACACAGACCTGAGTTGTTGGCGAAACTGTGAGGTGAAAATGTTTCCAACTGTCCCATTTCTGGAATCATGCCAGTGAGATCATTGTTTGACAAATCAATATCTGTGAGCCAGGAGAGGCCGGTCATTGACTGAGGAATCATCCCTTCAAACCTATTGTTGGACAGATCAAGAATGTTAAGACCCTTCAAATCTCCAAGCTCTTGTGGAATGTCCCCAGAGATATTGTTGTGGCACAAATTCAAGATAGAGAGGTATGACATAATCCCAATCTCTTTTGGAATGGTGCCGGATAACATATTGTATGACAGATCAAGGAAGATCATAGAACCATTATCATCAAATGTGGGCTGAGTGAGACCTCCATACACTCTAGTAAAGTTGCAGGGATGCCTTGTGGAGATTCTATCGAGCTCTACTGGCCTAATTCCTGCAAATTCAAGCAAATTACCTGCTCCGTGGCACTGTTTGCTCTTCTCATTCCTTAGATACACATACTTCTTTCCAGTGATAACATTAACGGCGATGTTGCCAGACTGTTTGGACAGCTCAGGTGGGATTGTCCCATTCAAGAAATTGGTATTAAGGTCCAACCAAATCAAGCTTTTGCAATCTCCAAGCTCTGGTGGGATTCTGCCATCGAGTGAGTTGTTGCTCAGTTTGAGAATTGCGAGATTCGAAAGCTGGCCAATTGATGCCGGAATCTCACCACTTAGCCGATTGTTAGATAATGAGATCCAGTTCAGGTTGGTGCAATTTCTTATATCAGAAGGTATCACCCCCGTTAACTCGTTGAAGTCTAGAATTAAGGTCTCTAGTGTCTTTATGCTCGTTATCTCCGGTGGGATTTCTCCATGGAGCTCATTGAACCAAACCTTCAAATCTCGAAGCTTCCGGAGTGATCCCAAGCTGGAAGGAAGGGTTCCCGTGAGGTAATTGAAGCTCAAATGAAGTGCAGTAAGTTGAGAACAGTTTTCCAGGGTTGTAGGAATATATCCGGTAAACAAATTATTTTGAAGATAGAGCTCCTTCAATTTGTTACTCGGATCTTGACACAAATCGGCAGGGATTGACCCGGAGAGATTATTAGAACTCAGATCCAAGGTCTCCAAACTAGTAAGCTTTGACAAAGAATCAGACAGACCACCAACGAAACCGTTAGATGACAAATCAAGATTCGTCAAGTTACTCAATTTCAACAAAGTAGAGACGGGCAGTTCACCAGTGAAGTTGTTGTCGGATATACTAAAAGATTCCAATGAAGTGCATGAAGCAAAAGCAGCAGGGACAGCACCGGAAAGATTATTAGAGGAAAGATCCAGCACAACAAGACCTGGACATGAATCAGCGAGATGCAGGGGAATCTCCCCTTGAAACTCGTTGCCACCAAGAGAAAGGAACCCCAAATTCCCAGCAGGGAGAGTAGGAATGGGACCAGAAAACTGGTTGGCAGAGACATTCAAGAAGCTGAGCTTGGAACAAGACTCGATTGCCTTACCAAGGTCACCGTGAAACTTATTGGCGGATATATCTAGATGTTCCAAAGTTAAGCAATCACCGAATGATGGAATTGGTATAGAAAAATTGTTTGAAGAGACGTCCAGGTACTGCAGGCTCTTGCAATTGGAAATTGCGTCTATGCCGCCACTAACTTTATTTCCCTTCAAAGCCAGGACCTTCAAGTCATTGCAGCCTCCGGATAAGACGGAAGGCACCACGTCGGAGCCTGAAATCTTGTCGTTCCAAGAGATATCAAGAGACTCCAAGCTGAGCTTCAACCCGCTCCACTTCTCCTTGATCAGTGAAAATTCAAGAGAGTTGCTCGAGACATTTAAGGATTTCAAGGCCGGACAAGATTCCAAACTGGATAGCCGAGAGATAGAACCCGACAGAGCATTTTGAGACAGATCTAAGCTGCTCAAAACCGAGCTGCACTTGGATCCGGACGGGAAAGTAATGGGACCAGAAATGTTGGCTGAAGCCAAAGAGAGGCTCTCAAGATTGTCAAGAGTCAAAAGAAATGTAGCCACAGACCGAAAATCGGTGCTCAGAGGAATGAAACTAAGGTCTACAGAGACTCTGCCTGTTTCTAGGCATTTAACTCTAGCGAAGCTACATGGGTTTTGGTTGGGCGTCCAGTTTTGGAGGGGACTAGGGTTAAAGATAGTAGCTTTGAATTTCATAAGATTTTGGGTGTCTTTCTTTGTAGAGCTAAAAGATGGTGCTACTGGTGAGGCCGCCGCTATAGAGAAAATTGCTAGAGAGAGAAGCAAGAAAGAGAAGTGAGTCTTCATATCTTTTTCCTTTTCCTTGACGAGCTTTTGCGTGTGTGTGTGTGTGAGAGAGAGAGAGAGAGAAAGAGAGGGTGGAAAGTTTAGGTATTAAGAGCTGCCATTAGAGGATAGAACTGTAAGCTCTGGTTTCGGAGAGAGAAAGGAGAGAGTGGTCAGGTAGTCAAAACTCAGTAGAACGGACCAAGTAATGTAAGAACGGTATTTATCAATTCGACAAAGGGAATGGATTATTACATCGAGTTGGGGGTGGAATGGACACAGCCGTTCCTCGCATGCCATGTGCCTCTCTCTCTCTCTCTCTCTCTCTCTCTCTCTCTCTCTCTCTCTCTCTCCCTCTGTCCCCTCCTCCTTCTCCTCTAAACGTCTCATTTGCACATTCCCTGAAAGCCCATTTGTTTCAACTTCACCTTTTTTTTTTTTTCTTGTTGTGTCTGTAATCTCTTTCAGTCTCTATCCCCAAAATATCTCTTTGTCTTTCTAAGTAATCGTGTTTATTGTACTCAGACATTTTTTTAATGAACCAAGTTTTAAAAATTTAGTTTCAATCCCACCTCCTCTCTCTCTCTCTCTCTCTCTCTCTCTCACACACACACACACACACATACACAGTCTCTCTGTCTACGATGAATTGACGATTTTACCTTCTTTTTTTATTTTCGCATTGAAAACTGTCTGTCTTCTTGTAGCTTTTTCTGTCCAGCGTACGTGTGATCAACAATTGACCATCGCAATCAGTTAGAAGAAAGAGATATTCCGTGCCTTAATTAATTATAAACCTTCTGCACACACGAGGATTAATAAAGTGATTTTGGCATTTATGTGCCCTCTTTATAGCACTTTTGCAAGTTTCTTACATTCGGAAAGTTTTGAAGCCAACGCACCCTCCACGTGTTTTTACTTTTACCACTCTCTACTCCACTCTTTTAATTTGTGCCCATCCATGGTATTGGTATAATTGTCCTGTTTCTTAATATATATATATATATAATTTTCCTGATTTTTTCTTTTTCTTTTTATCCTTAATTGTCCCTGTTTATCCGTATCTTTGTTTAGGCCAAACTTATATCTTTAAATGTAATTGTTAAAATTTTTTATTTGAATTACGATGTCCATGATTATATATGAAATTCATGATTTAGATCACTATAGAATCTTTTTGAAGTAAAATATTTCTTTAAATTATAAAATTGATTAAATTGCAATCTAATTGTATGATTCTCATTCTATCGAAGATGAATATTAGAATATTTATTTTTTAGAATTAAAACATACTTCATAATACAATATCTTTCTTTTAATTTTATTACTTTTATTAATGTTTATCACTTTATATCTTCTTTTCACATATGACGGAGAAGAAACGTTGGTTCTCAAGTTTTTAAAATTCATGTTTATTAACAATTGAAAAAAATAAATATATGTTTTTATTTAAATTTAAATATTAAATATTAACAAATAACTATATGTAGAAAGGATATTTGATTTACAATTTTTTTTCTTACGCCAACTATAAAAAGAAGAGAAATTATTTTTCTATTATATAAGAAGAGAATTATTATAATTCTCCTTCTTTTTATTGATTTGATATGTATAAAATACTTAATTATGAGTTATATCTCTTATTATTAATTAATTTTTATTTTTTTCTTTATTTTTAGTAGAATCTTAAGATCATGCAATTTGATTTTTAAGTGTTATGTTGATCTTATGTGAGATTTTGATTTGAACAACCATGCTTTTGAATAATGGAAATATGGAAGCCTTTGAATGTATGTTCCATAAAGTCATCAATTTTTGCCATTTTAATAAAATTTTATTTTTCTTGTCAACATAAATTTATGGAACACAAAGGAAAATAAAGTAATTTTTTCCTTTGTCCATTGTAGGACATTAAGTCATAAACTATACATATGGATAATTCTCCTTATTTTTATATGAGATAACATTTGGTATCATATATATAATATATGATACCACATAAATTTCATATTAAAATTTACTCTATTTATATAAAACTTTTTTATATGCTACCAAATACTTTCACATGGTAAAATCATATTATGTCTAACTATCTCAATTAGATGATTTATCTACTTAATATTTTTCTTATCAAAGAGAGCCAAGGGCCCTTTTAATTGTCTCCTCTCTCTTTCTTTATTTTATGTTTTTTCAAGGAGAGAGATAGGGCTCGTGGCCTCTTATATGAAGGAGGTCCATTTCACCCTTACCTTTTCTCTAAAATATTTTAGGTGAATATGTGGATAAGTGATAATACAAAAAATCTTCATATCTTTTATAATTAGATTATGCTCACATAAAGAGTGCTTAGTAAATATTAAATAATATTTCATTATTTATTTATTTTACATCATATATAAGCATTTATGATCAATATATAAGGTAACTTAAATTCTTGCCATATGTGATTGAAATTTAATATCAAATCAAAGAAAATTTTAACTCACTAACACCAATTTATCCTTTTATCCTTTCATAACAAAAACAACATTTCCTATTAATTTGAAATAATTGACCTTTTCATTAATTAATATTGCAAATCGAAACTAAAACAAATAGAATCATTTTTATCATAATAAATGATAGATGTATGCATGTTTAAAAAACTTGTTAGGGGATTAACATAATTAAAATAAAATTTTCATTTAAAAAATGCATTAGAATTATGCTATTATTAAAAAGGTTATTTGTATAAAGATATTCCCTCATTAAGTTAAATTTTTTTATGTATGCTTAAAACTTATATTATTTACTCATTGTAGTCATTAAAATTAGTAGAACATATCATATGCAATAGTAATAATAATAAATGTGAAATAATTCTTCAAGTGATACTTTAATAGTTAAAAATTTAAATTTAAATTTTTGAAAATTTGGATTTTAATCTTAGAGAGGGAGATTAAGGTTTATGAATATGGAAAGAGCTATTTCTATAATATAACTCATCACTCAATAGATCTTTTGATAAACTACAAAAGTTATATGAGGTTATATCACTAATAATGATATTAATTTTAAATGCAACTAAATTAACTTATAAAGTATAATTTAAAAAATTAGAGGGAATTGGTGGTTTAACCCAAAAATCAATGAATCAACCAAAAGTTTGATCTAGTTTAGTTTAAAAAACTTTCAAACTAGAAACAGTTACACCAAATAGTTGAACCACTGAATTGAAAATTTTTTGTTAAAATATTTTTCCTTATTTTTATAATAAAAAATTTATTTAACTATATTATTTTATAAAACTACTTGTATATATATGGTTCAATTTTTTTATTTTAATAACAATTTACTTAATTTTATATAATAAAGAAAAATTAATTATTTTTTAAAATAATTATCTTACCAATCTTACAACTAACCTAACACTTAAGCATGTAATCCAAAAACTTGAACCCTTATTTGGGTCAAAATCCAATTCAATTTTGAAAATTTTGCTACAAAGAGTTGAGTGACGATGACCTTTTTAACTAGATCTTATGACATTTATCCACCTAATTTAATAGCAATGACATCTATAATTGATTTAGTCAAATCATGACCACGAAAACTAATTAAATCAAAAACTTTGGTTCAACTATTTAAAAATTGAGATCAAACTAAATTTTTAATTAATTCAAAATTTTGACTTGTTTTAGTTTTCAAATTGGTTAACATGTTGAAAATTAATTTTAATTAATTATGTCATGATAGTCTTTCAATAAGCTTTATGTGATCTAAAAGAAGTTTGTGAGATATATTCAATAAGCTTGATAAGAATCTCTATAGTTGCATTATTAGTTTTTTTTTGTTATTATATTAATTTTAATTTTTTTAATTTATTACTATTATTATTTCATTTAAAAAATTTCCTTAATGTTTATTTTAATAATTAACGCATTTTAGAAAGAACATGTAGAGAAAATAAATATGAAAAAGGTGTCAAAGATTGAAGACAAAAATGTAAATAGTTAAGTGAGACTTCAAAGAGAAAGTGTAAAAAGAAAAATGAGAGAATCAAAAGAAAATTTTGACAGAGTAAAATGAAGTAGAAAAAAAAGTATAAAGAGAAGAGAAGATGTATAGAAAGGTTATGAAAAGAGAAAGGAAAACATAAAGGAGAAAATTTAAAGAGATGAGGAAAATATGAAGACGGAAAAGAAATAGAGAGAGAAAATTGATAATGAGAGAAAAGGAAAGATATGAAATGAAACGAAATAAATAAGTAGAAATAAATAAAAAATGGAGAAAACTGTAGTGTGAAGAAAGAGAAAAAGAGTAAAAAGTGTAAAAGGAGATATACAAAAGAGTAAAGATTAACAAATATCAAAAGATGTGAAAGATAATATTGAAAAAAAAGTAAAAAATGTAGAGAAAGAAAGTGTGCAAAGAAAATGGAGAATAAAAAAATAAAATATTAAGAAAGAGGAGAAAATATAAAGAAATAAAAAGTTTAGAGTTGACATAAAGTTAAAAAAATAGAAAGCATACAAAAAATGAAAAGATAATATATGGAGAGTTGAGAATACAAATTAAGAGAAATTTAAAGAATAGAAAAAGTATAGAGAAAAAAGAAAGAGCAAAAAGACTAAACTTAAAGAAAGACTAAAAGGATTTAAAAAAATGAGAAAGTGTAACAAAAGAGAAGAGCATATAAGAGAAATGTAGAGAAGATAAAGTAGGTAAAAAGAAATTATTAATACAATCAAATATAAAAAATAATTTTAAGTAATTATTGCAACAAAGGTAATTTATTGAAAGATGTCAAAAGGGAAACTTTTACAACACCTTGTTGACATAATCCACATAAACATAAATCTAGTTTAGAGTTAAATAGAGAATTTTTTTTTTGTATTCATTTTACAACTCTTCTTGTAAATTTGGGCTCATTTTATTTTGATAAGGTTTTTCAAACTTATTTTACTAAACAAAATTTGTGTATTTTGTTAAAAAAAATCTTTTATGTATAATACTATGCCAAAAGGCTATCTTGAAAACTTATAAAAACTAATGGAAGACAAAAGAAAATCATTGAAATTTTGAAGAAGGCTTCAGCAATATATAGTTAAATGATTAATGAGAAATTTTATGATTTACCTTAATAAGGGATAAAAATTTTCATTTTCAAGTTTGCTAATTATTGAATGAAAATCTTTCAAATTTAATATTTTAGCAACATTAATTAATATGGGATGTAAGATTTTGTGTGTGTGTGTGTGTGTGTGTGTTTTCAACTTGATCAAGTTAACTTAATTCAAATTAAAATTGCTAAATTGTTGAAAAATGAATTGAATATGGATTACAACTAATATTCATATGACAAATTGTTTTATATATAAAGTGATATTTAAAAATGTTACACCCTTATAATTTAGTTATATTTATTAAAATTTTTAGTTACAAATTTTATTCTTAAATTTTTTAAATTTTTTATTTTAGGTACATTTATTGTAATTTTTAATTAGACAAGTATTTTAAATTGTAAATTTATATTTATATTTTTATAATTAGTATTGTAATTTTTTACTTCACTCTTGTATGGTCAATGTAGTTGACATCAATTGCCTAAAACCACTAAAATAATAAACTCAAATCATAAATAATTGTCATATTTTAGTCAAAGTTAATTAATGAAAAAATAAAAAAATAATAATAAGTATGATGATTTAATTGATGTTTGCATTTCATGCATCAGCTACGATTTTCAATTGAATCAAACCACCAAGACTAATTTGATTTGAAAGAGGAATAAACCAATTTACTTATATCTTTAATATATATATGTATGTATGTATGTTTTTATGTATTTTGGAATGAAAAGCTTTGAAATTAGATTTTTTTAAAAAAAATGTGAATTTGATAAGAGGTTGGAACAATAGGTAAAACAAATTTGTTTGTTTGAAATATTAAAGTTAAAACATCTATATATGTTTAGGGAAATCTTGTGGTTGTGGATCACATACCACCTCAAGTTTCTTATGTATAAAATTTTTCACATAATAAAATTGATTGAAGCATTCATTAAAATAAGAAAATGGTAAATTTAGGTATTGAAAATTGTTTTTGTTGTGATTTTTTTAATATGAAAATAAAATTTAATATTTTTAAAAAAGGAAAAAAAATTATTAAATTGATATTAAGAAATAGTAAAACTATCCTTACACACTTGTGCCAACTTTAAAATGGTGGCTGAAACACTTATCAATCCCATCATTTATCTAACATTCGTTTCTAGTACGTACTAATATACTCTCAAACATTAGACCCAATAACCTAAGTATGTCGCTTGCGCCAAAATGATATTCACTTTTATGATACTTGTTGTCATACGGTTAACTCTTTCACTTAAATTTTTGACTTTGTGATAATACTAAATTACACTTAGTTTCAACCAATTCAAATATTTAAAACACAAAAATACTTGCACAAATCACTTTCCAACCTTTATTACTTTTTTTAAAATACAATGGATTTCACAAAGTCTTACACACAAGTGATTTCTCTTTACTTTTTCAAACAACCCTTGGTTGCCACATTATAAATATATATAGAGTTGGAAAGTGATAACCCTAATTATCTAAGGATACACATGACTTAGGGTGTGGACCAAGTTAGATTATCTCCATTATAAATCACACTTATCAATCTTGTTTAGCGTTAACCTAAGCGCAAAGACCATGCACCAATAAATGTTAATATCACAGTCAATCCTTAGAGTACATGTTACCATTTGAAAACTATAAGACAAGAAGGTTATCATTCTCTTAATACTCAAATGAACAACCTATAAAGAGTCATGAAATTCCCATAAAATCTCCCACTAAGGCCTATACCTATTAAAACATTCAAACGATTACCCTTAACATGCAATAACTCATCATTGAACTAGTATTATCTTACCACACCCACATTCACTTATTGCATAAGTTTTTGATAGTTTACATCACATAGGCTTACATCTTAACTCTATTTAATAAGTCGTTTTACATAAGGCATTATATGAAGCTTGTCAATGACATAAGGCATTTACTACTTGATTATACCTACTTGACTTATGCTCTCACATAAAATCATACTCTACCAAAAATTATTGTCATCAAGCTTGCCTTATAGATAGCTTTTTTTAAGTTTGGAAGAATGTACTGGATACATTATTCTTATATACCACAAAATTGTCACCCAATAATAAGTTGGCCAAATGTGGAGGCAATGCAACCATAACACTAGCTTTGTCAACATTGCTACTTTCAACTTGTCAAATACTTCTTGGAACTTTATGGTTTACCTCTACAGTCGATCTTTTTTAAGCAAGTTGGTGAGAGGGGTCATTTTTTTGGAGTAACTCCATATAAACTTCTTATAGTAATTAGATAAGCAAAGAAATGATCGTAAAGCTAGCACTTTAGTGAATAATGACTATTTTATAATAGTTTAAACTTTTCTCTCATCTATTATAACATGCTTGTGACTGATCCTATGTCTGAGGAACATTATTTTCTATTATATAAACTCACACTTTTCTTTCTTAACATACAATTTGTGTTCTCTCAATCAGGACAACACTTCTCAAAGGTAGGTTAAATAATCCCTAAGAGATTTACTATACTCAATAATATTGTCATAGTATACTACTACAAAGTAATCAATAAAGCCATGAAATACATTATTTGGCAAGTTGCAAAAAGTAGCAAAGACATTAGTCAAACCAAAAGACATCATAAAAAATTTGTAAAAATTGTAGCGAGTGTCGCATGTGGTTTTCTCTCATCTCATTCTATAATTATAATTGTCTAATTGGGTGAAGTATGACACTTTGACTAAACAATTAAACAAGTTTGATATCAATAGGATAGGGTATTTATTCTTCATTATGACCTTATTCAAAGTCTTATAATCCACACACATTTGTATGAAGTCATCATAATTCTTTTAGAACAAAATTGAGGCACCATAAGAAGCTTAAAAGGGTTGAATCAAGCTTAGATCTGACAATTTTATTAATTACTTTCTTAATTCAACCAATTTCATTGAATCAAGTGATAAAAGGCTTTAGATGACTATTTGAAACTTGAAACTCAATCAATTATATAGTCAAGAGCACACCTAAAAGGAAGAAACTTTAGCAACTCTAAGGGCATTATGTTTGCAAAGTCACTTAAAAGTTTAACAACACCACTAGGTACTTTAATGACTATGCCTTCCTCAATCTTGATCAATGTAGTCCAGTAAGTAGCTTCTAATAAGGTAACAAAATAAGGATTATTCTTATACATCATCATTAACCTCATCATTAACCTACCTAAATGAGGCAATAAGGTAATTTTTCCATGCATAAATAACTTAATTCCAAATATGATATCAAAATCATCCAATGAGATAATTGTAAAATTAAGAATTTTAATCTAATTAATAATAGTTATCTTTACACTTGTTGATGTACCAAGTACCTCACGAGTTATCAAGTTAACTGCCTTCATTTAGTTACTGCTTTGAAAGACTTTTAACCCAAGTGACTCCACCATTTGTTCAACCATAAAATTGTGTGTGACATTAATGTCTACCATCACTATTGACTTTTAATTGTTAAGCTTGATCTTCACATACATTAGGCCAAATTGTAGGGGTTATTCCACTTAAATTGCACTCACCAACTATAAAGGATTGACACAAAAAAGGCTAACATCTTTCGCAAAAAGGCTTCTACCATCAACCTTAATAACCATAACACTTAACTTATCCCTTTTCAAGCATTCTTTAGCAAGATAAAGGTCATTACAAATGAAACAACCAAATTTTGACTTTTTTTTACCTTGTTACCAATTGGTAACTTTACTTTTATGTCCTGATCTTTTTTTTTTCTTGCCCTCCTTTTTCTTTTTGCCCTCATCTTTAGGCTACTTTCTCACATCACAATCAAAAGACTTGTTAATTTTGAAATCAACTAAACCATTAGCAGCAACCATGGCAAAAGGTAAGTCATTGATACCTTGCTTTTTATCTTAATTTGAGCTCACCATTGGAGACCCGAAAGGAAATTGAAAAGGTTTTTTCATCTGACATGTTATGTATGTCAAGCATTAGGAATTGAAATCTTTGATGTGGCCTTATACCATACTACTATGTTTTAATTTCTTCAAAGATTTCCTTGCAAACTAAGATGTATTGTAAGGAAGAAACTAATTCTTTAATTTCTTCTTCAAGCTTTCCTATAACTTTATGTAAGGTCTACTCACACTTTCATTATCATGAAGCCTAGTTTCCCACCATAGTTTGGCATCCTTCGCAAAGTATATGATTGTAAGGATTACCTTATCCATCAAGCACTCAAATAACCATAAAGTATTACTCTATATCCCATAAAAGTTTCTGACATCTTCATTTTTTAGAAGAATTGGTAACCACATTAGCTTAGTTGTCTATTACCTTTTTAAGGATACCAATTTTTAATTATACCTCACTAAAATGAGCAAACCATGCAAAATCAAGATTATTATAATTAAATTACAAAAGATATACCAAATTTTTCAACACGTTGAAAGGGTCTACTCCTTAAAAACATCTTTAATAGCCTTTTCAATCTTAGACACTCTCTCTCGTACCACATGAATACTCGATCTACCAACTATAAACCAAACCTTGTTACTTTGATACCCATTATCACAAGGCTAACTCTTTTACTCAAATTTATGGTCATATGATGAAACTAAATCACACTTAATCTTAGTCAATTCATATACACGAAGCATAAGAATACTTACAGGAATCACTTCTTGACCTTTATTACTTTCCTCAAAGTATAAAGGATTTCTCTCTAATTTTCCATATGATCCTTAACTACCACATTACATATATAAATAGAGTTGGTAGTTAACACCCCCAACTACTTAAGGACATGCATGACATGACTACCAAGCTAATTATGCATAATGCGATCTCCTTTTTCTAAGCTCACACCTACTTTCTTATAAAAACATACAACTACACTTAAGCACGCACACACACACACACATATATATGAAAGGATTGTGCTTATCATTTGGGTTTTCTTTTGATTTTTTTTTCCAATAATTTATCTTTGTGATCAATAATTTGGGTTGGCTTTGGCCTGCAAGTAGCTCACAATCATTTTAAACAATTCATAGTTTAGGCTTAATTAAGTTATGTTAGAACTATATGACAAAAATAAACATGAATCAAATTCTTAAGGATAATAAAAGGTTTTAAAATGAATCCCTTAAATAAATAATTAAAAAGCATTCTTTAAGTAAAAATACCAAGATCTAAAATATTTAAAGAAATAACATTTGTTACAAATCAAAATTTCAAAAATCAAAGAGGCACTTGCTAGACTATTATCATTCATCAATATGGAGAACAAATTGATAAATTTATCATTACATCTAAGATTGATTCCAATTGAAAATTTGACTACAATTTTCTTTCCTATTCACTTAATAAATTAAAAAATTGGAAAAAAAATAGTCTTTTTATTTTTGTGTAGAAAATAGATTTCATATTTTATATTAATATAGAAAGTTCAACAAATTTTAACATGAAAACAATTCTTTGACTTTCTCTTTTTATAGTGGAATTTTTAATTAAAGTCATATTTTTTTTTCTTCATTATTTTTTTCTCTAGAGAAAATATTTTATCATGTGAAAAGTCTTTAATTAAAGTTATATATGTTTTTCTTCTTCCTTTTTTTTTTCTCTAAAGCAAATATTTTATCATATGCAAAGTCATTGATTTTTTTTTTTTTGTCAAAAAACTAACACTCACCCTTGATGTTTAATATTTTTCTTTCTTTTAAAAACTCACATTTTCTTTTTAATTTTTTAAATCAACCCCTCAACATTATTTCTTTTAATTTAAATGACAATTTTTAATTAAATTTTTCCATATAAATGTTAAGTAAATTGTATATAAACACTGTAGATATCATGTAATAAAAATGACATTATGATAAGAAGTAAAAAGTGACCCTTCACATTTCATCATGGTTGGACAAAGGTGTACTTCTTTTAAAATATTGAAATTAACTCTTGATATTATTGTTATTAGTTAAAATCAACCAACATTGCAAATTTATTGTTAAATTTATTCATGTTAACTACACCATTAAATATAATGACATCAATTTTTTGTGAAAATATTTTTTTCTAAAAAATAAATTTTCATCTTCTTTTATTTTTCTCTTATTTTCACTCCATTTCTCTCTCTCTCTCTCATATTAATTTAATAAGATTTCTATTAAACTATAAATTATATCATATAAATAATTATCTTTATACCTGTAATCTTATACTCATTTTTAAATATTAAAATTTTAAAATAAAATTTAAATTTTTTTAATTATTAAAATATTTTTAAAAAATATTATTTTATGAAATATTTTTTATTTATATAACTATTTTAATAATTAATTAAAATATTATTATATAATTATATTTATTAAGATATATAATAATTAAAAATAATTTTTTATATATAATAATAAAATTATATAATTAATTCATGTTACTTATGACATTTTAATAAGTGTGGTTAATTATAATTTTTTAATCAATTATATTTATTGTTTTTGCGGACAATGATTTGACGAGCATCTACAGAGATCATTGAGTATCAGTCAAGATTCCTGGACACTTGACAGTTAAAAAAAAGAGTACAATGACTTTTAACTCATCGGCAAAAAAAATGCCGTGCAATTGCTTCACTTATCAGAAATAAATAGACTAATAGAGAGTCGTTTCTGACAACAAAAAAAAAAAAAAAAACAAAAACAAAACGAAAGAAATAAAGAGATTCTTCTCATTGGATTGGATGAGAGCTGACATGACCATCAGTCTGTCACCATCTCTGTCCTAGTGGGGTCCTTATGGGGTTATCATCACATTAAGTGGGCCCTACGTATCTGATGCTGTTCTCATCTAATTCCAAACTATGAATAAAAATGGGCACTGAAATATTGGGAGACGTGGGGTTGGGCCATTTGCTGGGTTGGGCAATGGGTGTTGGAAGTCTATTAGAAATAACCACAAAAAATAAAATAAAGAAAACAAAAGAAAGAAAGAAAGAAAGGAAGAAAAGTGAGACTTTGAAAAAATTGAAACATATTGAGGGGGGGGGGGATGATGATTTGTGGGAAAAGGGGGACCCACAGAGCCGCTATCAACACGTGCCCATGTCCACCCCGCCCTGACGTTGCCCAGTAACCAACGCGCAGTGGAGGGTGTTTGTGTGCAAATGTAACTATCTTCCACTGGGGTCAACGGAAACTGTGGCCAGCCTTCGCTGTCGCTTTTTAGTTGTAGCATCATCCCACCAGGCTTGGTTTAATTTTCGCTCTTTCCCACTTCTAAAACTGTCCAATCTGTTCTTTTGATCTTTCATTTGTTTTTCCTTTTTTTTTTCTTTTTGCCTATAAAAGGCTATACTAAACTCATTACGAATCTATTTGCTGTTTGTTTAAAAGGACAAATCTAAGTGGCAGATGCAACATACTACTATTTTCTAGTGATATAGTTCTATTTTTAACATAATACTGTTGGTTTACAAAAGCTCATTAGATAGATGAAATATATATATATATATATATATATATATGAGCTTTAACCCAGAAAATATAAGGATGTTGATTTAGACAAAAAAGATAAACATTGGATACATGCATACATAATTAAGTGAGCAAATCTCATTTTTCTCTCTTATATATATGCGTATATCTATCATTGCTTTTTTTTTTTTTTTTGTTTGGAGGTACACAACTCTCTTAGAAATTATTATCTTATTTCTAACGAGTTTTCCTCCCTCAACAATTATGAATTCAACACTTATCAAGAAAAAAATAAAAAAAACACTGCGAATTCAACCTTTCAAGGACCACATTGGGGATGGGACCACACTATAGTTACAGAGAACAATTTGAAGTACAACCATTTCACGGTTTTCTGATTATGAATAATTATTTCAAGCTAGTTGGCATGAACAATAACATTATTTAGGGGGCCCACTTCAATGATGCCAAAAGTTTTTGAAATGCAATAAATGTTTATGAGACATCATACGCAACACAAAAACTTATGAACATTTTGATCATTATATATATCAAAGTGATAATTATACTCTTGATTGATGTAATACATTGCTTAATATTATATCACGTGTTAAATAATACCTTAAAACCTTTTATTTCTCTACAAGTTCAAGCTAATAGATTATAAAATTTATAAATATTATAAATTATTTTTATACTTTAACAATTTAAACTTTTATACTCTTAATATATCTCATTGAAATGTATTAAACCCAACCAACACGTGAGATAATACAAATGAATAAAAGGGATCACATTCATTCAAGTATTAGGGCCATTAGTATTAAGTTAAATTGATTTAAATTAAACGTATAAAAAACATTGAACAAGATAATAATAAATCAATTTCTAACTTCATGTCAAAATAATGTCCTTGAATCTTATGTCTACCTAAAAAACTCTGCGGTGAAATCTATGTATATTATCCGGTCCTTATATTTTAAGGATGTGAGTGTTATGAAATCTTATATCCATCATTTTAAACAAGATGTAGTTAATACGTCTCACTAAATGGATTTATACTCTTAACAGTAATTAGTATGTAACAACAATATAAAATTAATAAATACCCTTTCCCGTTCCCTACATCTAAGTATTTACTAAAAAACAAAAAAAAAAAAAAAACAAAAGACAAGGACTTTTCATTGATCTTTTTAGCTTGTAAGTGCAGAGTTGAACATTTAAGACGTAGGACTAAAAGCCCAACAGTTTTATCATTAGACTGTTCGATAAAGTTTGAAGTCTAGGTAACAAAATATCATTAGATCGTTTTTCTGTGTCTGAAGGAAGGAAATCCTTGGCATTGCCTGCAACCACGCACGTCAGTTACCTGACCATCACTCATGCACGCACGTTCATTACATTTTTGTACTGAAAAAAGGTCAGACGCGACGGTAACGATGTAGGGTGCTGAGTGAATGGGCTGAAGGGTTAGGTGCGTAGTTGATTTACGGGCCTTGCATGAAAAAGGAGTATAGGGATTGTAATTATTTTACTGCAATGCTATCGAACTTCATTTCCGCAATTGGTCGATAAAAATTAAGCATCCAATCAAATAAATATATACATATGATGAATAAAATTTTTGTTTTGGACTAAATAAGTGGACCACTTATATGCCCTCTCGTGAATTTCATGCGGAATTCAAATGTCGTGGAAGAACAAAGAGGAAACTGTGGTAAGCTCGTTCTACCTTTTTTTCTTTTTTTGGTTCAGTTTTTTTTATTTTTGGGGCCGTCCCTTTTAAAGTCTATATATATATATATATATATGCAAGTGTGCGCAGATAGAGGGGATTGTTATCGCCGAACATGACCATTAGACAAGCACATGGAATGGGCCGTTCCTACAATAACATCGTGAAATATGTGATCGGCACACCTGAGGTGAAAATCTATTGAGTGGGGACTGGGCTGTCAACTGTGAGCTGAGTTCAGCTCAACACGCCAGGACTGAGGAAGTGTCAATTTGAGGAGTAGAGGAAACCTTAGTGTCGCCTTTTGAAATGGACTTTGGTTTGCGTTTTACGAAAGCAGAAACAATCAAAATATTTCTCCCCATATTAGCATTCAAAACCAAACTGGATTCTCACAATAAAGTCAAGAAGGTTCATCAAGAGCTCAAGATGATGCTCACAAATCGAGTCATCCAGCATGCAAAGTGAGATTGAGGTTTGACTTTAAGGGTAGACCCACAAATTGAGCTCTCAAGAACGCAAAGAAAATATTGAAAAACAAAACTCTCAAGCATGCAAAGACAAAGAGTTGGCTGTCTTCCGGAGACAGGAGGGGTGCTGTCGGACCATGGACATAGACTAAAAAGTTATATCCAAGAGAAGTAAAAGAACATAAAGATAAGACCTCTGGGGCGTTGAAAGATTTTCATTTCTTTATAAGTCTCGGTTTATATATAGACCCTCGGCTTGGATGCATGACGCCTGATCCCCATTGCCGATTCTGAGACCGACATTGAATTTGTGGAACTGGATTCTATATCCACTGAGCTGGTCTCCACATCCATGGATCGGTGGTTGAACGATAAGTCAAAGGCAAGATCTTTCATATCTGTCGAGCTGGAGCTCAAATTTTTTTAGGCTATTGGTCAAATATAACACTTTCTTGTAGTATATTTTTACAAGTCAGTGTGAATTAAATCTCGCCTGGAAAGAAAATTGATGTTTCCAAGTATAGAGTGACACACAAACACACACACACGCACGCACACGTAGTGTATAGGTGCATTTTTAGTGTTTTTATAGCTACACTTGACAGTTAGCCACTTAAGACGTGAGACACGTGACAAGCAATTTATAATTATATTTATCGGAGGTGCAGTCTAATTAATTTCATCTAACTATTATATAAGAATACAAACTAGTTTTGTTTCACTGCAGAAAAAAAAATAATTAATTTCATTTTTTAAAGTAAATTTACTATTTTTCGTATACTTTAAATAAAGGGTAAATTTTGTGTTAGTGAGAATGATATTAATGATATGATTTGATGTAATTTCGTAATTTACAAATTTTATAATATCTTATTCTAAATGTTTTATGCCCAAGAATGGAAAATGGATTAAATATATACTAAGATTTAGGTGATAGCGGGAGAGAGGGAAATTGATTAGAGGGCTCCATGGTTGAGTTTTGAGAAGCTGCGATTGTTGGGTTGGAGAAGGCAAACAAGGGTAGGGGCTGGGTCTCACACTCTTTTTGGTCTTTCCGTCGTGTTTCAATCAAATAGAAAGCGACAAAAGGAGATAAGAATGAAAATCCATTGACACACGGGAAAAGATGATGACAAGAAAGAATGGGACCGCATCACAATTATTTCTGTACGAATGCACGAGTGCCTGTGTGTGTGTGTGTGTGTCGAGAGAGAGAGAGGTTCAATGGAATTGGGTCTAACAAAAGGCCGTCTTATAAGATTACTAAAATTCCTAAAGCCCGTCCTATTAGTTGACGAAGAGGGCATTTTTGGAGGCTTCAACTAGTAGATGAAATTGTGGAAATATTAGGCACCACGTGGCTATCACTTTTTTCTTCTTCTTTTTTTTTTTTTTTTTTTTTTTGACGAGGAAGCCAAGTAGAGCCGGACGCATGAGCTATCATATAAATTATATAAATAATAAGCTAAAGCTCACAAATGATGATGATGCCGTGTAGAAGTATCTTCGCTAGATGTGATTTATAGGATCACTTGGCATGTTTCGAGTCTTTTACCAATATTAGTATTGGTGACAAAAAGAAATTGTCAACATTGAGAAAGAGAATGGAATGGACGAATGCAACTGACAATTCCCCGCTCTTAAATTCTGAACTAAATAATTACGAAGTTTCAAATAGATCAACGTGGTGTAGTTTATGCAAGCTGAACTATAGACCCAAAAAAAAAAAAAAAAAAGGAAATATTTATGAAGATGTAGGTGGAATTTGGTTGTAGGAAGGATTTAGAGTCCCCAATAAACATATCGATATAAGCATACTTTTGTGATTAAGTTTTAACGAAAAGACGTGCATATCTTTCAGATTTATGGATTTACTTTTTTTGTTTGTGTGGCAAACCCCACCACCTCATCTATTTGGTAAACTAGTAAACCCTCCTTATCGATAATCATAATAGCTGTATCCAGTCTGTCTACTAAAATTTCAGGATGGATGTTATTGTCCTATTAAGGCCCGTGTGCCGGCCCCCCCCCCTGTGGCAGTCCCATAAAAAACAACTTACCAATACCAATTGTTTTTGTTTTTGTCCAATATTTTCTCTCCTATCTTCGATCAACACTTTTTGTTGTTTCCTTTCATGCTTCCTTCGCTTGCCCTGTGAAGTGCTGACCGTTTACAAATGCGTTATATCACTTACTAAAGTCCTTAACTAATTCTTGCATTTTTTTTGACGTAACTGTTACAACTCATTAGATATTTGTCGGTCAATTTAAGTAGGGGAATTTACATTTAAACCTACCAACTCTCTTCACAAATTCATGCATTTTCCCACAGCCTCTCGAAGAATTTGAGTACTGATTGACCACAAGAAAGAGAATAAATTGCCGTTCAAGCCAATACATGTTTCTACAATAGGCCTCTAGCTCGTGACCCACAAAGTCACGAGCCCAACCTTCCCGATCTCATGTGAACCGGTGAAGACCAACCTGCCCGAGTAACTTCTTTCCTAGATAGTTACAACAATTGAATGTACATAACATGTGTCCACACGGGTTGCATTCCCGCACTTGTACCAGGAAAGATGCCACCGATGACTACAATAGTCACTTGACCTAGTATTGCTCCACTAATCCAAGGATGTGTCAGGTAGGCAAGTCTGCACCATCCATCAAAGATACTTGGTTCGAGTGGCACGTACTGTGCTGACCAACCAATAGGAGCCCCTCTAAAGACCTTATAAGTACCCCACGCATCAGTTAGCCCCATGCATTCCCTTTTTTCACTCTAAACCTCTATTTTGTCTCTTCCAGTTCATACTGACTTATGTATCATAATTCTAATGCTAACCCCTAGCCTTTTCTTGTCTTCCAAGTATACGAAACCTTAACCAGAAAATTTATCATCAATTTTGGCACCATCTATGACAATGAAACACTGTTTATCTTTTATATTTTCTTAAAATACCTCCCTTTTTCTTTAATAAATACTTAGACATCATAACCATGGGAAACAACTCTACTTAACAGGATCTTAACGTAGCTTCTCCATCTATTTTTGAATCACTCAACTAATAACCAAACCCTAACCTCTATGAATCAGTTCTAGGTGGTGGTTAACGAAATCCAAGTATTCACAACAACAATGATGACCTTAGTACAGACTCAAAAGGAGTTCACCACTCCGGCCACTGGAGCTCACTCGTTAGCAAGAAAGAGGATGGAAACTTGCACAACCCATATATGCATACTCCATGAGGCGATCTAAACTAAACACCTGGGGCTAACATACATAGCAACACCATACATAGCAACACCATTCCCACTAAGTTTGAGGGGCAGGCAACCACAAACTCTTCCAAGCGTGTCATGAATTGGAAATCATTCTTTTCCCCACTTTGAGGGCCCTGTGATCATCCTCCAACAGTCTCCAAATATAAAGGGCCTAAGAGACCTTTTCCAACATCTCACCCGGAATCCCTATAGCCATGGAAGGAGAATCACAAGTAACTCCCCCCTTAAGGTTGATGATGTCACCAAGCGGTTGAAAAATCTTATGCAACAGGTGGTCATGTAGCAAAACACCAGAGACACTGCCCAGTTGGAAGAAGAGGGGTTTTAGACTCACTCCCTTCAAAGAAATTTAGGAGCACTTTTTTTAAAACAAAAAAAATTAAGCTGCATGGTTTAGAGATTTGGGATGATACTGAAGACTTGGTTGACCACTAGAATAGGTTTTATACTTTAATATCCCTGCATGGAGCTTTAGATGTCATAATGTACAAAGTCTTTACCACCACCTTAAAGGATGCAACCCCTAGGTGGTATGCTAAATTTCTCTCGTGTTCCAGCTCAAACTCAAAACAGTGTGGCAAACTATTTGTAACTGGATGAATCATAAGTAGAAGATAAAAGAGAGCCCATTACAACTCCAATAACCATTCATCAATAAAAAGAAGAGTCATTACAAGATTTTGTGGTTTGTTTTATTATGGAAATATTGGATAACTAAGGACTTAAGGAGGAGATGACATTAGCCACCTTTATTGCCAACTTAAGGAAATCTCCCTTCACTTTCTCCTTGGACAAGAGGCAGCTAATCAATTTTGCTAGAGTGTAACGAGCAAAAAAGTTTATATATGCTAGACACACTTAAAGTGTGACAAGATACAAATAATCACTAGAAAGAAAAAGGAACATGAGATTAAGGTAATAAAAAGCCTACGGAGAAAAGAAGAAATACAACCCCCCACCTTAAAGTATGAGAAAAAAAAAAAAAAAGAAGAAGCATTATCTTATATGTCCCTCGATATAACAATTATACATTCCTAAAAAATTTTAGGTTGAAGGTTCTCATTGAAATCAAAGATAAAGACATGGTGAAATGGCCATGTCAACTCAAGTCTACCTACCAGAGAATGATAGAACAAATTATTATTACTTTCATAATAATTATGAGCAAACTATAAAAAAATGCAAGAAGTTAAAAGAAAAACAAAATCAAGGAACTTATTATGCATGGGTTATTACAAAAGCACATGCATAAAGAAGAATAAGGTAAAGTGCAGGAAGAACTCCTAGATAGGAGGTCAAAACCTAAGAATAGGATCCCCCTCTAGTATATTCCAATAGATAAGTTATTAATAAGATCATTGGATGACCCGGAGGAGTTACATAGCAAAAAAATCATATACAAGGAAAATCCTAAACTTAAAGGGGCTAATGACTTCATAAAAGAGAAGACATTCCAATCACTTTTACGAATGAAGACCTAAAGGGGTAGAATACCACCGTGATGATTTATTGGTGATAAATGTTGATATTGATGATTTTAATGTCTAATTTATGTTAGTAGACAATATAGTTTAGTGGACATCTTACTCTAAAAGTCTTATCTTATGCACTAGATGCCACACTTCATGTCTTAATTGCTAAAACCCTAGCTTCATACAATGCGACCCTAGCCAGATAAGGCTTCAAAGCATTTGATGTTGTATTATCCATTAACATATAAAGTTAAAGTTCCTTACTCCAAATGGGATAAGAGAGATCAAGAGAAATTAAAAATAAGTTTGCAAACTTTAAGTTTCATGGATGAATGAAAAAGACAAATAGATTAGTACAAATGTGGCTAGCTTAGAGTATAGACTAGAGTAAGAATAAAAAGGCAAATTAGTTGAAAGATTAATCTAAATCCCCTTTAAACCCAAGGAACCAAAGAAAACAATACACATATGAAAGTGATTGACACCTGAACTATAAAAGTCAAATATTCTTTCCTTTGAAAGAACACGACAATCTTTGCATAAGTCATAATTAACATACCTATAATAGACCTCAAGATAACAACTTACAAGCTCAATGTTGATCCTACTCACTAACTGGTGAAGTAAAGGAAGAGAAGTTTTGCTACAAAAAGAAAAATGATAATCTAGGAAAAAGTTAAGGAACTCTTCCAAACCAAGTTTATTAAAAAGGTCTTTTATCTTAACTAGTTAGCAAACATGATGATAGTAAAAAACATAATGGCAAATAAAGAATGTGTATTAACTTCACGGAATTGAAAAGGATGTCCAAAGGATAGTTACTTTCATCCTCACATTAGCCAATTGGTAAATGACATATTGGGACTTAAGGTAGTATTTTTCAGGTTATAATTAAATTCCCATGTATAAGCATTACCTAGAGAAAATATCATTTATGATAGAGAGGGAATATAATGCTACAAAGTGTTATGGTTTGGCTTAAAAAAAATAGGTTTCATATTGTAGAGGCTAGACAACAAGATATTTAAGTATCAAATTAAGTGTAATATGAAAGTGCATATAAACAACTTATTGGTAAAAAGTAGAACTTTCTTGTTGTATGTAATAGACCTTTAAGAATCTTTTGATAGTTTAAATGAATACAAGATGAGAATGAATTAAATGAAGTGCACCTTTAGGGTGCAATCTAATGAATTATTGGGTTTCCTTATCTTTAATAAGAAAATATAAATGAATTAAAAATGTAAAAAAAGTACGCAAATTCTCATCTCCAAAAGACACCAAGGATGTATAGGTTTTAATCATGATGTTGTCTTACCTTTACCAATTCATATCATGATCATAAGGCAAGTAAGTGCAATTTTATTAATTGTTAAATAAAAAGCCATAAATTGCACTTTGTCCAACAAGAATTAAAAAGCCTTTGGAGAATTGAAAACTTACTATCTTTTTTATTGCTTTTTAATAAGCCAATCAAAGGTAAAGAGTTGTTTATCTATCTAACTGTAAGTGATTCAATTGTAAGCTAGATTTTGGTTAGAGAAAAAGGCTCTACCTAAAAGCTAGTCTACTATTAGAGTAAAGTCCTACAAAGGGCATAATTGAGATACTTAAAGTTCAAAAATGAGGCATTTGTCCTAATCATCTTAATAAGGAAGTTTAAGCTATATTTTTAGGTTTATAAGATCAAGATAAGGATAAACATGAGTCAATTTAAATTAATTCAATACTTAAACCAAATTATTAAAAGTGGTTTGAAAATTTTCAAAACTACAAGTAAACTAACATAAAGATGAAACCAGTCAAGCCATGATTAATGATTGCAAATTAATTTGGTTAGTTTTGCAATTTGAATCATACCTCTTGAAATTAAAATTTCCATTTATACTTTTTATTTTTTGGATTTATCTAACAAAAAAAATTGTTAATTTCTAAGAGAGAGAAAATATTAATAGCTAAACAAAATATTATCTTTTTAAGTAAAAGAGAGAGAGAGAGAGAGAGAGAGAGAGAGAGAGAGAGAGAGAGAGAGAGAATAGAATTTAAAAAAGAGATAATAGATGACTAATTAAATTCTTGGCAAGTAATATGCTTATGGTCAGTGTGATGTTTGAGTTTTTTGTGTGATCCATGCTTTTATATAATATACTTTGAGACTATGATATTACAAGGTAGTTAAATTATAAGGAATGATAAGGTGACATGGATTTGGATGAAATTGACATAGATAAGGCTGATTTTTTTGAATTTCAAAAATCTAAAAGTTGAAAAAAGGATATCATTCTTAGGTATAAGATGTGTAGGGCATTTTGTTAATTCTCAAGAACTTGGCTCTTCACAACTTGTAATCAATGAAAAAGGACCTTAGGCATTAAATTGAGCCTTAGTAAGGGGCCTTTCAAAGATACCTAAAATAATCTTTATGAGGATATTTAAGTTAAAATCAAAAATATTTTGAGTTTCAAAAAGGAAGTGACTTTAAAATGTCATAACGGGGGTGAAAAAAAATGCATATTTAGGCTATAAGTCAAAAGAGAAGAGACTCTAAGTTTAGGTTTTCAGTGGTTGTCAATTTAAAACTTCTACTAATTTGGAGAAGTTTGGGCAAAATGGTAATAGACATAACAAAAAGAAAAGTAAGGAAAGTTCAACACATCACTCAAAAATGGTATATATCGGGTAAAAAGAGAACTAAGAGAAAGGTATCAGTGAGAAAAAGTGTAATTGACAAATCAGTAAAAAAAAAAAAAAAACAAAAGACCCTTAAATATGAAATGATCTAATTTAAAAATTAAATGTTACGTCTAAAGTCAAATGCCATATGGGTTATCGGCAAACTTTTAGGATTAAAGCTAATTAAGGAGGAAAATCATGTCTTATGTACTTTGCAAAAGATGGAGTGAGAGGAGGAAGAGATTTAGGCAACTTGAAATGTCATCATCAACATTTAAAGAGGGGATAAGGAGACTTTTCTTGTGATAATTATTACTAAATTAAATGTTCAAGGGTTGGAAAAATTTTCAAAGCTAAGGACTATAATGTATTTTTTGATGGATACGCCCCAATCACCGTGACTCGAATTTCTTTATTCAGCCAATCTGAAGTCATATCATCGTCTCTAATTCACATCATCTGCCCATAAATATGCCTTTTCCAAACCACAGTCTAAAGTGCACTCAAGCATCAAAAGAAAAGGTTGTAAAATGTAACACAATTTTAAATAAACATGATGAGAATTTTCTTTTTTTTCCCAATCCCAAACAAACCATCGGAAACGCCACTGTCTCTCTTTAAACAAGTCAATCTAAGAGGGGGTACTTGAATTGTTAGAAAAATTTTCAATTTTTGCAAAGTCAATCATAAGGGTCAATTCTAGATGCAATGTAAGAATGATAAAAACAATATAAGCTCACCGATATACTAATAAGCAAGCAAATTAGATTGATAATCAAGTTTTTTTTTAAAAAAAAAAAAAAAGCCTGAAGAAGCAATAGATAGAGAGAAAAAAATGGCAAACTTAAAGATTTATAGTTGTTAGGTTTTTCCTTGATCTGCATTCCTCTCATGGGAGAGAATATCAACAATACAAGCTTTTTTTTCTGTCGAAAACCAGCCCCAATTATGCACCTAAGAGCTTCCTCATTCTTAAATGTGACTGACAATCGGCTGAAAGAAGAGGTTTACAGTGATAATGCTCCCCAACTCCCAAGAGCTGATGTACTAAGCAAAACAAGAGAGAGACAAAATTTTCAATCAATGCTCTGGATGGTGCTGATTCTCAAGTAATTATTGTTCTTCATAAATGAAATGAAGTGAGTTTTTATGCACCACAACAATTTGGTTGTGGGAACACAGTTAATGCGCGCATCTGGATTAAAAAAAAAAAAAAGGAAAAAAAGACCATTGCAAGCTTTTGGGAAATAAAGCTCCTGAAGTGGGTCTGGCCGGTTAGGACAGACTTTTAATGTTCTTTTACTGCAAGACAAAGTTCATGACCTTGGTACCCATTGATGCCTGCGACGCACGTGCATGTGCTCCCAAGATAAAGGTGATGGGTTTTGGTGGTTGATAGCCCCGAAGATATTCCTCGAGGATTCTGATAATAACAAATTATAGGAATTTTTATCCAGTGTACTTGTTCAGATTATGTGCAAAGGCTATGTTGCAATATTTTTGAGGAAAGAAGAAAATCAAACCCGGCTTGGAGCCTCGGTGCAAAGAACAACTAACATGCATCAAGATGAATATAAGTTTCAAGTTCTTGATAGTTTAAGGTCAAATTTATAAGAGATGTCATACTAAATTCATTGGCTTTAAATACCCTCTTGTTGGCAATTAGAAAGTAGAATCATTTCGAAGATGCATATTTTTTATAGCTTCTAAACCTTGGTAAAAAGTACTTCAAAACTCTTGGTAGGGCCGAGGTTAACGCACCCGTTTTGCCTTATCTCAATGTCAGAAGTTCAACATCTGCAACTACGGTTTTTCCAACTGTTTTCATGTGCTACCGTTCTAAAATACTGGGACGACTATGAGTGAACCAAAAAGAGCTGCAACAGGTTGAGCTCAATTGTCGAGGGCCCACAAACATGACCTAACATACCTCATCATTTACTAGGCCGTACTTAGGTTTTGATACAAAAATTGTGCTATTCCATTGATAATCTTGGGACATTTAAAAGGTTCAAATCGCTTCCGTTTGAATGGCTTAAAGGAGTGAGCAGATTTATTGGCCAAGACCCAACAGTAGGCCGCCAAATTATATCCCAAGAATCCAGGGTTGGCTCTGATGCATGGTAATCTAGTTTCCCGCCAGGAACGACGGGAGCAATCTGAGCATTTGAGCTCCTGTGATTCATAAGGAGGTGGTGTGTCTACTGTAAAGTAAGGATTAAGAGGATATATAGACTAGAGGTACACATGCCTTGAAATGCAACAAGGAATAAATTATTATAAGAATGCAATTGTGAAAATTATAAAGGAACTATGGGAGCAATCTGAGTATTTGTTTTTCTTTTTTCCTTTTTTTTTTCAGATAGAGAGAGAGAGAGAGAGAGAGAGAGAGAGAGAGAGAATCTGCAGTAAAAAGGCTATCGTAATTGGGGATTATGACATCCCAGTTCCAAAGAGAGACCTTAAATCAGCCAATTAAGATTCTCAATTGATTTTGTGCTTTTCTTCTATTCTTCATGATCCTTTGAATAAAAGATGACTGAACTCTATACCTTCTCATCCCCTTCGCTGGATTCTGATAGGCCATCATGTTTTTGTGATTTGTTGCCATTCATTGAAAGGCTCCGCCGCTCCTTCCCCCCTGGCTTGGATGAGGCATTACCATACCAGATCATTCCAACTATGGCAATAATCATACCCAAAACAACTTGAATGTTAAGACCCTCTTTCCCAAAGAAAACAAACCCTAGAATCAGGACAAGAATTGTCTTCATATGACCAAGAACTTGGAATGATACGGCAGTAAACCTGCCGATGCAGATGAATTGACTGAGGTTTGTTCCTACTGCAATGCTGCATGATAGAATTATGAACAGCTGCAGACAACAGAGGATAACTCAAAATCATTTCAACACATTGTAACCAACACCAAGATTAGTTCTGAGCATACATGCATATGTCCGGCCTCAAAAATTAGGCAACACAAGTAGTGCCGTAATCATCAATATGGATAGCATTCCAGCATGTACAACCATGACCAAGATATTTGTCCATACAAAAGGCAAGAGCAAGAAAGAAACTTTAAGCAAGCCAACCAAATGCACTCTAGACAAATGATTATGCATTTTATTATTTGTATGATTCAATGAAAAACAAAGAGTAGGTCTTTAAATTGATTAGTTCTTAGCTTTTGAAGATACAGGTTATCAGTCCTCAAGGAGAGACTCTAGTCAACGATGTGAAAGGGGTCCAGCAGTCTGTAGCTCACTCCAGGCCAGCACACTGTGGGCTGTTCTGGACTTGGATTTCCCAACCCAAGGGCCATGTCTACGCTGCCTAGGCAAGACATGACAAGTCTTTTTGTTTTCTTTGTTAAAAATATTGTAGGTAGACTAAGAAAAGAATATATCTACATTACATTACTGTGATGGATGTACTTTATTATTGCTTTAAAACGCATTTTTAGATAATGGAAAATAATTTTAGAAAAATAATACTTGTAAAAAATAATAAATGACATTATAGATGTTATTTGAGCAATGACCATAAAAATGATTGGTAGGAAATGATACATCATCTTGTGAAGATAAAGAAGATGTGCAAATCCAATCCTAGCGATTTTAATTTGAATTTGGATAGAAAATACTTTATTTGTATTTTATTTTTATTAAATCCCAATTTTCACATTTATAATTTGTTATAAATCTCAAGTTTAATAAAAAATGTGGGTTTTTAGGTCATTCAATAAAAATTTAACATTTATTTATTTTTCTGTCAACTTACCTTCCCATTTTTAAAAAATAAAAAACAATTTTATTTTTTTTCCCAAAGGACCCAACCTAGGCATGAGAGCTTGTGCCCAAATAAGAAAAGAACTGGGTATGAAAACCCACCTAGTATGACACAACATGGGTCTATAATATTTCATCCTACGGGTTGTGCCAAGCTAATTAGCTGAATATTTAGGCACATGGCATGGTATGGCACAACATGGGTGCATAAGAAAACTGGATTTTGCTTAGGCATGAGAGGAAAAAAAAACATTGAAAGTGTCATTCATGGCACAACACAACTCATTGAAAGTATTTGACCCAAGTGTTTAAGAGTTTAGACACTCGTCTTGAAGATCTCAAGTTTAAACCTTAAAAGAGAGAAGGTAAGGGATTTATTGGAAAGCCAAAAATTACCCCCTATTATATAACTCACAGTCTAATTACCTTGTGCCACACAAAAAACAAAAATTCCTGTCTTGATGAGTGCAATTGCATACTTTATCTAATTGAAGTGATAATCCTAGTCCATGTGGTCAACATTTTAACTACCAAAATTTTGAATGTCATTAAGCCCACTCGGGTTATGTTTGTCTTTCAACATACTACTCAATTGATTATGGCCTATCTTCTAACCCACAAAAACCTTTACTATGAACTTCAAGTTTAACCTTAAAGCTACTCTTAGAAAATACTAATATGCACTCTAAATTAGACATGAAATTGCAGAAACAGAAAGAAGTGCCTTCCAATTTGATGGTCACTGTTCCCCTCCAAGTCCATGATCAGAAGCATAACCATGCTATCGCTTGGGGACCAGCCTGGCCCCCAAACTTTTAAAAATTATGAAACTCCCCTTCAAATTTTGACGTAAATTTTAAATTTATTATGATTGCCTCTCAAATGTTTTTCACTTTGGCTGCCCTATCATTTTTACTTTTCCTTGATATGTTTATGTCATTCTTCAGTTTGAATCCCCTACTCCAAGACTTATTTTCCAGTTCTGCCTCTGCTCTGCTCAAGTGCTCAAAAGTTTTCAAAGCCTAGCCCACTAAGCACACAGCATGTCAATTAAAACTCAAATTGGCTCTTGGTTTTGCGATTGAACAAGCTTTGCCAAGAGGAGACCCATGAGGAGTAGGAGTCTCCTTAGTTTGAAATCAGATGATCTGATTCAAGTGTTGCACAGACAAATCAGATTCTAATGATCCACATTAAGGAGAAACATAAGCACAGCAATAGTATATGCATGGGTGAGTCACCAAGCACAATGATGTCCAGATGGAGTTAGAGAATAACAAAAACAAATAACAGTAAATACAGAAGCCTACCATAGATGTGAAGGTGAGGGGGTAGGCATCAATTCTTTTATTTGTCAGCCAATAGTCCAAAAATGGTCCCACCACCAACAAAGATGCAGCTTGTGCCGGAGCAGTGTGCCCCAACAAATTGAAAGATCCCAGAGAATATCTCCTTTGAAGAAAATGCACATACTGCACAACAATGTGAATCCCCCAACATTATAATAATATGTAAACAAGATACAGCAATATCTAAAACTGAAAATATGTAGCCTTGCCTGGAACATGTTGCCTAGAGAAAACACTCACAACTAACACATCCCAAATAAAGTCACATGACAGGAATTTGATAGAAAGTAACTGATTTGTTTACAATTAGGTGCCTGAATAGTGACTACCAGGCCTATTAAGTGCACACACAAAGTCTGCACAAGCAAATATAACTAAAGCCATGAAATGAACTGTGAACTCCACACTCTCTCTACCCTTGAACAAGTTCGATACCTTGACAGGAAACCTATAACTTAATGCCACTTGCATGTAGTTTCATGGTTGAAACAGAGATACTTACATATTGCTGCAGAGCAGTGCTCCAGACTGCCACTACTGCAGCTACAAATCCTTTGGCATTGACACTCACATCAGTGACAGTACAGACTGCAACACCCAGGAGAACCACAACTATGCTAAGCTTTGTGTCCCTTGAATACCGCACATTGTCCAAAACAACTTCCAGAAAGCAAGATACTGGGATCATACTCAGCTTTGCAATCTGAGAAAGTTTTAAAGAAAATAAATACAGTGCACCTTTCCAGATATTTTCTACACATCAAAGGAAGAATTATTGTTTAGCAGCTCACTGGAACTAACCTGGTAAAACCCAACGGAATTCCACATTAAACTCACATTCATTCCAACAATAGAGAAGTTTGCAAACAAAACAAACTTCAGCAGGTCAGGCAGTGGTAGATGAGAGGACTGGATATACCCCAGCCACCTAAGAACCAAAGTTAACAAGGTTGTGGTGGCAAAATGCAGACCCGTCAATGTTGTAGCTGCATAAAGAATTAGACTGGACACAGATCAGGGCTGATGCAAAGTGAAAGTTTTCAGGGCTTCTAGAACACAAGTTAATAAAATATATATATATAGCAGTTAGTTAATTGCTAAATTATTCTTCTCTCTCTATGATGACATAAACTGTCAAGTTGCCCATACCACCAAGTTACTACATCCCAGACTATTATATGACTCATGACACTGAAAAAAGGCATCCCAATGCATGAGATGCTCCCTCATTGTGGGGTTTGGGAAGGGTCCAACTATTCTATGCCTCAAATTGTAGTACTGTGAAAAACTCCAATTTGTAGCTTTTCCCTATTGATCAGTAACACAAAAAAGAACCTTTACAGAAGTTGCAGTTCTTGACTACTCTGTCAAATATACTTTCAGAACAAGAGTACACATTAAGGGGACAACACCTTAAGCAGCCTCCAACTTTTCAGTGCACCACAATTGGATAACTATTGGTAGTAATCCATAACCAAAATTACAACCAACGTAATGCAAGCAATCTACTACCAAAACCATAATTGGAAACTCCTGTTTCAAGAATAGATGTCAGCAACAAGGCCAATGTATGCTACAGGTTGCAGATTATTTTACAACACACTCTTTCCATTCAAAATTTACAAGGTAGCTGCTGCAAAGTAAGCCCCACTCAAAATAACACCACTTCCACTATTTCCAATCCTCCAAATCTCTTGCTGCAACTCAGAAAACAACAGAGGACCTTCTAATAATCAAGTCCTGAAGAATGATTCTAAAAAGAAACAGAGGGGAAAAAAAACTGGGAAGTGAATCAGGTAAATTCATGGTATGAAAAATTCCAACCAAATAAGAGTGAAGCTGTCTACATGGGTTTTCTTCAGGCCATTCAACTATCAGTATGAATATTTAAACAAGGGGTTCAAGGACCATCATTCTTTTCCCAAGACAAACTGTGGACAAATGCAGTCTCCACACTTACCTCAATCATTTATGAGGTCAACAATCAGAAGGAATTAAGAAAGAAATAAAATTCCTAGATCAATTCTATCCTTCTAGGCTAATCACTGCTCTGTTTGTGATCCAGAAAAGTCCATAACTACTAAAGTAAATTAGATAAAATCTCTGAATACTTTTAGAAGGCAAGTTAGGACACTGATTGGAATTTCCACAATGCACGGTTACAATTTTCATTCATTGGCACTGCTAAAACTTGCTTACAGGAAATTTAAGAGACTTTGCTGTATATCCACCTCACCATTTAATATTGTAGGTACAAGATCTTGAGGCTGATTTATAGGATGCTGAATGTCTAATCTAGCAAATATTTATAGGGACATGCACACCACAGACTGATTAGCATGGCTAAGTAAAATTATTTCATCCTTTTTAAGATAACTAATGCATTTCCTTCACACCTAAAATTGAGATCAAAGAATCATATCATTGTTTTTTTTTCCCACGCCCATATGGTGTCAAAATACCATCTGATTCTGGACTCCATACTTACAATTTGCCAAAAAACTAGTAATACAAATATAAGTCTTTGTTTGGGAAGAGAGAACTGGGGTAGGGTAGGAAAGAGACACATAATCTCATGCATAAAACTTATTATATCTAGAACATTGACACATATTAGCAAATGACTTATATAAAGAAAGGCAGATGCATCTACAAGTTCTCAGATCATCAAAGATATGTACCAAAAGTGAAACCATAGGTAGCCATCAATGCTTTGTTGACAAGGATAATTCCGACAGATGTGACAACATTGAACATCCATGAGGCTGCATCAATAGTAGCCTTTCTATCTGTATTGTTTGCAGCAGTCATTCTCTTCTACAGCTTCCAGTAATCAGCAGGATCTTCCCTGGTTGCTTTTCATAAAAGCATAAACTATGCTCAGATGTGAGATCTCTGAGTTCTATCTCTAGTCAGAACTAATCTATAGACAAAAAAAAAATGCAATGTCATAAATGAGAATACAAAATGCTTGGCAGTTGAACAAAAGACACCATGAAATCCAGTGTAAGTCCATGATAACATAACAGCCTAAGCATACATATCTCTTACAATGTTGTCAGTAACAATCAAGCATAGTGAAATGATGCAACCATAAACAGCAATCTAGCTGACCACTATCTCTTTTATTCTTTTTCCCATAATGGTAAGCCAAAATAAATAAATAAGTCAAATGGCAAGCTATTTACAAAAATAGCATATCAAAATGATTATTAGTTGGTTAAACTACATTCAACAAAACATGTCCACTACCGGAACTGGAGCACCACCGTCCTCATCCACCAGCAACTCCTCAAATCTCTTCAAAATGACATCAGATCAAGTCTACCAATTACTTGTTTGTCACAATATTTCCATCAGAATTTCTTAGTATGAATACTACTCAACTCCCATATCCTCGAAAAAGAGGAGGATATTAGGTCATATATGCGGTGGTACTGCACACCCCAACAGATACTTTTCGGGAAGAAGGTAATGACCCGTGACAAATGGTATCAAAACCTATTCCTCTCCCACTGTGACCCTCGACTTGGCCTGGAATGCCGAGAACTCCTGGTTTCACTGGCTCAGTGTGTGCCCGAAGAGGACATCGATCAAGTTCCTTGGCACATTAAGTTCCTACAACTGTTGTAGGTCTCCCGGTGCAAGAGAGACCACTTAACTCAAACACAGAACCTCGCAAAATGCGATTTTTACACATAAGCAGGAAATGCGAGTCAATTTAATAGCAGATCAAAAGCATGACAAATCTCTCAATTTGAATTCTAATTCACAGCTCCTCCACTAAAAATGTATCGCTCATGTCCATAGTTGTGAAATAAATAAAAAAAAACACAAAATTCGAGCAGATCCGCCACGGTTTCAACGCTAACCAACAAAATTCCACTCTAAAAAGCACAAAATCCACTCCACAGAGCACGCTGGCAACAGATCGAAGATCCGGAATCGATCCAAGAAAGCCAACAGCCATCAAAAATTACTGAGAGCACACAGAGAGAACTCAAATAGAAAGAGATACCTGAGACGGATTTCCTTTTCTTTTTCTCTTCCTCTTCCTCTTCCGGCGGGGGCGAAATGGTTGCACAAGAGTTTTCCCGGGAAACAAACGGAAAAACAAGAACAGCAATCAAGTCGAAGCTTGCAAAGAAAATTAAGGAACCACGTTGCGAAGAGGGTTCGAGTGTTTATAACGAATCGCGAAAGAGGGAAAAAAAATTAAATCAATAACAAAAACAATTTTAGAAAAATTGAAGTTTACTAATCAGCAGTTTTAGAGAATACGACAGTTTCGCTTTCCCATTTAATTATAGAGACGTGCCCTCTCTTTTCTCTCAATGTAATAAATAAAATAAATTAAGAAAAATAAACTAGAAAATAAAAATATACATTAATTAATAATGACGGGATTTCAATTTTCGTTGAGATTCCTAATTTTCCCCATTTTTCTATGTATCGAATCATTCTAAGGGTCACTGTTTTTCACAAAAATATTTATCTATTAAAACATGTAAATGAGATTTTAAACTTTTGATTTCTAAAAATAAATTCAACAATTTATCTTGAAAAACAAAAATGTTCTAAAAATAATTTTTATTTTTTCATATCTAATCAATTGTTTGTCAAACAAAATTGTCACATCTTATATGTTGAATTTGACCTACACAATCTCTTCCACAGTGTAAGATCCTTCCGGAAATAAAGAGAGGGGAATCACTAAATTATTATTTTTTTTAATGCTAGAAAAATACATCAACGAAAATTTTTATCTTAATGAAAAACCTTTGACAATTTTCAAAAAAATATGATTTCTATTTTTCAGAGAGGGACAGTCATTTCTTAGAGACTAATTTGAAAAATTATTTTTTAAAGACTAAGTACAGCAAAAAAAAACAAAAAAAAAACAAATATTCCGTTTCATTCTTTCACTAACGGGCTAGGCCTAACTTCCAATTTTTTATTTTTTTTTTCTGCTTGTCTTTTAATGCACCGTGTAAGGTTGTTGACAATTTCCCTGTCAATCACGTTGAATGTTGCAGCAGTACAAGTGGAAAATAATATTTACATGGATATAAATATCGAACAAGCAATGCTGGAAGAAATGTTCTACGCGTACCGTCCATAAGCCTTTTCTATTTTTAATCTATCAATTAAATCAGATCTAAAAATAACACGTGCATAATAGGCTGTTTGTTTAATATATGATTCTCAGACAACAACCCTAACGATTTCATAAAGGAATCTAAGAATTGTCGTTCTAAATTTTTCATGTGTAATGTAGTTATCATTTCCCATCGGTTTCCTACCGACATACACTACATTATGTCTTTCCATATAAGTTTTGAGGTTTTCAACGGGGGGAAATGTGCCGGCCAGCACTACGCATCATGTACTTTTGATTTCCGCCCGCATTTGTTCCTTTCTGTTCGTGTCTGTCAACTCCGACACGTTATAAATTAGCTGCAGTCACGACTCGTGGCATTCTTCGCAACAGTGTTTGCGTACCAATTACAAGTTTTGTTTTCAGACTACTTTTGTTGGGTTTTGGACCTGAAACAAAACTAATTTCACGTTCCTTTGCCGACCTTTCCAGTTCCACCCTTGAATTAGATACAATTTTTAATTTATTCAACAATTTATTTTTACCAATACAACCTAGATGGTGCATATTTCTTGGATGATTTCTCCATGTGATCTTAAACAACTTATAAATATTTTGCAAAAATCTTTATCTCCCTCTCTTTTTTTCTTTTTTCTCCTTGATAATATGAAATGCAAAAATAAATTACTTTTAAAAATAATTTTATCCTTTAGACAAAAAAAAAAATTTATATTTATATCAAAACTCCTGTACCATATCTAAATTTGGACAATCACATACATATAAGACTTTGTTTAGATCTTTATTTTTTATAAGGTATAAAATAAGTATTCTCTTATAAATATGTGAAATATACTTTAATTTTTAATTGAGATAAAAAAAAAATATTTTAAAATATTCTTATTTTCAACATTTTACTACAAATTTAAAAAAATTAAACTTTTGTTGAGTTTGAGTGAAAATATAACATATCATTATTTATACTTTTTATGTTACGAATTAACGACTAATACATGTACATTTTGATATTGAGAAACATGATAAAATAAGAATTTATATGAATTATAATTTCTTAACAAATATTAGTTAACTCACTTTTATGTTATATATTTTTTAGACAATGTTATTTAATATTTTTAATATTATAGATCTTACTTAAGCAGTCTCACTTCACTTTCATATAGTTGAATTTATCAAGTGTACATCATAGTAATATACCACCCTTAAAAACTATAAAATTTATTTAAAATATAACTCAACCTCAAATATTAGAATTTTTACATTATTTACATTATAGGAGGGAATTTATAATTTGATAATATACACAAAGTCAATTAATAACTTGTTATTATGTATATTATCCTACTTTAAGAAATTTTCTACCATATAAGTTAGATTTTCATCACTCTCAATTATAGTTTTCAGGCATTATAGTCTCATTCCCTTTAATATATCTTCTACTAACATTTTTCCTAGTGATTTTAGTTACACAATAATTTTTTTTCCTATTATATGACTTGTTTTTTACATAAAAAATAGTGACTTAGTTATCATAATTTGTCAACACTAATGGTGTCAGTTTCACCCAAAATAGGATAATTATCATGAAATTCCTTAGTAAATCTATTTTCATACTAACTATCTCTAAGGTTATAAACTCGTATTTTATTATGGACTAAGTAACAATTGTTTATTTTGTAGACTTATAAGTCACTACTTTACCTCTTAGGGTAAATTATAGTCGTTCATGAATTTTATCTCATTTAAATTATAAATCTGGTTAACATTATTATATCTTTCTAATACAACGAAAAATTTATTATAAAATATATCATAATTCATGATACCTGTTAAATATTTAAAAATTCTTGTCAAGTCATTCAAATGAACATAATTTGAATTATATGTATATCTACTCAGTTTACACATAACATAATTAATATCAAAACATGTGTAATCTATTAAATGTATCAAATTACTAATAATTTATGCATTCCTGAATTTAGATATACATTTACTAATATTTTTTAATAAGTTTGTAAATACATCACAAAAAGTTTAGACAAGTGTGACATCAAAACATTCAAATTTCTTAAAAATTTTATTTATGGAATACTTTTGAGACAAAAAAAATCAGTATAAGTTTTAGTGATCTTTACTCCTAATATGATATTTGCTTATTATAAATCCTTTATGTCAAAATATGATGTAAGTAATAATTTTGTATTGGTTATTAGTTTTATATTGAAGTAAAATATGAGCATGTCATCAATATACAAATATATAATAAAACAAGTGTCATTCTCAACTTTTGTACAAACACATTTATCAACACTAATAATCAAAAAATCATTAAAGATTAAAACATTATCAAACTTTTCATATCATTATTGAAGTGTTTATTCCAACCTATGCAGAAATTAAAAAACCTACAAATATTTTTCTCTTAGCCAAAAAATGCACTTTTTTTAGGTTATTGCATATAAATCCCTTTATCAAGATAATCGTATGGAAATAAAATTTTAACACCATTTGATGAACAAAAAAATTATAAATAAATGTTAATCTAATCAATACTTTAATAAATGTAATTATAGCAACAAGGGCAAAAGTATCAAAGTAATAATTTTTTTTTTGTTTATACCTTTTAACTACAAGTTTGCTTTATATTTGTCAATGAATTTATTTTGTTTATATTTCTTTCTAAAAATCTATTTATACCCTATGAACTTGACTCATATAAGTCAAACTATTTGTTTTGATATTTCATTTTGTTTTAAAGAATTAATCTTATTCTTTAATATCACTAAAAAATATTGTTTTAATATATATATATATATATATATATATAGGGATTATTTTCACTATAAGAATATAAAAGTCATCCCTAAATATTTTTTCTTTTATTTGTATCTTGTTTCACTTCAATTTAAGTTCAAAAGGAATGTTACTAGACACCTTTTCTAATTTAACTTTAGCAACAAATAATAGTACTAAATCATTTCTCATTAGAAATACATACTTAAAAATCAAAAAATCCTTATATTCTTAGTCTTAATGATAATGTTAAACTTAAAAACATCATTTATAAAAATGAGGGAACAATATATAACATTATGTTTTGCATAACCAATAAATATGCAATATAAGGTCTAAGAACCTATTTTTCTTTTATTTAATTCAAGCAAAAAAACCTTCATATGACACCTTCACATTTTCAAATAATTCAAATTAAAAAAGTAATCATTCCATAACTCATATGAAGTTTTTTTAATTTTCTTATGAGAAATTATATTATATAAATGATATGGAAAAAGTATTACCTCTCCCTATAAACTATTAGATGACTTTGAACTAATTAACATAATATTCATCATATCTTTCAAAATTTTATTATTTCTCTTTACTACTCTATTTGATTTGAGTGAATAAGGGAATGAAACTTCATATATAATATCATTATTTTCATAGAAATTTGATAACAAATGTGAACTATACTCATCCTCCACTATTTGACTTAAATATCTTAATCTCCTTATTTAACCAATTTCTACTCCACTCTTATATAATAAATACATTACATACCTCATGAATGTCTTTTTATATAAAAAAAAAACTCTAGTATATCTAAAATAATCATTTATTAAAGTCACATAAAATATTTGTCTCCTTTAATCATGATATTCTTTAAATCATCTAAATCAAAATGCACTAAATTAAGAAGTTTAGTTTCTATGTGAATTAATTTATAATTATTCTTTATTGATTTGGCCTCAACACATCATTTATACTTACTCATATTATTATGTAAATTTTTTATCAAACCAAGTTATTTCATCTTCTTAACATAAAATCACTTACATATCTTAATCTAGCATACCACAAATCATAAGATTCAATAATATAAACAAAAAAAAAAAGTAGATACATTTATATTATTAATAATATTAAGTACATTTAAAATAAAAATTCATTGGTTACATTAGCCCTTTTCCCACAAATACATCATTTTTTGTTATGAAAACTTTATCAAACTTATAAAATGTCTTTACTTTAACCTTTCCTAATAAGGACACAAAAACCAGGTTGGTGTGAATTTTTGTGACATGAACTACATTATTTAAGAATAATATTTTTTTATATGTAAGTTTGGTAAGGACTTTTCCCTTACCCAAAAGAAGTATTATTCTTAAGTCTTTAATGAAGACATTTTCTTCTTAATCTGTTATTAGTATATAGGAAGTAAATTCACTTATATCCTCACAAATATGCCTCATAGTAGCATAATTTATTAGTCACTCTTTTAAGTTAGAGATAACATTGACTTGAAAATAATAACAATAATAACATTTGTTTCCATCAAATTGATATTTGGTTTGACAAGTATGTCACTTCTTTTCCTAAGCCTACATTAAGGGGCATAATATCTTCTTTCTTACACATATAGCAAATGCCATTATTCTTAAAAGTTAAATTATTGGTGTTGGGCTTGTCATACCTTTAGTACTATTATTATAACTTTTTTTATTATAACGGTAATAATGATTATGATGGCTTTTTATCTCTCTTTTTTCCTACCATATTTACCATTAATGTTATCTCTTTTTCCTTTGCTTACCTTGTTTGGATTTTATTTTTTTTCCACAATCAAAATATGTACAATTACATCCTCTAATGACATGTATTTCCACTTGTATTTAAGTTACTACTTATAGTCATTATAAGACTATGAAAGTTTTTTAATGAGACAGTATGCTACATACTACTTTAGTAACTTAATGTTCTTATTATTCAAGTTGTCTAGTAGCTTATGATATTCATTGATTTGAAATTATATAGTTCTTTCATTAGACATTTAAAAATGTAAATGATTAGTAACTGTAAACTTTTGTGTACTAGCATTTATCACCATATATGTTTTTATTCATATTTTGTTATATTGCTTTTGTTTATTCTAAAGAACAACAAATAACACATTGACTTTGAAAAATGGTGTGATGATAAACTTTATTAGCTTTTTCCCTTTATCATAATTCACATAACTAGACTTTGATTTAGATTCAAAAAGAGCAAAAGTAAATTCTAAATTATCTAAAGTTAAAAAATCATATTCTTGTTAGTGTTTAAAATGAAAATCAATAAAAATTTTAATCTTTAAGGTGTCTAATAAGAACTTAGGAGCAAGTAGAATTAAGTAAATTTGAAAAGGAAAAAAACAAATCGATTAATAGTAAAAGTATATTGACTTTGTATTTGGATCTATAATAGAAAAAAACAACAAACTTGTCTTTAAAATTATTAGCAAAAATACATAAATAAATTATAAATAGGTTTAAAAGAAGTAAGTATGCAAAAAATGATGTCAATTTGAAGTGTTAAAATGTATTATCACTAAAGATAATTTCACCCTCACAAATAAATAGTTACAATACAACAAGTTTGGACAACTATTCTTCTAAAATATGACAAATTTTCTCATCGATATGTACTTCATAAGTGAGATAAAGAAAATAACATAAATCTATTAAACTTAATAATTTTAGTAATCAAAGTACAAAAGAATAAATATAATGCTTATTATTATTAGTAGTATATTGAAAATAATAAGTTCTTTTTATATTAATTTTGCTTTAATGTTTCATAAAAGTAAATATTAAAAATGAAAATAATGACTCTAACAATTAGTCAAAATGACTAATTTAACCAATACAATCTAAAAGTTCTTAAAAGGTTTTGGGCTCACATCAGGCCTTTCATATCAGACCTAGATTTGAGTTATTCATATATAGCATAAAAGCCTTATTTAGATCTTAAATTTTACAAATTATAAACCAAGTATTATTTTATAAATATGCAAAATATTGCTTCCATTTCCAATATGAGATAAAAGTCTTTTAAAATATTGTTGTTTTCAACATTAATATTTCTTAAAGGTGATGGATATATGACCACAACTTTTTGCAAATGTTACATAAAAATATCTAATTATTTGATTTTTCATTCATTACAAGGAAAGAGAAAATATGTAAGCAGAAGCACTTGAAATTAATTTAATGGCTAAAGACTTTTTTATAAAGCGTTGCTTATCCATAAGACTTTCAATGAAACTTTAGTTATGAACTAACACAAATATTTACTACAAAATATTAATATTCTGATTGAAAGTTATAACTAGGATACCTGTCCCTTGTTTTATCACCTTTGTAAGTCCCAACAATATGGAATCAACTAACCTATATTGAGAGTTACATTTTTGAAAAAGTGAAAATGAGTTCCTTATTTAGCTAAAGTTAAGTTTTCTTAATTATTTCATCTTTTGTCATATATATTAGGTCCCTAAAATATTGTGAAATTTTAGTTCCAAGGTTAGTAACAATTAAAACTAAACCACTAAATAGCAATTTGATTGGGTTTGGGTTTAAGATTAGATTTGGGTTTCAATTCAATTTGGTTTGGAACATTAATTTGGATTTTCTTTTTTCAATATTAATATGTATTATTACACGCAAAAGTGTGCAATTCAAACTAATTTGGTCTAGTTTAATTCCTTTTTTAAAAAATAAATAATTTAAAATTTTAAACACTAAAAGGTTTTAACGTAATTAAATTTTAATTAAACTTGCTATATATCCTTTTGGGGTTTAAAGGAATCAAAATTTACATAATTCTTTTATTGCAGTTAATGACTTTAATACTGACCTATAGAATGCAAACTCAATCATTCATAATCCCACTTTTTTGGGCACTTGTTTTGATTTATTGTCCTCGTAGTGTTTATGAACTTACTCTTATTCTTGCAATGTCATATTCTTCCAATTATTAAGGCATGTTTGTACCTTATAGTCTCACTTCTTTAGGCACTTGAATAGATTCGTTGTCCTCGTAGTATTTATGAACTTACTCTTATTCTTGCAATATCACACTCTTCCAATTATTGAGGCATGCTTGTACCTCAACTAAATAAGTGGACAAATTGAAATAGTTATTATCAAAGATATTGCCCCATTTATTAAACATTTTTTTAATAGAAATGATTAAAATGAGCTTCTAGAACATGTTTTAAAATGAGAGCAAAAATAAGAAATGTTTTTTGATGTAGCATTCAACACTTATGAATATCAAAATCTTCTTTCATTGTATCATTATAACTAAGTTTAAAATAAAGTCTTAAGTAACTATTAAACTCTTCATTCATGCTTAATGCCCTTAGACATTTTTGATTTTAAATTTGAAATTAAACTTGTTTAAATTTAGTTAGTTTATCTCCAAATAATCTAATTTGACTACTTAAATTAATTTTTTGTTTAGATAACAAATAAGAATCTAACATAGAAAAATTATCGTATTATTCAATAATATGTTGTCTAATATAATTAATAACCTTATCTATATTGAATTTTTCTTTCAAACTTAAATGATCATAAAAAATAATTAAATAACTCTCTTAACCAAATATTTTAACATTTGATAAAAAACAATAACTAGTAAGACTAACAACTTTTCTTTTAATTTTGCGATTAAAGTGGCTAATTTAACATTATTTTGATTTTCCTGGATCAAAATTATAATATTAATGCTATAATTACTAAATGCAGAGTCAGATGATGCATACTTGATAAAGTGTATGTTACATAATAAAAAAATTCAAAATTTCACAAATTTTTTAACAAGAAGCAAAACTCTCTCTATTTTTTTTTTTAAAAAAAAAGAAAGTATCTTTTCTTTAGTATTAATGCAAACACATAAAAACTCTTTATACTTCAAGACATCAAATGTTAAATTTCATCATGTAACAATATCTTTAGAAAATTTTTTAAGACATTTACTATTAACTTTTTAAAATGCACCACATGTTTTTGTTACTTGTTTGTGAGTCACACTTAATAAAGCATATATCTAATATATATCATTTTATTATTAAAGGGTCTCAACAAATTTTGTACATACAAATTTAAAATACGACATATCTTAGAGGAAAAAAATAACCATAAAATAAATAGTTTACAAATACTTTGAATTCATTAAGATTTTTAATATTGAAAGAAAAAATTATCAAATTCAATTAAAAAAAATTAGTAAAGGATATTAAATTAAAATAATTTGAATCATGTGATGAATAGTAACAGTAATATGATGTTCATTAAACATTTGAAATATAAAAAGACATTTTTATATACTTCATTTTTCATCAAACCAATGACAAGTTAATTTCATGCATGTATAAACAAAAATTTGATCACTTCAAAAGTCAAAATATATAAATAAATGTTCATTAAAAATTTAAAAAGTTTAGTTAAAGCAACCATGTGTAAATGTGTTCTTAATTACAACCTGATAAATAAGGTTTAAATTTTTTTATAATATTTAAAGAAATTAACTCTATCATTGAAATTAAATGAAAAATAATTAATAGCAATCATTTTAATTATTTTATTTTTATTTATAATATAAAGAAATCAAGTAATATATTGGCGTTGGATGAATACATAAAAAAATTTACATTTATTCCCTTTCTTTACTCATTTAAAGTGAAACTTTTTTTCAATGTTTAATTAGCATGTTGTACTCACTGTTTTGGACTGATTCATAGCTTTTATGACAATAATTACACTGTGTATATATATAATAAGACTTAAAAAAGTAAAAGTGTGTTAAAAAAAATTAAATTATGAAAAAAGAAAAAATAATTGAATTACATCGGTAAAATGTATAGTAAACAATGAGATGGATGGCTTCCTTCTTTCTTCTCAACGTCTAATCTGTTGATATTTTTTTGAGTTTCCAAAACGTGCAGCATCATCACAAAGTGGAGAGACGGGAGTACAGTCAAACTGAATTTCGATCAAATCAACATCGAAATATAAGCTTTCTCAATAAATTTACCCTTTTTTTTTACTTATTGAATTTGATATTTTATTAATAAATAAAAAAATTTAAAAATTATAAATTTTGAAAAATAATTTAAAATAATTTTTTTTAAAAAAATTAAGTTATAAACAATTAATTGGTAACAAACTAAAAAAATAGATAATAAAAATATTGAGTTTGAAAATAAAAAAAAATTAAAAGAAAATGAGAAAAATTGATTTTTAGAAAGAGATTGGTGCAAAGAATTTTAGGAGATAAAAAGTAGTGTCTATAGGAAAAATATTATATTATATTATATTATATTATTTTTAAAATAGCGGGTGGGGTGAGAGGCATCTTTGTAAGAGAGCACCAGTCAGACAGCAATTATAATGACCATTGGATCAAAACTTGATTATCGATTTTTTTTTTTGTTTTTTCTTTTGTGTATTACTTAACCGTTTATTGAGAACTTTTAATTTAATTGGGAATTTTTGGTTTTTTTTTTTTCAGTTATTTATTATTACAATTCAAATGAAAATCATCATAATTTATTTTAACTCAATTCTAATTTTAATTCAATTTAAAATTACAGTCAAATCTAACTAATAGATAGATAAATAAAAAATTAATTAGTATAATTTTTTTTTTAAAAAAATTAATCTAATCCTACCTCGTGCATAGTTAGATTGATGGAATCTACAGATATTTAGCGAACTTGTTGAGGTAAAGAAGATGTTTTTGATAATACCAATGAATTTGGAGTTTTTGGTGATATTTATATGAGCCTCGGAGGAAGCAATGCACTCGGCCACAAACCCAACCCATTATTTGAGTCGATTACAAGCCCAAATCGGTGCCAACCTAACCAATTATATTAGTTTTTTTATATGCATATAATAATATTATAAAAATTTTAAAAATATTGCTTAAATATTTATATAATCATATTTATTTAATTTTAATTCTTTTAATATACGCTAATAATTCATAATATTTTATAATAGTTTATTTTTAATTTTTTATTAATAATCTAATAAAATTAAGATTTAAATTTATATTTGATTTATTTAATTTACTTAGTTATTAATTTAATATATATTATAATTTATTTAATTAATATTAATAATTTTTTATATATGTGTTAACTATTAAAAAATATTTATAATTAAAAAATAAAAAAATTAAATTCTTTTTTATTTTTTATGAGATGAAAAAAATTAAATTACCTTTTTTTTAATAAAAATTTATAATTTAATTTTTAAAAACAAATTGCTCTCAATTTTTTTTTAAATTTTTTTAATTGATCTTAATTTTATTTTTTTATTTAAATAAAAATAAAAATATCTCTATCAATTAATGTGAAAAATTTACGAATAACTGCCATTTAAAGCAAGTGGATAAATGACCCACGTCCGCACACCAACCAAAAATTGGTTCCCGCCAAAACGTCTCTCTTCCAATTTCTTTCCGCGCTGAATCGGAACCTCTTTCTTTCTATCTTTCTGCGAATCGAAATTCAGGTACGGGACGCCGAGTATACAACTTTGTAATTTGCCCCCCCCTCTCTCTCTCTCTCTATATATATATATCTCTCTCTCTTTCCTTCCTAATTTCTTACTGTTATCTGTGGACAATCAAATTTCTACGTTGTATTCCATGATTGATAGGAGTTAATTGAAACTAGGGTTGTTTTTGTTCCTTTTTTTTTTAGTTTATATATTTTTAATTAATATTCATGTCCAATAACAAGACAGGAAGAATTTAGAGACGCTCATGATTTTGGTGAATTCTCAAAAGTTCTTGAAAGCTATTGGACGTCTTACCGACTTACAGAATTAGGGTTTCCAATCTAAATAATCAGGCTTGATAATAATTTGTGTTGCAATTAGTTGACTGCTTCTTCAATGTTTATTAACTGGCTTCCACCGTGTATCTTTCGTTGTTTTCCTTTTCTTTTTTTTTTTTTCTTTCGGTTCTTTTGATTTGATCCCGTGCTACTATGGGCGCATGTGACATGCATGTGCAGCACCCAGGCTTTCGATTATTAGGCAAACTTTAAGATTGTAGAGTCAATTACATCTTGATTAGAATCTCCCTTTTCTTTCTTTCTTTTGTTTTTTTTTTTTTCCTAATGATGGGTATAATTTCTTTTTCCCCAGTTGGTTTTCTGGCCTTGACATGTATTGTTTTCTGAGCTATGATTAGTAGGATGCAATGTTTTTATTAGTGTTATCCTCACGGTGAGTTCCCTTCAGCGAAAGCTTTCTTTCACTCACTGCATTGTTTGGGTTGTCATGAGAAGCCACTTGGGTTATTGTTTGATCATCTTCCCTTCCATTCATTCCTATATTGGCTTGTCTGTGTGCCTGTGCTTCGTGTTTGCCATGTGGATGTGCACCTTTTAAGGCTTTGTAATAGTGTCCTGAACCAAAATGATAACCTTTTTTTGGAAGTGTGTGGCCAAAATTATCCAGGAGCTTTTACATAAATCATGTGTGAGATGAGTGCCTTGCTTAGACAAGCTAATAAGTGTGTTTTATTATGCCTATGATACTCAGGAAAGCTGGACCTAATGAAAACATCTAAAAAGCAAGTCACAAAGGTACTCAATGCTCCAAAGCAGCCTAAAGTGGGTGCAGGTTGGACTCGAGTGTCAAAATTTACAAACAGAAACAGGGGGCAATTTCTCAAATCAACAGGTTGGGCAATTTTGTCAACCTCCACGAGTGCATAGCCTTAAACAGGAAAATCCATTATTGCAACTCTATGCTATCTGAACTTCTTTGTTTCCACATTTTATCTTGGCATGTCAAAATTTATATAAAGGATATATACTTCTCGCTTGTCTAAATTCTTCTCAGTGTTCTGTTGATTTGATAAGTGATTTTACATTCCTCAAACCAGGGGAAAATGAACACCTTCTAGTTGAAAAAGACAAGCACTCTTCACATCCTGGGATAGCTGAAGCCCTAATTCCGTGTCCTTTGGAGAAGGGTAAATTTGTTGCAGAAACAACAAAAAAGTTGCCTATACATCAGTACAATCCTTCTGGCAAGATCAAGCTGCAGCTTTTTCCAACAGATGAAGACACTCGGATGGGATTGGAAAAGGTAAAATTTTGTCATTGAACAAGATAAGACACCCACATAGGATTGAAACAGGCAAAAAAAAAAAAAAATTGTATTTTGAGTTTAATATTGTGCTGCAGGATGGTTATCATCCATACTTGGAGCTTACTCTAAGCACCCGGAAAAAGATATCTTCTGTGCTTAAGCACCTCAGTAAGAAGTGGGGTGGTTCAAGCATTGCAGTTGGGGAGCCCAATCTTTTACCATACAATATTTCTGAAGATCCAGCTGGTTACAGATGGACATTGAGTGACTTTAATGTCTGTGCAGGAGATGTCTACAGAGCTATTGGAAGCCCTTCTGTTTTTCGCTTAAGGTTGTGGGCATGATCACCATCCCCTATTCATGGGCATATAGCAGTTTATTTTCTAGTTTAAGCTTCTGACTTTATCTGTTCTTCAAGGTATGGCTGGTTTTCTAATTCTAAGACCAGATCCTCTGAAATTCCTACAATCTCAACTTCCTTTGAGGCTGATGTGCAGCTTGAGGGAGTGCAGAAAGCTATCAATGTTGTACATGGAAAAGAGAAGCATATTGACCCTGTAACTGTCAAGTTTGAACTAGGCTCTGTAAGTGGAACAACAGATGTAACTGTAGCCAATAAGACTTCCAATGCAGAAGTTGAACCTAAGGTACTGTAACTTACCGTCACTTTGTCCCTTGTTTCTTCTGCACTTAAGTAATTGGCTAGATTTGAGTATTAGCTGCAAAGCAATTAACTGCGATGTTAAATTAGGATTTCTTCTATGTTGGAGTTCCATACAATATAAGTGGAATACGATGCCAGGTTTCTCTGCTATTGCTGCTATTACTGTATCATTGATCCAACTTTCCAATGGAATGTTGCTTTTTCCTTTTCTTTCTCTCTTTTCTCATGCGTTCCTAAGGGTGTCATTATTATATCTGGATCCTTCACAAAGGATACTTATCACTCCTATAATGAATCCTGTGTGTATTTGTGCATGTGTGGGTGCGTATATGTGAGAGAGAGAGAGAGAGAGAGAGAGAGCGGGTGGAGGGGGTAGAGAGATTTTCTTATGAACAATTTTTAGCCAGCCCTTTTATAGGGCCATCGTCTTTATATTTCTTTGCATTTTTGTTTGGGTGCTCTATGTGTTGTATATTAATGAAGTGTGCTTACTTTTGATTTTATTAGGGGACTACAATGAGAACGGATTATGGTATGGGGCATTTGTCATCACAGTGGGATGATAGTCTAATGAACACAAGTATTGGAGGTCTTCTATCAGAAGCATCCTTGCAGGGTAGGAACAGTAATTATGATGCAAAGGTAAATGGAAACAATTCAGGCCTGCAGCCATCTCATTCAATATTGGACTCTTTTGATGCTTTTATTGCTTCCAAGATAAGCAGTTTTCAGGGTTCAACGCCACATCCTATTTCAAGATCATCTATTTTGGATGGTGAAGACACATGCCATCCATTCTCTTTTCAAAATTTCCCTTCCTCAGGCAAGGACTCTCTGGCTCTTGGTGAAGGTCTAGTGCCTGGTGGAGGTGCTCCTTCTCAACATTACAGTCATGATGCTGGTTCTAAGTCATTGGAATTTCCATATGTGGCTGAGGTTTGATCAATTTTATTTAAGTTTCTCAGCTTTGCATTTAAATATTTAAATTTGATATTGTGGTTAAAACGCTGCCAAGTATGATGTGGTTTTTTGTAGCTAACAAACATAGATAGAACTTTTAGCTTCCTCTTGCTTATTAACACCACTGCAGTTTTGGTACCAATATTTGTCAAGTTCTCAAGATGTGAATTATGCTAGGAATGTTGTATGTTAAATAATGGATCTTCTGGAATGGACAAATTTTGAACTCTCAATTCTGGTAATAGGTTTAATGGGTCTTCACTCTAGTCTTCTAAAGAGTCCAAAGAGTCATTAGCTATTAGCTCATAAAATTTTCCATTGTCTCGTTTTGCAGGACAAAACCCAATTTGGCCCTCCAGAAGGCCATGGCCGTCAAGAATCCGTGACAGACTTGTCTCTTTGTTCCCAAGTGTACAATGATGAAAGGAGCCTTGGTTTGTCAGGAATCAAATGGGTACTAATATTTACCATTGATGCTTACCAATCTATTCTGCACATAAATCTTCGAAAATAACTAATTGTTTTTCCCATTTTGTTTCTGCAGACTGAATCTTTGGGACCTTTCGATCTTGGTTTGTCCTCTTCTAGAAAGATAACTGCTAGTGACAGTTTGAGCATCGGCAGAATTTTTGCCTAGCATTCTGACAGAATTGCCAAACACATTGGGAAAAGGAAGGATTTCCTTAATTTTGAAGTTAGAACATGAGATGAAGTATACTGAAACGAAGAAGGAAATTGTGCAATGCTTTCAAATGAGGGAAGTTCTTATGTGGGTACTTGAGCTCTATATGCCGCTTTCATGATTTTGAATAGAAGAAATTATATGCTGCGACGGACTGGAACTATGTAGTGAACACAAGGCAAGGCCTTTTCCATAGCTTTTCTTTTACCTTCAAATTTTACCTTGTTTTCTTCGGTCATCTCATGTTGGGAAGACATGTTCTGGAGTCACAAGCAAACATCAAATAAAAAGAAATTTGCCTTTCCTTTGACACAACGACCACTCTGGGGCTGCTACCGCTTGGTCGTCCTGTACGTTTCCCATAGCCATGGATCCAGTGAAACAAGGGTCTCTAATTTGACCATAATCCTGTCCACTGGAAAACCCCGGCTGTTCTCTGATTACTTGTCTTTGACTCCAATTTTTTACTTAGGTAAAATGATCTTGAAAGGCTTTCTAAGAAGATTTAAACTATTGGACAATGAAAGAATTGATGTGGGAACTATACGACGTCCCTGTCCTTTGGTAAACAAGATTATATAAATTAACATGATTCTTTTTTGTTTTAAATAAAAATTGGAAAAGAAAAGGGAGAAAACCTGGACGACAAGAAAAGAACAGCTATTGGCTGCACAAGGAACGGAGGTGAATAGTGAGGCAATTCTTGACTTGCCTATCCGCCAAAACCGTGCAGCAAATTTTCTTTGAAATCACAGACAAAGTCATCGAAAATGGAGAAGAGAAGGTACAAAGAGGCAGTTGCACTTGCACCACAATATTTCCTCTTCGCTCCTCTTGGCGGAGAAATCATTAAAAAGGGCTTGCCATTGTTTTCCAGTTTTGCAAAACTCCAAAGAGAAGCAGACGGCCAATGGACGGCCCCAAACAATTTTCCCTTTCTTTCACATTTCGTAATGTTTGATCAAAAACATAATTTCCACCATTCTTCAAATACTACGTTCCCCTTTTTATCATCACCAAGTCACGCCTAGCAATCAACGTGTATATTGTATTCTCCGCAAACAGCAAAGAATTCTGAGAGATGGGGTGTGTTCAAGCCAAGAATTCAAACTTCTCACCACGGAGCGGATTTGACGAGCTGAAACAGGCAAATGGGTATGGCGCAGGAGGGAAAGCAGGCAAAGCTGCCAGGCAGAAAATCTCCAGGAAGTTGGTCAGGCAGGAAGTTGGAAGTACCAAAGTTGGTGCATTGCGTGGCGCTAATGGTGGAGGAGAGAAGATGTTCAACAAAGAAGGTGCTAAAATCGGTGGTGCGAATGCATCCCAGAGGCTTCTCTTGAAGAGGATTGGAGGAGAGGAGCTTGTGGATGGATGGCCAAAGTGGCTTGTTGACAATGTTCCCAGAGAGGTTTTTGCAGGTCTGGTGCCAAAGAGTGCGGATTCCTATGACAAGCTAGCTAAGGTAACTGCTTGATGTGCTTAGGACTTGCATATTTAAGGAGATGTCATGTTCCAGGCCACTATGTCGATTCTAGAAATGCTTGAAAGTATAGTTTACATGAATATCTGTGTCTGGCTTTTGTTAAAATTCTTTCTGGAATGGAACTTCTTGGCTTGAAAGCTGATGAAGCGCATGGTATGCTCAGGTGTTACATATCCTTAACAATCCATAGTCATTTTGTGTACAGGACTCCATCAAAAGAGCAAATAGGAATCTATTAATTTTCTTTTCAACAGGAGATAACTGCTAATTTTTTTTTTTTTTAATTTGTTCTGTGATTTAATTTCACTTTATTTCTTAAGAATATTTGTTTCCGAGGCATCATTTAGAAACTAAAAACCTATGAGTTGAAGTGAAGTTGTATGTCTTCCTTTCCGGACAATTTCCATGGTCCTACATTTTCCTTGTTCTTTGTGAACTGAATAGAGGCTAGAGAGCAAAGAGAGAAATGAGCAAAAGGTACAAGGTGCTCTAGAACTATATGCATTGCTTTTCCTCAATGCTGGCCTCAGTGAAAAGAGAAATACATGTATTAGAATTGGTCTCATCTGCTCTTCTTGCAGGTAGGCCAGGGAACTTATAGCAATGTGTATAAAGCTCGAGAAAGGGAGACGGGAAAGCTCGTTGCTCTGAAGAAGGTTCGGTTTGACACATCAGAGCCTGCGAGTATTAAGTTTATGGCAAGAGAGATAATGATACTGCAGAAGCTAGATCATCCCAATGTCATTAAACTTGAAGGAATAGCTACATCAAGAATGCAATACAGTCTTTACCTTGTCTTCAAGTTCATGTGGTCAGATCTAAGCAGGATCATCTCCAGACGAGATGAGAAGCTCACTGAACCCCAAGTTGGTGCTTCTTCTCTATACCTATTTGGTCCATGAAGATGAACTGAGCATCAACAAAATTTTCTTGCTTCAAAAATGTGAAATTTAATAACTATTTGGCAAAATGGTTCGGTGACTAATTTAGAAAACCTTCAGGCATTGCATTAGAGTGGGAAATGTTGTATTTTAGAAAACGATGAGGCCTGTTTTGACATCAATATTTAGGCGATTTGCTTGTCTTTGTCACAGGTCAAAAGCTATATGCAGCAGCTGCTGTCAGGTCTCCAGCACTGTCATGAAAGAGGAATTTTGCACCGAGATATTAAAGGTTCCAACCTGTTGATAGACAAAAATGGAATGCTGAAGATTGCAGATTTCGGGCTAGCAAATTTCTTCATTCCTAAACCAAAACGGCCTCTTACAAGCAGAGTGGTAACACTCTGGTATAGAGCTCCAGAGTTACTGTTGGGCTCCACAGATTATGGGGTGGGTATTGATCTTTGGAGTGCAGGATGCCTATTGGCTGAGATGTTTGTTGGAAGGCCAATCATGCCTGGGAGGACGGAGGTAGAACCAATTGCATCTATTTTATTTCCATTGTCATTAACTATGTCAAGTACTTTGCTTCTTTGAAGGTTGTTGACCTATAAAACCAATCAAAATGATAAAAATACTTTGCTGCTGGCACTTTATAGCTACCAAATCTTATTGAATTCAGGTTGAGCAACTGCATAAGATATTCAAGTTTTGTGGTTCTCCACCAGAAGATTACCGGAAGATAATGAGGCTACCAACAAGCTTCCGACCACCACAACATCACAAAGCCAGTCTTCAAGAAGCCTTCAAGGATTTTCCTCAGTCATCGTTTGGTCTTTTGATCACTCTTCTTAATCTGAACCCGGCATATCGAGGCACAGCTGCTTCTGCTCTCCAAAGTCAGGTTAGTACAAATGGCGAGTCTTCGGAAACTATTGTTTAGCAATATTGGAACATTTAGTCCTCATTAGATGCTAACATATGACAAGATCAGTGTGGCTGTTTAATGAAAACCTTCTAACATCTGGATATGGAATACAAGAAATGAGGAATGACTTGAACTTTATCTAAAGTGATGAAAGGTAGATAGGGAAGCAGAGGGGACAAGTGAAAATGTATTTAGAACTATGTCTGTTGCCACCTCTTGCTATTTGAATTTTGAAGCTCTTTCTAATAAGCTCCGATTATTTGTATCTGCTTCAGTTCTTTTCTTCGAGTCCATTGGCCTGCGAACTTTCAGGTCTGCCAATGATTTGCATAGAGGAGGATGAGCCAAATCGAGCAAATGATCAGAGGAGGTAGGTTATTGATTTGGGATGGTGCTCATTACATGATAGAAATTATGAACTTGATGAATAGAGTTGTTGGAGTAGCACAGAATTAGAACAGTGAACGAATAACCTTCGTATCTTTTGTTTTCCTTTCATATGTAAAAATTAGCAATAATTGGTTACTTTGATTAACTGGAAGACTAGCAATGGTTGCTCATGGAAACGAAAGAAGCAACCTATTTTGCGTTACTGCATCCATTATGCTAAAAAGCATAGGCTAACATGTAGGTTGGAACTCTTTAACACTTGCATCAACTTTTGGATGTACATTGTTCCCGTTCTTTGCTATTATAGCATTTTCTAACTTCATAGATTTCTTCTCTGTGGTATCCACGAGCAAATGCTCAAACTACGAATGTCACGAGAAGAATCAAAATGTACATTACTTTTGTGAAGGCAGAAGTGCCACTCTTGAATGTAACCCCTCAATTAGAATTTTCAAATGACACTACTTAGGCAGAAAAGAAGAAAGATGTCGGTCGTCACTTGGACTAAATGTATTGCTCATGTATTTTGAATATCGCCAAAAACACAGTACATCATTTCTGTGCAACATAGGACTGATGGGTTTGCTTCCGCTTTTCCTTCTTAAAGGCGCAGGAGCATGAAAAAGAAGTCCTCCCGAGGAGGAAGTCGTAAAGTTCACGGGAGAGAGAAGCCGGTTGCTCCACGAGCCAAAGCAGGCATTGAACCTTCTAAAGAGGTAACAGCTTTAATGATCACATTTATGATTGAGTTTAATTGCTAATTAACAATCCGATTTTGTAGTTAATGCTTGCGTATATTGAATATTGGTGCTTCATGTAATCTTTGGCAAAACTGGTATATTGAATATTGGTGCTTCATGTAATCTTTGGCAAAACTGGTAGCAAGTTAAGTCAAAATTCCAGGAAAATATTTCCTTCCACTTCCAAGAACCTTGATATTAAGATTTAGAGAAGCTCTATGAAGAAAAAGATAATATTTGGAGGAGCAAATAACAACAATAATAAGGATCATTTTAGAGACAAGGATGCCAACTAAAAATTGAAAAAAAAAAAAAAACGCTTTGTTCCCTTTCTTTTGATGTGTTCAGTCTGATCATAATAACATGATTCAGCTAGTAAATGACATTCTCTTTTCTGTTTCAGCGAGAGACAGTTTCAGAGCCAAGCATGAGTGGCCGTGAGACAGAGACGGGAAACAGTGCAAGTGACACTTCTTCAAACCTAAAGCCAATCACAGAAGAACGCATCCATGAAGACAGCCCGCGTCCATCCTTTTCGCCAATTCTGCCTATCATTCCTAGTGCTAGTCAAAACAGGCCACTGAGAACTGAGGCTCACCCCAATGCTACCAAGAATGTCCAGAACTATACTTTATTGCAGTCCACCATAACTGATATTATTAACTATAATGCAGGCAATGGCATGGCTGGCCATCAGCGGTCTTTTTCTACATTGGATATGCGCACTCTTGATCCAGAAAATCTGTCAAAAATCTTTGGAGTAAAGAAAACTTAGCCTAAGGGGGAAAAGAAAAGATACCCAATTAGATGTATTTTGAATTATTTTTACATCTATATGGTTTTACAATACATGTAGCTTCACTTGACTTCCCTTTCATGAGCTGGTGCACCAGGAAATTTACACACATTTTTTGATATTTTGTTTTGTTTTTGCGTTGAACAATAATGTGTAGCAGCACTGTTGTAATTGAAACATCTATATTCAATACTGTTTACATTCATCCGCTGACCTGTATGACCACAACACAAAGAAAAAGGAGCTGGAAGTTTGAGCAGTGACCGCGCTCGAAGACCCAAGAACTTAGAGCATGATCTTTTTACAACAAACAGTTACGACACCCTTTGGAAGTATTGATTAGATTAAAGCATTCATCGCCATTGATCATACAGAAAACAAGAAAAGCAAAACGAGAAACAAAAGAGAGGTTCAACTAGGAAGAACTTTACTCATCAAAATAGTCATCCAGGAGCTTGCTCTTGATCCACTTAAAGCTTGTCTGCAGCGAAGATTTGAGCTTACCTTCCGTGGTGTACATGTTGTACTGAGCCACCCTTTTCCGTCTCTTGAGTTCTGGATTGCCTGAGGTTGCTAAGGCGTCCGGCTTGCCAGTGGGACCATTAAAACTGTATGACTTGGACCGGTCCTCGAATCCCAGACGGATTTCCGAGTATGCATGCGAATAACCCGAAAATGATTTACTCTTCTCCATGACTGGTTTAGATGAGCTCACCGAAAAGAGGTCATGAATTAAGCTCCATTATATAGTTAACAGCATGATCAATTGAGGCTTTCTGCTTATTTTTTGTTACACGCAAGAAAAAAAAAAAAAAAAAAAAGGTCGCGGACGTTAGTGGGGCGTGCATGTGCTGTGACGTCTGCTTCACTTTGATGATGAGGATAAGTGAATTAATAATAGAATACCATTTGGATTTTGACGGGCAATGAATGACACTTGATTAGATTGGATAACAAGTTAGTGGGAGACAGCAGTCAATGGTTGAGCGGCACATATGCTTTCTTGAACGCTATACACTGACATAAAAAAATCCTTGTAAGATTGGCGATACTCTATAGCATACTCAGATTGTTTGTTTGTCTTTTCAATTTTTTTTTTTATTCAATGTTTTTAGAACATATTAATAACCTTATTCCAGTTAATAAATTTTTAATATCCGATTAAGTTAAAGCTGCCGGAACAAGCTGTAGCTTTAGGAAGATGTTCACTTTTTGAGCGCCACGCTGTTGAGTTTTGGCTTCCACATGGAAGTCCAATGTCACATCTCTTGGGACTATCGCTGCATATGATATTTACAGAATATAAAATGACAAATTAGAGACAGTAGCTTAGCCTTTCCAAAGTAAAATAAGCACCAGCACCTCCTTTGATGATGATGGCGACGACGATGATGAGTCCCTACAGTGGTGGTGGCGCCACCCAAAAATTAGGTAAAAGCAGGTGGGACCGACGCACTGTTGCTTGATGAAGGCGTTGTGACTCGCTCTCGTATACAATCTAGTTCGAGAGTGCAGCTAGCACTAATAAAAAAAAAAAGGGGGACACTTTTGTTGAGATAAGATCCAACTCCCACCGTATCTTGCGTGTAGAAAGTCGATCTTTGGTGCTCCAAACCCCTCCTAATTTATCTTTCCACTGCGGTAGAGGGCCATTAAGCTGTTGGCGGCATGAGCAATTCCTCCCAATACATGTTAAACCGGAAGCAAAGTAAGAAGCATCGACAGACAAATAATATGAGGCATGGAGGCTGAGAAGACACCACTGCCTCTAATTAGAGAAAACTACAGTACTCAAGATTGGACGCCGCGCAAGATGTGGGACACACATAATTTGACACCTCAGGCTTCATGTTGGTAGATGTAGGTGCCAAGTAAGGAGGCATATGGGAGGGCAGGCTGTGGCAAAACGAGATGGAGAAGGAGAGGACGAAATGAGACGAAGGTGAGAGGGAGAAGGAGGAGAAATGAATTGATAAAGTGGATTTCTATTAGGGAAGGAAGGATTCGTCGTTGTTGTATATCTATTGTTACCTTTGATGCTGGTGGTTTTGATGAGATTAGATATGATTTTGCAAATTGTTTGATACGGAGGGTTTACCATGTAAACATGCTTTGAAGGTTCTAACTTTCCAAGATACATAGCCACAGATTATATTGATAAGTTTGCTTTTATGAAAACTAAATTGAGAGAAGTTTATCATCAGTTGGAAGATTGGCCAACAACATGCGAACCCATGTTAGCCAAGAACAGCATAGGTAATGATGTAATTGCTGATGTAGCTACTGTAAATTGAAATCCCGAACGGATATGGGGACCCACTACAGGTTAGAAGGAGGGGAAGACTTGGGGTAAGAAGATTAGTAGAGAAATCGTCCTAGGCGAAGGGGAGGACGAATTCAAAGAGAAGTTGGGAATGCAGAAGCAGAGATGGTGTTAATCCAACAAAAAGCCCAACCCATAATGGTTGAGAATTAGGTACTCGAAAGCAAATTATTAGGTATTTCTAGATTTAAATACATAAACTAACTACATGTTGAAAGCTGTTGGTGTAGGTACATGAATTGAGTTTATACCATCCGTTGACACCATCAAACTCAATGTGGTCAGGAAGTGCAAGCACCCACATTGCGTGGCAGGCTTCGTCCACTGATCTTTTAATTACGTCAATTGGATAGTGTTTTTTTTTTTAATTATTATTATTATGTTTACATTAAGAATTTCCTGTTTGTGTATAATCCGTGGAGATATTGAGACATTCTTTAGTTGAGCTATTGATGGCAATAGAGAATTCTAGGCTTCATTGAAAGATAAATATTTACTAGACCAAGATAATGAAACTATTGAGATTTAATTTGGATCATCATGTTCTTGCATATCTCTTATATAACCTCTAGGCTATTTGTATATATGGATATGAGTTATAGGAATTTTTTTAGTTTACCAAGTCTTCCCAATTTGTACATTGTTTGAAAGGTAGATGTAACTAGCTAGTGTGTGTGTGTATATTTTCTACATTGTTTTGAGTTGCATAAGTAAGATAGGCCAACAAGACTTTTTGCTTGGTCACTGTGAGATTCTCCAATGATAAAATGGTGTAATATGAAATTTGTGGATTTTAATTAACAATGAAGTGCAAACTTGTTTTTACATAGTTTTGTACTAATATTTTAAATAATGCCGATTGATAAAATGCAATAACAAGCAAATATATATGTTTCAAAAGATAAAAAAATAACATAATGTACCATGTCCCACGTGACAATATCAAAATGAGCTAGATTGTGAAAAGGGCTGTTATAAATTTGATTATATTGTTATTATACAATGTCGTTTAAGACATAAAAGAAGAAAAAATATTAGTTTAGACCAATTTTAAAATAGAAATAAAGTATAGACGGAGATGCGAAAATATCCAACAAAATTTAAAATTCTTAAAAAGTATCACACATTTGGAATATGGGCAAAATAGGAAAGAGTAATACTTAAATTATGTAATTTTATGTGTATACATATTATTATTGCTGATAATAAATTTGTATGATGTGTAAGTAGTCGTATTAGTTGAAAATTATAATTTTATTTACATTTTATTCAAAAACAAATAAAAAATTTTAAATTTTTAGTATTATTTTTAAAGAAAAAATAATATGAAATTTTTTTTCTCTCTCTTAAAAAATGAATTTATGAGTAATTTTTCCCTTTTTTGTAGAAATTATTTTTTATTAATTATAAATATTTGTGTTGCATAAGTTTTAAAAGCATACAAATAATTATTAAAATGAGTAAATTGAGTTTTTAACTATAATTGTTAGTATAAATAATGTAAAAATATTATAAGAAAGTAAATTTACTAACATATAAATATAGAATTTAAACCTTAATTTCGTAAAAATTTAAAACAATGTGACATACTATTAAAATAAATTGAATAATTAAAAATAATATCAATTTTTATTTTTATTTTATTATATAAAATTATTGATAATGATTAATTAACAAGATGATATTTTAATTAATTAAATTTTTCTTTTTAAATTGCATTATGTTAGTATTTCAAAATTAATATGGTTTAAAGAAAAAATTATCTAATTAATATGAAAGCCTTCTAATATTTTTAATTAATATAGGAATATTCTAATATTATTAAAATTAAATCTCAATTTTCTCGCTACTTCCATAATTAAATTATATATATAAATTTTAGTGCTTTTAGAAATTTTCTTATCGAGATGAAAATAGGAATGAATAAGAAATCTAATGTGAATATGAAATTCATAAGATGACTTAACTGTACAAAATGTAAATTTCATTGTTGAGCTCGGATTGAAGTTTTTCTGAGCTAATCATGAGATTGGAAGTTTTTTTTTTAGAGCCAACGGTGGAATTGGAGTTTGCTGATCCTCCATCAGGGCCTTAAGCCCATAACTCAGCCCAATTGTTTTGGGCCTCTACTAGACGTAGACATAGTTTCCTTTCCATTGTTATGGTTCATACCGATAAAGTAAAAAATTGTGGAATTATGTTATTAAACAAGATGTTTGTGTGTTGATTTCGTTAACTCAAATTTAATATTACTATACTTGAAAATTGAAAGCAATAATCATATTACAAATAAGACCTACTTGTTATAAATTTAAAGAGTTAGTGACCCATTTTGAAACAAGATATTAAATGTAAAGTAGTTATAAAACAAAAGCACTTAAATGGAAAAAACAGTATAACTCAACTATATCTAAGCTAATAATAATAATAATAAAGCATATACATATACCTTATAGGCAACCTGTGAATACAATGGAATCTTAAATCTGATTCTTTCAAAAAAGAGAATATATAGGAAACCAAACATTATCACAAGAAAAAGTGTGAAAAAATATTAATAATCTTGATAACCTAAATGTATATGTAAAGGTATAGAAATGATCAACTAAAGTTGATTACAGTTCAAAACCAATTAAAAACGTGTGATTATTTATAATTAGGTCAATATGGTCATTATATGACTATTCGGTCGTACGAATCAAATATAAAATTTATATTTAAAGACTTGATAGGAGGACGGTGACACGAATAGTTATTAAATGTATTAATTTTTTTTAAAAAAAAATTGAAATAGATTGATTGAAAAAAAAAAGAGATTCCAATGTTGTTCTAATTTGATAACATATGAGGTTATGTGAACGTGTCATTGTTATGTAAAAATGGCAAATTTCTAAGAGTGTTATGAACAAATTGAATTAGATGTGACTTGAGAGATAATGTCTATTTTATGAACAATATTCTAGATAACATATAATGTTCTTAACTTAATTATAATGGTAAAAAACTATATGAAGCTCAAAAAAAATAAAAGGTGATACAACTAGATGAAAGAAAATGGCACATCACATGGTTTGACTACCCAACAATTTGTAATTATATTAAATGATATGCTTTTCACCATGGTTATTTAGAACAAATCATCACAATTTTGCATCCCTTGTATAATTAAGTTACATATTGCTATTAATAACAAGTGATTTAACTAATGCCACAACATTAATTTATTGTGAACGTGAGACTGATAACATTATTTCTTATAACTAGGGCAGATCAATTGAACACTTGGGTAGCAATTCCCCTAAACAATTTATTTATGTATGATTATTATGTTTAACATTTAGCTCAATTTTAATGTATCTTAGTAGTAAGTGCACTTATCTCATCCCTCTTATGTTGTTATCCAAAAAAATCTTTGCAATGTATTTTGTAAAATGGTTTTTATTAGTTTCTTTTTTATTATTATTATTTTTTATATTGGACATATTTAGATTCTTCAATTGAATTTTTCTTGTATTCATATATTTTGAAAACATATATTCTTATAATGTTATTTTCTAATCCAAGTTTTTAACCAATATTCTTGTGCGAAGTCTTGTAATAATAGGAATTATTCATAGCGAGAATTAAGACATATAAAGAATAATTATAATTTTTATTAGGATAAATAAATTCCCAATATTGCAATTTGTAACAAATTTAACTTGTCACATAAATGTAACAATTTAATTAGTATATAATTCCTTTTTATATTAATTCTATCCCACCCTCAAAATCTACTATTATTTTCTATCAAGTCGACTAACATATTATCTTGACATTTCACATGGATTGATAGAAAATATTAACGAGTTTTGAAAGTAAGATTGATTTGTTATGAATAAATTATATAATAACTAAATTTTTACATTTTAAATATTGGGTTCAATTTGTTAAAATCCATAAAATTAAAGATTTATTGATAAATTAATTTTTTTATTATCCCAAAATTTAATACAAATTTTATTTTTTAATTTATATTAATTGGTTATGGTATTGAATTTGTATATATACAATCTACTTCAATCACTATTTTATTTTATTTTTTTAATCTTTCATAAACTTAAAAAAAGAATAATATAGTACTCTAGTTGAATTTGCAATATTAAATGTATTGGTAGTAAACTACTGTTACAAACTCGTTCTAAACATTAAATAACACCTAAACTGTCATAATATTGGTAGTAGTAGAGTTTTTGTTTTTTGTATTATATCAAATTTATAATATATTGAGTTGAATAACAAAGCATATTACTTATAAATTAATTTTTACATTTTATACTCTAACAAATAGACATATTTTATTTTATTTTTTTTTGAAAAATGTTTGATTGCTTTAACAAGACATATAGATGACATTCCCCTTAGATTATCTTTGTAAATATAACAAAATTATATGTAAGTGATAGTATTGTTTTTCAACTACAAGTTTTATATGTGTGTGTGTGTGTGTATGTGTGTGTAATTTTTTATATTAAAATTTTATAATTTATAATATTTAATATTAATTTAGCATTTAATTTGTCATATTTTTTAGTATTTGAATAGACTTAAGATTTTAGTATTCATTCAATTCTCTTTTTTTTATATATATTATAACTTCATTCCTTGCTCAAAAAAGAATTTCCAATAATGCAATTGAAAAAAAAAAAAGAAAACTTTAGTTAAGCACAATTATATTTAGCCAATTAATTATTATAAAAAATTTTACGTAATGAAATAAAAAAATTATAAGAGTAATAATCATAATTAAAAATTTAATTTTAATAAATAATATTTAACATTAATTTAGAAATGTAATAAAATTAGGATTTAACATTTATGAATATTAGTAAATCATTCATAACTTGTTGCCTTACGAAAACTTTATGTTAATTTATATGTATATTAATATTGCTGAAAAAAAAACATGAGTGGTTTTAAATAACTCTTTAAGGAATGAAAATGCTACGTAATAGTGTTTGGTTAATTTTAATTTTTTTTCCTAGATTTGTATAAATTTAAATATTTGACATGAATTTAGTAGAGATTTTATATTTTTTTCTTTTAGTATTTTAACAAAAATAATATTTTAAAATGTATTTTTTTTATTTAATTATAATTTGATCTATATTACAATATATTTAATTTATGTGTATATAAAATATATAGGATGAAAATATTCATAATTAAAGAAAATAAAAGATAAAAAATAGTTTTTAAAAATGAAAAAATAATCCTAAATTACCTTTTTATTTGTGTAGAGGGAAATTGTTTTTCTAAATTTAGATTTTTTTCTTAAAAAAATATTGATAATTTAAGTTTTTTTTCTATATTTTCCATTTTTATTTTCTTTAAAAAAGAAAAAAATACTCTTAAATTTTTTTATAATTTTTTTAAAAATAAAAAAATACTTATAAGTTAAATCTCTTTTTATTTTTTCCACTTAAATAAAATACAAGAAAAAAATATAGTCTTTAATAAATATAATAAATACATACACCATACTGATATAATACATGGTATAAGTATATACTAAAAAAAATAAGAGAAAATTAGTAATTTGTTTATGTGATGATATTTTTTTGATTTTAAAAATATTGAAATATTTGATTTAAATTCTAATTTTTTTAATAAATTCTTACAATTTGAAATATTTGATATTAAATTAATCGTTAGTTTGTAATCTTAATATTTTAATAGAATAAGTAATTTAATATGCATTTGATTTTTTCAATTACAATTTAACATATATTATAGATTAACTAATTTATATTAATAATTTTTCAAATGCGTTGAAAATTTATAAAACTGAAATACTCATAATTAAGTAAAATAAAAGAAAAAAGAAAATAATTTCTATATAAAAAAGTGATATTAATTTCCTTTTGTTTTCTAATGGAAGAAAAAAAATAAAAATATATATTTTTAAATTTTCTTTTTTCTTAAAAAATATTTATAATTTAAAATTTTTTCCTTTTTTTCTTCTTAAAAAGTGAAAAAACTTACTATCAAATTCTTTTCTATTTTTTAAATTGAAAAACACTCATAAGTGTAATTTTGTTTTATTTTTGAAATAAAATATAAATATAAATATAATTTTCAATAAATATAATAAATTTGTTGATTGCGTGCATCAAATATTAGTTTGTTAGTATAAAAGGAAGTTGTCGTCGTAACATTTTCTTGTACAAGATTTTACAATTCATCCGTTGCATTGAAATATTTTTCAGATTTCTTATCTGAAATCGAGCAATGTAGATGTAGTAGACATAAAATAAGATAAAGTGTCCTAGTCCTTCGGCAATCCCTTATGACAATTTAATTCTTGGCAAGGGCATTAGTTTTTCAATTTGTTGGCTTTGTTCTTATATCAAAATACTTAGATAAGGCTTCGATCTTTATTTGAGTGTTATATTTAAAATTATTGTTATGAATTTTTTAGAATGGGTTAGTCATTATCATTAAAAGAGGGTAATTATAGCATTCTTACTATTAGTAATAGGTACCAATATCAAATATAAGTATCATGAAAATTAAATTAGATATTTTACTAATAATTATTAAACACTTAAGTGTAAAGTTTAAGAATTGAAAAAAATTGTGATTGAATTGACTTCTCAAAACCATATTAAAAGTTTAATGTTAATATTAATCTTATTTCTAATCATAAATATTTAATTATATCAAAACATATTAAAGTAATAATATTAGAATATAATTTCTTAGGGTGATGTTGAAATTGGTACTCTAAAGAATAGGGACATCAATCTAAAAGGGTTTCACTTTTTAAGTATAAAAAATCTAATAGTTTCTATGATATTTCAGCTAACTATCATAAATTAGGCAATTCTTTAGAGCTATTATTATTTGGTAGATTCTGAAAATTTAGTATCATCATTAAAATCAATAATAACATATGACATTTTAAGTGTAAAAGTTATGACCCAATGATGAGTGTGTTATATACCAAGTATATGGACAAGTTCAAATTAAAAAAATTGAAAGGTATAATAATCTTTGAGTATATTATGGAGATTCCCCCTAAAAAAAATGCAAGAGGCAACATTGTCAAGTATGTAAAACTTAAAGTAAAGAAAAAAAAAGTTATTAATAAGAATTTTGAATATTTTCTTAAATACATTAAATAGAGTGAATATAATGTAGCTAAACAACTACTAAGATATCAAACCTTTCACTATTGAGGACTTCATAATCACATCATAAATCCTTATTATTATAATAAATAATCGTAGCTTGCCATATTTATTTTTTTTAGATCATGACCTTTTTTTTTTCCCTTTTATTTGAGGTTGGAACTAAAACTCTTATATTAATATTTAGTTATTTTAATTTATTTTAAATTGTACAAAATTTAAATTTTTATATGAAAATTCTTTGAAACGTAGTAAATTAAAGAACTCTTACTATATATTTTTTAATGATTTCATATTTTTCTATTTATGAATCACAAATATTTTAAAATATATATATATATTAACATGGTAATTATACACTATTACAACCAAAAGATAATTACATGTATAAAACAAAACATGAAACAATATATGTAATCAAAGCATTCACTACTAATATCTTTTAAGAGAGACTATAATTCAATGCTTTATAAAGTTTACATGAGCACATATTTAATGTCTCAATTTTAAAAAATCTCATAAGTAATCCTATCTTATAAATCATAAAAAAGGATGAATCTTTTAGAGTTGTTATATTAACAAGTAGTTTGTTTAGCAACATACTTGATATAAACACAAGTATAGAAGCAACGCAACATTGAAAAAAAAAATAAAAAGAAAAAAGATAACTTTAACATCGATTGAATTATGTCTTCCTCATTAATATTATAATTAAAAATTTTCATATAATTAATTAATAAACACATTATTTTAAATACGTTCTATATTTATTAATGAATTTTTTTCTATACTTTTTAATTTTTCATAAATTTTTCTTTCTTAAGTAAGTGTTCCCATAACTCCTTGATTTTTACCATTCTAATGTGCTCAATTTTGATTCCTTTTGTCAATTTACCAAAAATCATAACGGAATTTAGGTAATTAATATAGGAAATAAATTCAGTTTTCTTTACAACTATAAGATTATAATTTCATAATCTTCTATAGACAAAAAAAAAAATTATTACTAGAAAATTATGCATTTATGAGAAACAAATTTTACCATTTATCAACCTGAAAAAACAAGAAATTTGCAAATGCATATGCAATAAAAATTTGAACAAATAAATTTTCTGCCAGGATCAGTCTTTTGTATGCTTTGATACCGATACTGGGAAGTATAGAGATAGAGTAATTTATTTCTCGAGACGACCAAACAAAAATTGGGGGATGATCATTGACAATTGCACTCCTAGCAGTTAGGATGATACGACAGTACCAGCACAATCCTATTTCAATAGTCCAGGAGTGTTTAGTTTAGAGAATCAATGGAGATTTCTTTATATTTGTTGGCTTGATTATGATGGACAGAGGGAGAGATCCAAACTTATGGTTCTTTGTTTCATCGTTTTATTTTGTACATAAAAGGTTACTAGCAGAGGGAGTTATAACTCACTCATAACTGCTTCTTCCTCTATCACTCATAGCTCACTCATAAAATCATCTTCTGTACAAAAACACGTTAAGTAACAAAATCACTTCAAGGCTTGCTATCTAACCATATATAATGCCTTGAAACACAAACATTACTATGGTAGTTAAGCAAAAGATCATATAGCTAGGGTTAAGAAATTCTTACTGACTAAATAACGAATCACCATCTAAATTCTACAGCATGTTATGCATAATGATATTCACATGCAAGATGTCATGGCATGTAAAGAAAATTACTTTGCTACTTTGAGTTTGTTACCCATCTCATGCTTTCATTGGATAATGTTAGCATTTTCTAAGTTGATAATATTCATTCTATCCTTTCTAGACATAAATCTAAACTAGATTGGAGTTTTTCGCATGCTTGAATCTAAAATCGGAAAAAGAAAGGGCTTTTTGTTATTGGTTGCAATCAATAACATAACCAGTCACAAATTAGAAAATCAACCAATTAAATTAGATGTTGAACCGGTTAAATAGGTATTTAAAGTGTTGTATATAATATATAATTGATAAATTTAATTATATAAAATTTAAAATTTAATGTAAAATAAGATTAAAAGGTTAATTAATTGAATATATAAATAAAAGTAAATAATTTACCTCAACAAATTATACACAAACTACTTTGTAATTTGTATAATTTTTATTTTAAACTAATCTATTTTTATAAGAGGTAGAAGTTTCCTCTAAATTAAATGTTTCATGATTTTCAATATAATATAATATAAAAGATACATATAATTTTTTTTGCATAAATAAAAATATCCTTATGCATTAATACATTAAATTTTATTTATAGTCATATTACAAAAGTACTAAAAAAAGAAAATTTAAAGGATTAGATTAAATTAATGTGTTTAATAAAAGCAACACACACACACACACACACATATACAGACACACACACACATATATATATATATATATATATATGAGGCTTTTTTTTCTTTTTCTTTTTTTTTCCTTTGGGGGGGGGGGTGGTCAAGAGAGGCAATTTAATCTAATGGTATGTACTCTGCACAAGAGAGCAGCCTTAATTCTGTCTCTTATACACATCTAGATGTGTATAAGAGACAGCACACACACACACACACACACATATACACACACACACACACATATATATATATATATATGAGGCTTTTTTTTCTTTTTCTTTTTTTTTTCTTTGGGGGGGGGGGTGGTCAAGAGAGGCAATTTAATCTAATGGTAGGTACTCTGCACAAGAGAGCAGCCTTAATTTGAAGAGAGTGAGAGGAAAACGCAACACATTTTTGTCAAAATTTTCATGGCTTGATTGTGCCACGTGGCCCTCTCAAAAGGTGCCATGTATTCGAGGTTACAATTCTAACAACCTTAGTTACGAAAAAGAGCTAAAGCCTAATCGAAATGGAAAATGTAATATTTATGTGTGTTTAAGTACGTTATATTCTTGCTTTAAAATTTCTATGGTAGACGTGGAATTATTTTATCAAATATATTTTTGGATAAAAAAATAAAAATGAGGGTCTTGGTAGGTACTTTCTTTTTTTATTTTATTTTTGATAAAATTTAAATTTGCATGAATGAATAATGGGCTGGATGGGTTGGGCTTGGACTCAAGATGATATGAAATTTCCAGGATTGGGCTAGAGAAATGCAGCTGGAGGTGGGCCTCCAGATGATCCATTAACAGGCTGTCTAGGCCTCTACCTATCCCCCTAAACATAACCGAAACACAGTAATCAAAATTTAGCCCTTGTTCTCATTAAATAAGCTTCTTCTTGTTTTTTTTTTCTTTCTTTTTTTTTTTTTCCTTAGGCCAATAAGTAAGCTTGTTCAGGGTGCAGCTGAATGGGTGACAATGCCATTAACATTTGGCAATGGGGGGAGACGACAAGGGAAATTCTTGGCGGCCACGATTGCAGTGCCAATCTAACTTTGTCTATGTCAGTCCAGATAAGCGACACATACATGTGATCTTGCCTTCTTCCCATTCCTCTCTGATTTTTTCGATTGCAAAGTTGTGAAAATGACCCAAAACTGGAGCCCAACAATGGCAGAGACAGCCGCATTATTGTTCTTGTCACCACACCGATGTCCAGATGCAATAAAAACCACCCAATTGACTATCTGATATAAGCTTAAATGCAAAACGTTGCCCAAAACCAATGGCGTCCGGCAAGCGATGGACCACGGGATCCAACGCCACCTTTGAAGACAAAAACTTCAACAATCCACCTCTCGAAAGTATCATTTACCAGCCAATCATGCTGGCTCGATCAGGGTTTGGCCCTCCCCCGACTCAACCGGCTAGAGGTGGGTGATGAATTGTGATTTGCGGAGTAGGCATGGCCCTCTCTCTCTCTCTCTATTTATATTTAAGAGCCAAGGAGAAACGGGTGGTCACAACTCCCAGTCCAATTCACAACTAGTTATATCTCTGAGGCTGGTCATCGTTTTGGGACACAGGCAGCCCCCCACTTTTAATTATGCCTGTCTGCTGTCACAAACCAACCCTACTTTTGTTGATTGAAGCATGATGTGTGAATAGCAAAATGGGTCCACACTCTCCCTTTTCAAGTCAACATTCATGATTTAACTCAATTTATTTTAAAATACAAATAACCCCAAACTAAATTATTTGAAATGGAAAATGAGCTCTATATCCTATTTTTTCAACCTTAACAACGTTTTTGCTTTGTTGGAAAACCACTAGAAAGAAAAGGGTTGAAAAAAAAAAAAAAGAAAAGAAAATGCCTCACAAAAAAGTCAACCTTTCATGTTTGGATATATGATAAAAAAGAAAAATGTAAAAAATGCATAGGAAACATTTTGGTGGGTCCACATATCTTAATACCAAAATACTCTCAAGCTTATCTTAATACCAACCCCTCATTCTCTTTAGGCTATATAAGGGGCATATTTGTTTTTTTTTATTATTATTTTATTTGAATATCTTTATTTTTCAGTCACTTTCTAATTTTTTTAAAAAATCCATTTTCTATTTATTCTCTCTCATTCATTTTAATTTATTTAAACAATTAATTACAAAAAATATATTTTTTTTTCATAATTTTCTTTCACACTCCGCTCTAAATCCAAACACAACGTAAAATTTAGTGCTAATTGTTCTTTTTCAGCAATCAGCTATGAAGAAGGGACATGAATACAACCACACGTACACAAAGACAACATAGATACTTAAACACACTTACCTTAAAAAGTTTAGAACACAAAGTTAAAGATAGCGTCTCTCTCTCTCTCTCTCTTTATATATATATATATATATATAAATAATAAACTCTTTTCACATTTTTTTAATTTAATCACTAATACTTCAATTACAGTAAAATTTTTAATTTGAATAAGTTACATCATTTGTAATTAAAAATTTGAATTTTAATTCTACCTATTAAATTTGAATAGACCAGAGAGAATAATAATAATAAAAAAAACAGAATAATAATAAACATAAAACAAGGAGATAAAAAAAATAATTTAATATCCATTTTCATGTGAAATTTGTGATCAATATATTGAAGAAACGGAAATCATCGGCTCTTACCTCAAGTCTTATTACATCTCTCTATCCAAGTGGGTCAGTAATTTTCCAGCCACGGAGAATCAAAGACAGGGAAAGAGAAGGACTCGCATGACTCGCGCATGCTTCGCTTATCGAATCATCGTGGTGCCTTTCGGTCATAATTGCGTAAGTCTCTCCTCCCCCTCACAGTTCAGATTGATCAATACAAAACACCACCTACATTGACGGTCTTTCCACTAGTTCGCCACTGCCTTTGGCTGTCGATATAGCCAATCCAACGAAGATAAGTCAAAATTACTAATTCTTTTTTTTTTCGCTTTTAAGTTTTAAGCATACTTCATTTTAATTTTTTAAGTTGAAATTACAAAATTTCCCAACGTATCTTCGGCTTGTTGCGCATGACATGCGCGTTTAAATGTTTTTAATTTTTTTAGAACAATTTTAACTGTATCTGATAAATATTTAAAATAAATATATATCAAACATAACATATCTTCTCTTTAAATTTTTTGTTAAAAATATAAAATATTAAGTCGTATAAATGTAAAGAAGATACATAATTTATAATAATTATAAATTTTTTTAATTATCTTTTAAGAAAATGTGAAATTTTAAAAAAATATTTAACATAATATTAAAATTTGAGTTTGATTTATTTTAATCCAATTTCATTGTATCAAGTATTAATTGGGTTTAACACCTATTAAGAGATATTGCTCAGGCTTATTCACTTATAAACTCGAACTTTTAGGTAGATGTGAAGCTTTTAGAAGTTATTTAACAATGTTCATGCATTAAAGGTATTTTAACACTAAGTATTTTTTGAAAAATGGTGATTAATTTCTATGTTTTTCCCATCCTTTTAAAACTTGAACGACAAAAAGTTCAAAGATGTCAAATTTTTCCAATAATGCATGGTCACAATAGTATAACTATGAATAATAAATTGTTGTACTTTTTTTTTATTAAGTTTTTGTCAAAATATAATATATAATTTACATTTTAAACCTCACCCAATAATTTAAATTTTTAAGCAAAATGATTTCTTAACATAATATCAAAATTTTAATGACTCGATAGTTTTTTGTTCAAACCACGCTACCCTGACATTTAATTGTGGATCTTTATATGTCTTTTGTTCACACTTTCAACCTATTGTGTTTCGTGTGAAAGGACATACTATAGTATAATATATGATCAATATTATAAACTTTACCTAACTTTTAGGTGAAACGTTTTCTTAATAATTTTAACTAAAAGGTTATCTTTCTAATGGAATTCAGTAAAAGCAACCACCATCAAGTCATTAGTTAAACCAATGATTAATGAAAAGCATTGATGAATTCTCAATTATTAACCAGTAAAGATATTATCACCATATGCTCAAGGCTTATGCCTCCCTAAGATTTGACCTTATTATAATCTAACAACTCGACATCACCTAGGAACCAGACGTGGGATCTTCTTAAAGGCCTTATCTGGATAATCCTCCTTAACTAATCACTCTCTAATATACAATACACACATGCGGTCATTAAAAACACTTGCACACTAGTATATAGGTATGACCATAGGCCAGAGGAATCAAAATAATACCATATGAGAGTGATTTTAGGTTTAAGCAATTCAAATCGATGGTTCAAGTTCTAGTTTCAATTTTGTTCAAGATTAGGTTAGGTTTGGTTTCAGTTTGGTTTAATTTGAAGCCTTTTAATTCAAGCTAATTTGATTTGATTTAGTGATTTTATTTAAGAAAAATTGTTTGCAAAATTTTAAAAAAATTACAAAGAAAATGAATAATAAATAAAATAAAAGGCTTAAATTTAATTAAATATTAATTAAATTGCTTACATATTCTCTTAGAGTTTAAAGGAATAAAAGCCTACATAGTTTTCTTTTCATATGAATGAACTATATATTCTTACCTTTTGGATGTGTACTCAATCATTGCTCATTTGGCTAATCGTTTTCTTTTAACAAGGCTTTTAATTGTAAAGTCATAAAAATCTTCTTTCCCATAGAACTTATGTGTCGACCCTTCTTCTTACATTATTGCTTTTTATTAATTGGCAAGGCTTGCTTATGCCTTAACCAACTTTATTCCTAAATTGGAATAGATTTTATTGAGGATACTACATTTTACACTAAATTTTTGCTTAATAATAATGGTTGAAACAAGAGCTAATAAAATGTGTTTAGCAATAAGAGCAATGATAGGAAAAGTCTTTTGATGTCATATCTAACACTTGAGTATATTAAATTTGTTTTCTTATGTATTATCATAGTTAAAGAAAAGAGTTAAATAACAATCAATCACTTTATTAAAACTTGATGTCATGGAACTTTTTTTATTTTAAATTTGAAGTAAAACTTATTTAGATTTAGGAAGCTTATTTTTGGATGAAGAGGCTTGACTTCATGAATTAGTTTTCTATTTAGGCAATAAATAAAAATATAATGTAGAAAACTTATCATATAACTTTAAAATCTTTTTCAATAATAGTATTATTTATCTTTTTTACATTGGGTCTTTTTTTTCAAATTTTAAAAATCATAATAAACATTTATAAAACTCCATAAGTCAAAAAATTTAACAAGTGGATCAAAAATAATAACAATTAAAGTCATAATATAAAGAGTCTTAAAACAAACTAACCACTAATTTTTTAATGTCACAATTGTAACGACTAATTGTTCATTATTTTGATTTTCTTACATCATAACTATAATATTAACACATTTTACAACAACTAAATGCATAATTAGATAATATATACTAGATAAAGTAAAAGTCACATCGTCAAAAATTTTCAAAATCTCATAAATTCTTTTACAAGAAATAAACTATTTTCCTTTAAAGACAAAAAATTTACCTTAATACTAATGAAAACACACAACAACTCTTAATACTCTAATGCATCATTCCATATTTCATATATTGAATTCCAATGACTAGGAACATCTTTGAAATTTTGTTTTAAGACATTTGTCACTAGTTTAAAGTATGATATACATCTTTGATGAAAATTGATTGTCAGTAAACAATTTACAAACCTTTTGTAATTCATGAATTGAGTTCGTATTAGTAGAAACATTACTAAATCCAATCAAAAAAATTTTGTATACTAATTAATATTTAGTTAAAATAATGCAAATTATGTAATGAATATTAATATCAACATAACATTAATCATAAACTAAGAATACAAGTAAATTCTTTTGGATATTCCATTTATCATCAATCTAAAGATGAATCAATTTCATACATGTGTGAATTTAAAATCTATCAATACAAATTTTAGAACATATAAACACTTGACCATTATAACATTCAAAAGATTTTGCTAAAGTCTTCTTATCTATTTAGTAAGATTTAACAAGTGAATATGTTAATGTAGTTTTAAGTACATATTTTGTTACAAGATTTAAATTTTTTTACAATACTTAAGAAAACCAACTTTTCATCAAACTTAAAAATTAAATGATCAATAAAAACCATTTTAGCATTTCATCTCCATTCATCTCATCAAACAAGTGAAATAATACATTAGGCTTATTATCAAAAAAATCATATTCAAAAATTTGCATTTGTGTTTTTTCTTTTTTTACCCATCAAAGCTTGATGTTTTTTTTAACGTACCATACCTATGGTCTCTTTGTCATTTATAATATTTGTTACAATAATTGTACTTAACTTACATATGAGATTTATAATAATTAAATAAAATAAAACTTAAAGAAAACTAAAAATGAAATCTCTTCTAAAAAATATTTAATTGAAAAGAAATTAAAATTTACCATAATATATGAGTTATTTAAATAACCTTATCTTTACTCTTGTTATTTTGTCTTGAAGCTTAACTTGACATATTTTTGAATAAAAAGGTAAAAAAATATTTAAATTTTTTTAAAATGATAATATGTAAAAAATTTCCAAAAAATTAATCGCAAAAATATTTTTGAAAAATTCAAATCTATGAGTACTATAATTAACATGTAACCAAATAATTTTACAATTAAATATTAGATGTGAAAGTATTATTAAAAATAATTAATAATTATGAATGAGAGAGAAAGAGATGGTGTGAATATGGGGAGTAATTTCGATATTTATAGAAATATTTTCTAATTTAAAAAACAATGTGAAAGGTTAACAAAAATGATTAGTTAAAAATTATTTTAACCATTTGTTGCAATAGTCATTTTGATTATTTTATATATTTTTTAATTAAATTATAAGTTTAAATAGTAATACACAATTTCATAAATCAACCCTTCCTTTTCTTAGATTTTGGTTTAGTTTTAGTTTTGATTTATGTTAGTTTGGTCAAATTTTAGGTTAAATTGGAATTGAGGTCAAGCCTACTCATATAAAGGATAAACATTCATAATACTTGTAATGCACACCTAACCAAGTGTTGCTTAATTATTAATTTTACAAGCTAGAAGGGCATGCTAGGAAGGCATGTTAACACTATCCTCTAAAGGAACTAGCTAACATGTCAATTTAACCCATGTCCTCTTTGTCAACTAATTGGAATCCTTCGAGAGTTCTATAAATATGTCATGTCTTAAACACCATAAGTAAATCTCATCTTCCTCATTCTCATCCTTCATTTTATCTTTATTAGTCTTCACTAACTTAGACATTAGAATATTAATTTTAGGTTTCAACCTAACTCCTCAAACATTTCTTTATCTTATAGGTCTTTAGCCCCACAAATAAAGAGCTCCTTACCATTTTTTTTTTCTAAGGTAAATGACAGGTCATGTATCTCTTCCCTTCATTTCTTGGCCTTGAGAACATTTTCATTTTCTTTTCTTATATACTTGTAAGCCATGGAGCTTAAAACCATAAGAGAGAATCTAATTCTAAAAAAACTTAATGTAACTTCTTTATATGTTACTTTTAGGTCTACAATGGACAACAAACCTTTAACCCTTGTAAACTCATTTCAGAACATGTATGAGCAAGTCAAGACATTTACAATGACTATGGTAACCTTAAAACAAGTTCAAAGGATCCAAATAGTATAAGCCCTAGGTTTACATTTTTACCATAAAGGCAATAACAACCTATTATCATTCAAATAGCAAAAACTAAACATAACCAAACTTTTAAAATTAGCAAACGTTGTGACATTTAAATTAGAGCCAAAAGTAAGGTAGCTTTTGAGAACCTTTTAGCTGCTTCCCAATCACTTTAATAAATTATACACCTAAGAACCTGTCTCAAGCCATATGTTAATAGGTATGGCAACTCCCAACATAGATCAATAGGAATTACTTCTTAAAAAGCATGAGGTAACCAGGAAACTTAAAAAGCTTATGCACCAAGGAAAAATACTATAAAAAAGTTAAAAGAGTGACTTATCTTATTTTGAAGGAAAGTTTTGGCATGCTTTTGTCAAAAGAATTTCATGATACATTTATCTAAGAAAAAATCATGTTTCTTAACATAGAACGTTATGATAAAACCATAAATCATTAGAACAAATTTTGAACTTTAATGTCTCTACATAAGGCATAAGAAAGCCTTTATGGCTTTAATTATAATATGACAGCAAAAGGATGAATCAGTACAAAATTTTACGGTACACATCAATATGGAAATGTTATATCACTAAGGGCTAGAAGGCAACTTTGCATTATTCACCTTTTTCATTATCTTAAGAAAAATGCCCTTAACTTTTTCCTTAAAAATGGAGCATTAGGAGATCTCATTAAGTTCATACAATGAGTTAATAGTTTATCCTAGCTAAAGGCGTACTTATAGCATAAAAAGATGTTAATGATCATTAATAAGGAAGAAAAACCTAAGAAAATGTTAGAAAGAGGCCCAAAGACTATTAAAAATTTAAAAAAATAAAAACAAGAGCTCCATCTTACAATATAAAGAGAATGAGTGTTAGCCTAAAACCTAAATATAAGAATTACACCCTTTTGATGACTTTTAAGTTGAACATTTTAATGGAAATCCAAGACAAGGACAAGGTAAAATGACCAACTCAAATCAAATTCTCTTAGAGAAATAAGATAAACTAAATTTTGTTATTTTCACAAAGACCATAAGCATATCAAAGAAAAATGCAAAAGGTTAAAGGATAAAATCACAGAAATTGAAAAGCATAAAGTTATAACAACAGAACATTTGTTTATGTTAGATATAAAAGCATATGTGAAAAAGCATGGTTTTAAGAATATACTAAGGTACTTATACTAGGTTTCATAAGGCTAGTCACTGTTTTTTGTTATAATTGTGGATATCTATCATTGTTTTTTTTATATATTTTTGAATCAATGATCATTAAATATTTAATGACTTTGATTGATTTTTTAGGCCAAGAAAAGGGGGAGACCAAAAGGGGACCAACTACACACTTAAAATCCTAATCCTTAAAGTAAACAACCTACTACCATGCCTAACAATACAACTAATAACAATCATGTCAGCATAGAACCAAATTTTAGTGCATATATATGTAAAAAAAAAAGTTGTATAAAAAAAAAGGGAAAGTCAAACAAGCATTTAAAGTTTTAATTTCTACATAAAGTGGAAATGAATACATAAGGTTAATTTACTCAAATTATATGATTTAAGTTGTACTTTGTTGTTTGAATGGTTTTGTCAATTGTTAGCATTTGTATGTTTGTTTTATTGTTTAAGAACCCTTCATACATCCTACAACTTGGTATATAGTTCTTATTAGACAAAACTAATGCTTTATATATTCTTAAACAATCAACTAATAGGAGTGAGACTCAGTCATCCAACAACAACAATTGATTTAAATTGGTTGTCGATGGAATTAAACATAAAATTTGAATTTGATGTTATTAACATCCTAATTCAGTTCATAAGATCCAACAACTTTATAATCATACATAAAATAAATGATCCTAATCATGTTAGGATCTCTTTGAGGTAAGATCTAAGTTAAGTCTCAATCTAAATTATAAGATTATTAGAGCCATGATCGGATCCTAAAATTCTTATTTCTTTTATAACAGGTTCTTAAGTTTTTATCTCTTTAGACTAAAACATGTTGGAAATTTTCCAATACAATTACTTCTTACATAAAATAAATGATCTTATTCATACTAGGATCTTTTTTAGGTAAAATTTTAGTTAATTCTCAATCTAAATTGTAGGATTATTAAAACCATGATCTAATCCTATGATTCTCATTTCCTTTATAATAGGTTCTTGAGTTTTTATTTCTTTAGACTAAAACATATTGGAAATTTTTCAATACCATTACTTTTTACTTTTACTCTTGTAAATCCTATTGATGTCTATTATTTTATACATTCACTTAATGTTTGATGGCAAAGCAAATTGGCTTCCAAGTTTTAAAGACTTATATTTATTAAAAATATAAAATAGGTATATATGTGTGTGTGTGTGTATATATAGTTTAAATTTGAATACTAAATATTGGTAAGCAAATAGTTCAAGGTGGAGAAGATTTCTAAAATATAAAATTATTCTTTGACAACTATAAAGAGGGAAAAAGTTTTTTTTTTCCTTTATACAATATTCTCTTTTATGTTTGCTAAATTGATATGTATAAAGTACTTAGTTTTTATTTTTTCTTCTTTTTTAGTAAAATTTTACCATTATATGATTCAATTGTACAATTTGATCCTGATCATCCCAAATCGATTCCAGGTAGGATCCCGATTCTCACAATCTTAAAGTTAGCCTTTGTGCTTAGTTATTTTATTTTGTGTAGCTTGCTTATGTTATATGTAGTCTTTTAGATATATCAATTTGTGCATATTATATTTCCATCTCCCTCGATTGCGTTTCCTTGTGATATTTTACGATTCCATGGCCAATTTAAGGTTAGGTTGTAAGTTTGGACAGGTGAATATTTAGGATTATGTAATTTTCATATTAATTTGTATTAATATTTTTGGTTTTAATTATTTTTAGTTTTTTTTTAAAAAAAAATTAGTTGATTAAATTGGAATGAATTTGGGATTCAATTCAATGAAAATCGAGTTGGCCCAAATCATTATGCATTTGAGTTGGTTTCTGATATGTATTTTATTATTTGTCCTCCTAACACTCTAGCCTACCACGTCATGCTTCTTAACGTTTTTCATTCATTGCCTTCAATGTCATTATAGAATTATTATGAAAAAAAAATTCTAGGTTGTTCAATTTATTACTTTTTAAAGGTTGTTTCAAAATGGTTAATTCGTGAAAAATTGTTGTCATTTTCATATAATAGCCCTATGTTAAAAACCAAAAAGGAAATAGAAAATAATTTTCATTTGCCGACTTTAGTTACTTATTAATGACTTATTTACCTCCTTTTGTGTGCGCTTGGTTTTGGAGTTGAGTTCGGGAAAGATTAAAAAAGCTAAAATTCACCTATAACATTTAAATTTTTTTTTTTTTTGATCAAAAACACTCATCTTTTTATTTTACAAATTGGTCGGCGATATTATCTCGTTCAGTTTAAATCAAATATTCATCATTAAATCTGTCCACTAGACGTTATGTAAATTGCACTTGAGTCATAACTAATACCATCTCATAAAAAATAATAATCAGATGGCAGAAAAATAAGTTTGACTTCTACATCAATACTTTTGATAGATTTTAGCTTTTTTTCTTATTAAATATCTATATATATTTTAGAATCGAAATTGCAGAGCTTCTTCTAGTCAAAACCTTTGTCACTATTAATTATGACCACTCATTAATTTCCAATGTAGAATATTTTCCAAGCTGTTATACCTCAACAAAACATTTGTTCGCAACACGAATTAACAAAATTTTTATATAATCGAAAAAGAAAATTTAAATTTAAAATATATTTTTTATAAAAAAAAAAAAATGCAGTAACAATTCTGCCCACGTCAAAATCAAGTCCTTTCAAGTAATCTGCCGCCCTTCCCATTTATTCTCACCTACTATAATGTTCCTACTCTAAGCCTGAATTGGCAAGTTTAATCATGTTGGGCGGGTGTTGGTTTTGCAGACAAAGTAGGTCCCATTAAGCAAATTGCCCACAGTGTGCTTCACGTGACTTTTCCGTGCACAGCATTGCTGATAACTTCACGTAGCTTATCCGAAAATGATTGTGGCTTCCATCAATGTCGGTTTTTCTCCCTCCATTAGTAAATGCTTGGTCTTCTGCAAGGATTAGTCCATGGAGAATAATCCAAATTGCTTAATCACTGAACCATGCGTATATGTACAAAGTAAATTATTATGTTTGCACAAAAGATTTTATCTGGGGTATCTTTGAATTTTGTCCTGATGTCTAAAGTGATAATCGTCTTCCCTTTTGTCAATAAATGTGCCAGGAAATTAGGGCCCCAGAAATTCAGCAAGTTCAAATCTCTTCCTAAATTCAACTTATCACAAACCCATCTTCCTCTTTTCTCTCTTTCCCTTTTTTTTTTTTTTTTTTTTCCCTTTAGGCAAACTGGTTTGCATATTAATAAAAATTAAATATCTTCTGGAGTGATCTTAAAAGATATATTATGTTACATCGGCCTAGTACATAACGATTTACCCTGAGAGTGCTCCAAACAAATATCACACCTTAATTGATAAGGAAAGGATGCTTCCCCCTTATCAAATGAGCCAACTCTTGCGGGCTGTTTTCCAGTATTCTATTTGTTACTATACTATACTATACTATATATATATATATATTTATATAACTCTTAAATCCTTTCGCCTTTAAAGACTTTTACTGTGGAGTGATAATAGAGTTGTTGCACTCTTGAGCAAAGGCCCTGCACATGGGACTCACTTTTCCACCTCCTGTTGTCAGACCCTTTTAGAAAAGCTCAATTACTAAAAAACAATTCATGAAGTCCACGATTTGTTTCAAATTTATCGTGAAATTTGCACACGTAGACTAATGACAAAAACTGTTCACTTGCTTACGTGAACACCAACGTAACATTAGAGGTTAAATGAAGCCTTATTTGAACACCCCAAATAAAATAAAAAAAATAAAAAAAAAAAAGTGAGAAGGGTTTTGATTTTGCTTGTTTTGTAAGTTTTATTTTGTGATTTTTTTTTTCCAATTTAAAATTTTTTGGCGACCATATAGAACATAACGATGGCCTCTAATTCCATATTGGCGTGCCACATAACCAATTTATGGTTTTTAAATTCACTTCCTAGCATGTAGCATTCCAGTTTCAAACTGAAAAATTTTTGTACTTTATAGCACCGTATTAAGCAAAATTGTCAACCAAAGAGCGTGTTTGATCCAAATTTTTACTTGATTTTGCATTACTTCATAATTTTTTGTTGGAGGATGGAGGGGAAGTGAAATAACTGAGCAAACCAATCTGCACCAACACCACTACACGAGTGACTAACACTTTGTTGCAATAAGATATGTATACAGGTATGGTAGCTTTTCTAGTCTGCCAAAAGCTTCGTGTCATGTATTATTACATGCAATAAAACAGAGTAACTAATCGCGAAAGAAAGGGTTTCTCAGTGTACAAAATTTTCATACTGTAAGTTTTGGAGAAGGATTAGATGTATGCTCTTTGCCTCTTTCGGGCACGAACCAACAATATGGGGTCAGATGGTACCCCACCCTTCTACCAAAGAGCGTGAAATTTTGCACCAGGAACAAAAGAAGACATTGAATAAAGAAGATAAAGCCAAACACTGAAATTAAATCACATTTAACTACTCCTTTCTTAAATGATAACCAGTGTAATTAAGCAAGGAAAATGGAAATGGGAAATGAAAGAAGCGTACACCTCATACCGACACCAAGCGACTCCCATCAGTGGCCAATATGGATGACAAGGTAACGCATGTCATGCAAGTCCAGGTTCCAGTAAAAGGGTCTTGTCTGTGCAAGCATTTTCATGCAGAGACAGCAGGGAGACATTGACACTGACACCTACAAGACCACCTTTGCTCACGTAGAATTACTACAAAATATAAGTCACCATCGACGGCTAGACATGTCCAAGCATACAGGTAACAGGGGCGGTACTAGTGCACTTGTATATAAGGAAAGAGATTAATCTCAGAAGGAGAAACAAGCTTGAGATCACAATCCCGTGAGATAAGCTAGTTAATCTTGTTCTTGTGATTGAAATGGCACAGATTTCACCCAAGCATCTTGTACTTGTGGCTTTCTTCCTTTGCTTCATCTCCAGCAATGCTACAGGTAATTTTCTGAACTTATTGTTGCTTAACTATTTCCATTTTATCATTTCTCATAGATGTAGTTCAAAAAAATGAAAATTTCATTTCACTTGGAGCAATTCCTTAATTGAAGTTCGGGTTTTTTTTTCTTCTTTTTGAAGCGAGGACATTGAAAGAGGTTAGTAACCGTGAAGTGGACAGGGACGACCGTAATGATCTTTTTGCATCAAAAGAAAATACTGTGCCTGATGCACATGAATTGGTGGGGATGGATTACACTCCTGCAAGTAAGAAGCCCCCAATCCATAATTAGGATGGACACCGAAAAATGATTAAAAAAAAAAAACCATCGTCCTGGGAAACTACCAGCTCTGCCCCTTTTCTGCTTCTGATTGTAGTTCTATATTCTTTTGAGCTCTTACCCTTTTTATGGGAGTATAAACCTGTAGTATGGTTCACGTAGAACTGTAGTATAGAAAAGGAATTACAAAAGGACCATGGGGTCTTATCATGAAACATATGTCAAAGGCTTGAACGGACTGACTGCAACAAGCCACTTAGACAGGCTAGCTAGTAGAATAGTGTAGCTGCAGAATATTTTAGTGGTCATAAAAGTGTACACCGATCGCCCTTTTTTGGTATGCTGTAGAGCATTGTACCGAGTAATATCCATACACTTGTAAATTTCAAATTTGGCATTTTATATGTAATTCCATAACCACGATAATCTTGAAACTTCAAAACAGTGCTTTGGCCTTTCCCAAGTGTTCTGCTTCTAATTAGTTTCTTGGTTCTTCTCTCTCTATCAAATTCACATCCTTGGGATTGTGCTGATTCAGGAGAGTTATTAACAGTTGTCACCCATACAAGAAATGGATGGAGTACTGAGAGGCACGACCAGAATTCTTATGACTAGGGCAGTTTATAGACGATGAAAGAAACTTCAAGGCCTTAATTAACGATCTAGGAAAACAAAGAAGGCCTCAAGTCACATTCCAGAAATACAGTAAGCAGCACGTCACTTCCTATGACGTAGGCTGCATATACTTGCATAATAGCAACAATGAAATATCACCAACTTTTTTGTATTCTCATGACTATCCATAGCTCACCCTTAGATCATAAATATTGGAGTTGCAAATGAAAAGAATTTGGTGAAACTAATGTAGAAAAATTGCAAGGAAGTCGCGTGAAATGCTAAGGCAAATAGAAGCAATGATGGGGAATATAGATGGTAGGCAGGCATCACAGATTAATTACTCTACGAAACTCTGAAAATAAGAATTAGAGAAGGTGAAAGTTAAGAAATTTCATTATTGTTTTCACACAATTTATATATATTACATTGGGAAAATCAGAGAAAAAGGAAAACAAGAGAGTAAGAAAGAAAATGAACACAACGGAAGGCCACAAATCCAAACCAAACATTGAAGCCCAGCATGACATTTAAAAGGATAGTGACAATTTTTGTTTTGTTAATTGATGGCGTCTTGACTCTGTGACAATGAGCCAAAATCATCTTTATATTAGATTGACAGTCATAATCTCAATGGAAAACGTTTAACTCATGGTGGCAGTTGACACGTCAAAAGTATTTGCATGCAATCATTATTATCTGTTATTTAAGCCAGTAGTAAATAAGAATTGTAGGATCCAGAAGAGCCCTCGTAATGGTATTATTGAAAATAATGAACTTATCCTTTTAAGTTTGGCTGTTGGCCCAAATACATACTTGAGAAGTTTGGCGAGCACAAGCTTAACTCAAGAAGATGGAAACAAAATCATTTCTTCGCTTAATCATTTAACTATTATTAGTCTTTTTTCTTTTTCTTTTTTTTTTTTTTTGGAATGAAAGATCAATAAACATCACATGATGCAATCAGTACAAAGGTCTTATACGCCCAAGGGAGGATCAAAGAAGCACAAGCTCGAATGCCCAGCCAAATGCGGAAGCTCTCAGGTGGCCACTGCGAATGTTTTGATGAACAAGCCTCCATTCAGTGTTAGTATCACTGAACTTGGTTGAAACGGCCAAAACCAGTCAAACTAAATAGACAAAAATGCATACAGCGCTCAAACCAATTAACAACAAATAAAGCCGGCTCATTCGAAGCTAGGCCTCAGTTCTTGAACAACAAGCCAACCTTACTCTCCCATCAAAAACAAAGCTGAAAAACTTCAAAACAAGATAAGCAACAAGAAAGTTAAAGGTGAAATCCAAGTGGGTAGACACTCAATCCCAAGCAAGATAATATCATCATTGTGCAAATAAAAGCCTTTTTTATTCTACAAACAACTAAAATTGAATAACTAAAGAGAAAACCGTATATGTAAATCGGCATAATGGGCAAGCATTCAGTATGAGTAGGAGGTATTAATCCGGTCATGAAATTTTTCAGAAATTTTCATATTTATCATCATGATGCTTGCTGCATTGCCATTAGTTATCAAAAATAAACATGATGAGGGGATGTGCCAGAACACAGTTTTATGCGTCCGAACACAGGCAGGACATGCAGAAGAATCAATTCACACATTATAAAACTGCTCCTGGACATCAATGCATGAAGGGAAATGAGGAATACATTAGAGGGATTTGCTAAGCAAACGCAAAGAAATCATCAGAAGCATTGGATCATTGCATCAACGCAACACCCTGGAGGTGCTCAGACGACCGTCGTGAGAGATTATTATCCAAATTCATCACTTGATTCCATAATCTGGAAGGAAATAAAGACATAGAGAGGGTATCAACTCAACAGACAAGGTCCCATCATATTTGGGGAGTCGATGGTCCCTACTTTCGCAATTTGATCCTACCACCCTTTCTAAATATTAATCAACAAGCCAAAATTAGACTCAGACAAGGCAAACAGCCGCACAATAAAATGAAAACAAGCACAGAGAGGGCATCATAACTGCACAAATTCAACTACAAAGACATAAATTAAATTTTGAGTCATATTCGATCCTCTAATAATCAGCAAGATTAAATGGGAGGGACTTGTTCATCCCTAAACCACTCTATAATCCTCTGTCGAATTCCCGTATACCAGTTGCGAGAAGATCCGAGGTTACAATCCATCAACTGCTGGCATATTTTCAAATATACCCAGTAGCAGAACAGGAAAAAAGAAAGCACACAACAAACAGCTATCATCCGGGGCATTGCAACACCCTAAAAATTAAATGCGGGTGAAACACTCAATCAACATTTTGAATAAATAAATAAATAATATATATATATATATACACATATAAACAAACAGGACCCCAGATACGACAATCACAGAGCTCTTGAAAGGCTCCGAGCAGCTTAGAATTGTAACCAGTAAGTGTCGATTGGAATTAACAGTTGAGATGCAGACGGCGGTAGAAGAGCATTAAAGATGTGTATATGTACAGCTGTAGGTGTTCGGATTAGGGTTTTGCAATGGTTGACGACTAGGATTTGTTGTACGGCTGGCTATTACGATATTGGGCCTGACAGAATGGGCTCACGTTCAATTGGTTGGTCTAATGGGCCATTAAACCCGCAATCATTTTGCCTCGTAGAATATAGGGCAAAGCCATTGCCTTTATGCTTTGTTTGGAAAAAGATAACAAAAAGAGAGATAGGAAAGCAAAAAAAAACAAGGTTAAAAAAAAAAGAATCTTTTTCTTTGTTTTTCGGTTTAGGGAAAATTAGAAAAAAAAGAGTCTTACAAAATGAGTTGAAAAATTTATTAGAAGTCTATAAATAAAAAAACTTTTCACTTAATTAAAAATAACATTTACGAAATTAGACATTTAATAGAGATATAATTTAAAAAAAGATATAAGTATCTTTAATTTATTTTTATTGTTTATTTTTATTTTAATGGGAGTATAAATATTAATTTTTTCATATTTTCTCAAAATATTCAAATAAAAAATTAATTTAATTTTTATTTTCTTTATTACTCATTTATAATTTATCCGAATAACTAACAAAAAAGTTATTTTTTTTATTTTATTTCTCGTAAAATATTTACATACCTCCTCTCAAATCCAAGAAAAGTCTTTTGGAAAAAAAAAACCCTAAACTAAAAACTACTACATGCTAAATAAAGTGCTCCTTCGATTATGTTTTCAGTCTTATGTTGTTTGTTATTTACTTTCGACTTTTGTTTTGTCATTAATAATTCATAGTAAGACTCCCTTTGTTATTAAAAAAAAAGGTATTATTGATATATAATTTATTAATTATAAATTAATTATGCACATTATATTTGGATCTTGATTAGAAGTAAGAAATTTACATAGTTTATAAAAAGTGTATAATTTTACAATATGTACTCATGATAATAAGATCAACATTAATATCAACATGTTAACTATTATAATATTGTCACAAGATTCGTGAAATGTCATTTTGAACGCAAACTATATGAAATTATTAACTCCAACTAGTATGAACAATCTAATTGTAAAGTATTATTATTACCATTCTGATAATTTTACAAAGAATATAGTAAATAAGAACAAAGTACTTTATATTTTTTTATAGTCCTACGATATCATTTAGGGAAAAACCAAAAACATTACTTTTAATATCCCAAAACATCATTTAGTCACTTCACGTAACAATGAAGACATGTAATTAAATAGTTTCCCTTGTCCTTGATAAAATAAGAAATCTAAAATCACCAAAATAATACTTCTTTTATAAAAGAGTAAGAAAACCATATTCTAACTAAGACACTATTTTCATAAGCACCTTCACATTATTGATTGTTTATTCTCAACCAATTATTATAAATTACATTTTGTATTAGGACAATAAATAATATTCACAGTGTTGCATGTATTTCAATTACTAAATAAATCTCATATTATGGTTAAAACAAAATTACAAACCTGACTAATTATGATTATTTTAACCAATTATTATACAGTGTTGTAATTTTGTTTTAACCATAATATGAGATTTGTTTAGTAATTGAAATACATGCAACATTGTGAATATTATTTATTGTCCTAATACAAACCTGACAAGAATGAAAAATAGAAAAATATCCTCATTATTAATAATACTAATTAAAAATGAGAGAACAAATATGTATAGATTTTATTTTTATATAAAACAATATTTCAGACCAGTTTAAATCTTTAGTGGAATTTTATAATTATAACCTCAACCAAGAAAAAAAAAATGTTTTTAAAATATTTTTTAAATTTTTAAAAATAATTTCAATCTAGTGTCAACTATTTTAAAAACAATAATAAGAAAATTGTTAACTAATCTTACACAAGAAAAAACTTAAAAGTAAACAATTATATTCTCTTTTTAGTTTTTTAAATAAGTTAATAAATATTTCTTTCTTTATTTTAAATATGTTTAAAGAAATATCTACATCACTGTTCAAACTTATAACTACTTATTTATGATTAATCAATTTTAATATTTTCTAAACTTATGGTTTGTTTTGAGACCAAAAATTAATTTTACCTGTAAATTATACACCTACAAGTTTGAAGACATCATTAATGAAATCTAACAATAATTCTTTTACATTTTATTCTTCTACATTCATCCTAATATCTATTGAAATATGTCTTACTGTCACATAAAATGTACCTATTAAGGTTTCATTTATTTGCATTATCATTTTTTATTTTTCGATGTATTTAGATCAATGGCTCCTTAATTCTATTCTTTTCTTTTTTTTTTTTTTTCCATCATATAACTTTAAGAGATGTTGGAATTAGGTTAGCATCTAGCTAATTGAAAAAAGACAATAGGCTAAAGGAGCTAGACATATAAAGTGACAACTGAAGGGATTGAAATGACTTAAATCACTTTGCTTTTTTATCCATAATTTGTTAGATTCCATTGACTTGAAAGGCTTGTAGAAAATCTTTCAAAGATAGGGATTAGTGGTTGATGTATCCCTCTTAAGAAGACTCAGCAAGTTGGGTCAGTGATTTGGTTTCATGAAATTTGATTGAAGGCAAGATGTGTTGGATGCCACTGAGTGGTTGAATGAGGAATGATTGTTGGGCAATCAAATTAGCATTGAATTGGTTACATTCCTCCATCCTAGGATTGGTGTCGGGGAAGTTTGTTAGAGTGATTGGAATGGTAGAATTAATAGGATTAAGGTAATACAAAAGGACTTTGATTGAAAAGAATAGCCTACAACTTTTAAGGAGGCACTGGCTTCAAAGGCTCCCACAAACTCAAACTCTAAAGATTGTTTAGTTCCACACATAATCTAAACCAATTTCTGACTCATGTAGCTAAAGAAATACAAGGGGAGTGACTTTGAAGATCAGTTTTGAGGGTGGTTAAAGACCTATTACAAATGGCATCTATTCATAGATTCCTCTAATGAGATGGCTTCGCTCAATTTAAAGTGACCAAAAGTGTTGAAAGGATGTAAAATGTTAATGACTTTTGAATTAAGGGATGAAATGAAATAGGTATTGGAAAAGGAAAGACTATTGTTGTGGAAATTCTTCCAATAGGTTTGGATATTGCAGGGGGAAATAGGAAGGTTTGGATATTGGCTTATGGCTTGCCACTACAAACCTATAATTCTAAGTTGATGGCATGGTTAAGGAATTAGACTTAAAAATGCAACTTGACATCTACTACTTTTTGGTAATAACTTTAATAGAAATATAAATACCTTCTTCGGTGACAGTAAGGGTGGATAACCAAGGGGTGAAATTCTTCTTTAGCTGCAAAAAGGTGTCAACAACAAACAGGTTAGTTCCCATGAAAGGGAAAAAGCTCAAAATTAAAGGCATAAAAAGCTACAATAAAGGACTTAGATGTATCAGGGAGTCTCATGATAGTCAACCTATCGAAAAGCATTACAGACCACCAATAATAAAGGTTTTAGATACTGTTGAGTGACTTGAGGGGAACAGTAGCACATTAACCTAAACTCCAATAAATGTCATATGAGGTGTGCAAGGTCATGTGATACTAAGGCAAAGTGGGATGAAGATAGAATAAAGAAGGGGTAGGCTTAAGCGAGCCCAAATAGTGTTTGAAAATAAGACTCCTTTGGTAAGTTGGACTGAAGATCAGATGGACTTTTTCAAAAAAGAAGTGAACCTGGGCCTGTATGGCAATCGACTTAGCCTAACAAGACTTTAAGGCCAATGCTATAAAAACTAAGGCTTAATGTTGAAAGTTCGTGGGCCAAGCCTAAACAAGCTATTATGTATGGCTAGGCTGAAAAGAAGGAGTGAGACTTAAGATGTTTCATCTGAGGGGAAACCTAAAAGAGATGGGTTTAAACCATGATCTACAACCTTAGAGAGCAAAGGAAGACTAAAGGTGATTAAATTATCTTAACTGGTCTCTAATCCTATCTCTCTTTCACTTGTTAGCCAAATACAAAGGGTCTCTGATCTGACAGAAATCAAGAATGGGGTAATGTGTTTTTTAGAGTTGGATCACTTAGGAAAGGAAAAGAGTAAGAAAGAGTTGGATTAGTGAACACTATGCCTTGTTAAGGGTGAAGAGAGGAAAAGGGAAGGTAATAAGCATAAAGCAAAAGTCAATAGGAAAAAAACTATCTGAATAGTCCTTACTGGTTAAGGAAATATGTACAGAAGATAACCAGCTATCTGATGGACACATTCAGCACTGGAACAAGGTCCTTTGTAAGGAGGCAGAGATGGTTGTAGACACGGGGAAAGCATTAAGCTTATTGATGCAAGATGGGGAAGATACGATATTTGCTTGGTTAACTACAGAGGAACCCAAGGCTAAGTAATGGTAGTGTTATTTTGACAGGTACTATGCACAAAATTTTTAATTTTTGCCTTATGTTATTTCTCTTTATATATGTGAGAGGTCTAAGTAAAGACATTAATCGTAAGATTGTTTATAATTGGGTTACTAACATGAGATCAGATATTTTATTTATTCAAGAAACTAAATTAAGAGATAACACCACGTCATTGAGACAAGTGTGAGGAGGGGCAGATGTACAAGTTAAGGCAGTAAATGCAATTGACATGATAGGGAATTGACAATTTATTATGATATAAAGGTGTTTTAGTTTCAAAATAAGTTGATTTTTAATTAATTTATTGTATTAGAGGAGAAGTTTATTTATTAGGTAGGAAAACGATATTATTTAATGTATATGCATTAAATAATTTCTCAAAACAAAGGGACTGTGGGATAAGCTGTGGAGTTTGAAAGTCAAATTTAAGAGTTGGTGTTGTAAAGGGCATATTTCAACACTGTATTATCAAAAGACCAAAGAGTTTGAATTTTTGTTGACAAAGTGACTACCTAACAAATTAGAGAGTTTATGTACAATATGAAATTGAATGAATCATCAATGCACATAAGCAATTTACATGGAGCATTTTTAGGCAAAACCCTACACTTAGTAGAACTGATAGGTTTCTTATTAACGTAGAGTGGATAAGGGTGGTGCTCGAGATTAAATAGTGGAGATACATTGTAACTTCTCAAATCATTCAAAAGTGTATATGGGTGTAAATAATAGCGATTAAGGTCCAAGGCTCATTTGCATCTTTAATCATTGACTAAATGATATACGAGTGACAAAAGGGGTTGGGAAATGATAAGTTAATTCATCTAATAACTGCTTCTTAAGCCAATCTTTCAATGAAAAAATAAAAGTAATTAAAGAGTTTTTAAAATCTTGCAGTAAAAACGGAAGAGTGAGGAAAGGGGACAAATTAATTAAGGTTAATCAAAAAATTCATAAGCTACTTTTAAAGTAGGAACAACATAACCTTGCTAAAGAGGAGAGGGTAGAGTTAATGGAGATTAGAAACATGTACCGGGAGGAGACATACAGAGAGGAATTTAAATGGTTCTAAAAATCACACCTCAAATGGATGATTGATGGCAATCACAACTCAAGATTTTTTCATATCATTGCATCCAATAAAAGGTAAAAAAAAAACTTAATTGATAAAGTAATGGTAAGAGGGAAAGCCTTTTACAAGCCAAAGGAGATTATAGAGGTTGTCTATATACACTTTAAACATCTAAATAGGGTTAGAAAGTCATGCATGCATATGAATGAGTCATTTTTTCAAAAACTAGATAAAATTAACAATTTGATACTTAAGAGTCCTTTCCTCATGTCAGAGGTCTAAGACACAATCAAAGATTATGATGACAATAAGGTTTTAAGTCTCAACAAATTTAATTTGGGTTTTATTAAGTGCCACTAAGAATTAGTCAAATAAGACATTATGGAATTTTTTGCGGATTTTCATATAAATTGGAAACTTTATCTAGCCATTATGACTTCCTTTATAGTATTGATCTAGAAGATGACAACACCATAACTGATGTCTCACTTCTACCCAATCTTTTTGGTGAAGTGCATTTACAAAATATTGGTAAAGGTATTGGCTATTCATCTACGATTTGTAATAAAAAAAAGTAATTAGTGAACCTTAGTCAACCTTATTAAAGGGGAGGTACATTGAGAATAATATTTTGGTTGCAAATGATATCATTAAAAAAATAAAGACACAAAAGGATGCATAGGCAATCATCATAATTGATTTTAAGAAAGTTTATGACTTTATAGAGTGACACTATTTATTAGTAATGATGTAACATATATGTTTTAAGGAACAATGGTAAAGATGGATAGGGGAGTGTCTTACGACTCTGTAATTATCTATAATTATGAATAGTTGCCAAACACACAAATTTGGACGATGATAGACTTACAACAAAAGGATCCACTTTCTTTGTTCTTATTTTTGCTAGTTGTAGAGGACCTTAATTTAGTTTTTATGAAGGAAATTAGGATGGTTATGGTATAAGGTATAGATTGGGAACCAATTAAACTTCTCTCACCTACAATTTATGAATGACACCATTTTATTCAGCTCAATAGATACAAAGTTGATTAAGAATTACAAGAGAATCTTGTAATGTCTCTAACATTACTCAAGCCTAAGAGTAAATCTCAATAAAACAACAGTATTTGGCATAAGGGTTAGGGAGGATAAAATAGAGAAGTGGGTGACCTTTTGTAAGTGCAAGAAATTGCAGCTACTGTTGAAGTATATAAAAATGCTAATTGGGGTTAATCCAAAAGATAAGAGGTTGTGGGATCATGTCATTCACAATATGAAGAGTTTGTTAGCCTAGTGGAAATCTCATTTCTTAACTAAAGTAGAACGCCCGATACTGATAAAATTTTATCTATGATCTCTCCCTATCTAGTATATGTCATTGTTCAAAATGTTAAGGAGCATGGATGAAAGGATTGAGAAAATACAATGTTCTTTTTTTTTGGGGGGGGAGATGAGATTTTGAAAGATTCATTATATTGGATAAGGGCTATTGTGTAGAGCAAAATTTAATGGGGTTTAAGAATTGGTAAGATCAAAGACAAAAATAAAGATCTCTTAATTAAGTGGATGTGGAGATTAAGGAACAAGATGCAGTCGTGAGTAAAAACGATCAAAGCAAGGTATGAGGAATATGATCAATGACCATAGGAAAAGGGTGTCAAGGTCTTAAAGATGTCAACGATATAAAAAAAGGGGTATGTACTGTGATGTTATTGACAGATGATAGATTTAAAGCCATCAAAACTAACTTTAGATTTTTGACAAGCAAAAGAGATAAGGTGGATTTTTGGCATCATACTTGGTTAGCTAATGAGCCTCTCAAACGATGATTCCCACATCTTTATATATTGGCATAGAGGAAAAGAGGATTTATGAAGAGCTTTAGATCGTGAGAGGATAAGAGATGACAATAGAGGATACAATGACGTAGACAAATATTTGATTGTAAGTAAGATTACAAGGACATGCTCTATATATTATAAGTCACTTGTTTAGTATGTGAGGAGAACGACAAACTTATCTGACAGTATGAAAACAATGAACATTTCTTTGTTTGTTAGATCTTTTTGTGATCTCCTAGATAGTGAAAGAAATAGTCCCCTTAATATAAAATTGTGCATTTGGCAAGGGTTGGCTCGTCGTAGGTTTAAGATTTTTGGTTGGCAATTACTCTTGAAAACATTGCTAGCAAGAGAAAGGATCTCACACATATTAGGAGAATAAGAGGCCACGTGTCTAATCTGTACAATGAAATAAGAATTCGTTAATCACCTATTCCTATATTGCTATCCAACATGATAGATTCAATGCCATTGTTTGAGATGGTGGGGATTATAGTGCTTGTCTCTATGCTTAATTAGTAAGGTCTGAGAGTTGTGTAAAGCCTAGGCAAGACTTGCAAATTAAAGAAACATTAGCAAATGAGATTGTATGTCATAATCTGGTTAGTATGGTTAAAGAAAAATGAATAGAAATTTTGAGGTAACACTTTCATGATGAAAAATATATGCGACCTAATTCAAATTCGAATGATTTAGTGGTTCAAAGCTAGATAGCCTTGCAGTGGATTTACTATTAATAATTTTACACTGGGGATCATAAAAATTGATTTGCAGAAAAGTAAAAAGAGGCAAAAAAGAGGGGAGACATAAAAAGCGTCATAAGTAGGCTTTTACAAATTTAACACGAATGCCTCTATAATTAACAATACAATAAGCCAACATAAAAGGTGTTCTATAAGGTCATGATAAAAATATTATATGTGTTTTCTCCAAATTTATTAGAGCAAAGAATGTACACAAAGTTGAATTTTGTTGATAAGAAAGGTAATATAATTGTGAAGGGAAAGATTTGATCTAAGAAGATTGAATTCAATAGTAGAGAGTGATTCTCTGACTGTTGTTATGTAGGTAAATAATAGGAAGAAAATACCTCAGTTTTTAAAAGTGACCTTTTAAGAAATTAAAAATCTTGTAAAGTAAAATATTTCATTTACGTATAGGTCATGTAAAACCAATTCCTTTTTTGATGTTATACCAAATATTTTAATGTTTAATTTGAAACCATTTGTGATTTAGTTATAAGATTGGTTGAGATGAGATAATGAATAAATATGTAAGGGATACCATAGGAGTAAATAGTTTAAAGAATATAAAGGGTTGTTAAGAGATATGGAAAGAGATACAAGTAGCTTAATAAAAGAGAGAATATTGGAAAGAGTAAGTTGATTATATAAAAAATGATATAATTAGACAATTTTTTAATAGAATTATCTTGTTGTTTTAATTATTATTATTATTTATATATAAAATAAATATTCATATAAGTTTAACTTTTTAAAATAGTGTGAATTGTTATACTACATTTTTTTAAATAAACAAAGATCTCTAAGTTTTAATTATTTTATTTACTCTTTTATTAAAAATTGGAGTATATTTGTTATAATTTTTTGCAAGTTGTATTATTTTAATATATTTATAAATAATATACTTGATGTTAGAAAAAGAAAAAAGAAGCCTAGACAACCGAAAATGTATTCAACATAGATGTTTAATTCCCGCTTCGTGCACTCAAGATTAAAACGCAAAGCAAAGAAAAAGCATCTTTTCTGTGTTTCAACTTTTCTCTTCCCGTTCTGAGATGGCGCTCCACGTAGATGCGTCTCTCTATCACACATTTATTTCTTACTTCATTTGCTGCCTCACTCTCCCACTACTCTTTTTAATATCATTCTCTCTCCTTCATTCTCTTTCTCAAAAAATTGCTACCTTCCTTTTCTCTCTCTGTTTGCCTTTTTTTTTTTTTTTTTCTCTCTCTTCCTGTTAAATCCAATTTTTGTACAAAATGTAGCCCAAAGTTAGATCAACATGTAACTGATTTGGAAGTTTTCTATTTCGCACAAGATTGTTAGAGGGGACGCAACTGCAATCCTTGCCGTGAAGTATTCGGGTCAGGTACTGGACAATTTTTTGTTGTATTGATTTTATTGTTATTATTTTGGTTTATGGTCTTGCTGTGACTGTTGACTATGATTGAAAGTTTCTTACTTTATTTATTTCTTTTCTTGGAAAAGATTTGATTGGTTGATTGCTAAAATTAAAGCTAATAACCTGAGGACCAAGGACAAGTGGAAAACAATGAACTAGCTCGTAATTAATGTTACGATTTGAACCTTAACTAATGAGATACCAAGTTTGGTACAATTAAAGTGGGGTATCAACCAGTTTGGCATAGTAACTTATTAAAATTGTGAATAACTCGTTAAAACCAAACATTTCACAATAATGAAGAAAATTTAAAGAAATACTGGCTGATTGGGGTGATGATAATTTTTATTGTTTCTTCCCCCTCTTAATTTCCATTTTTATAATAAATACTCTCTTCCCATTTCACATGCATGGTCATTATTTTTTTTTATTTTTTATTTTTTAAAAGATAAGTACAAGGGCTCTATCGCTGCCTACAAATGAAGAGGGTATTTTTTTTTAAAAAAAATAATAATAATTAAAGAATCCTAAACACACCAACACTCTACTGCTAATTACAAACTCTCCAAATTTGAAGAGGCCAACTGTAATTCAGTTTGCTTAATCAACCAAATTTGATTTTATTGGATTCCTCGAATTGGGTCAAGTTGGTTGAGTTAGTAATTAATCTATAAATTAATAAGTTGTTTTATATTCTTGATATAAGTTTATAAATGTTTAGAACATTACATTTATAGATTTCTAATAATTTCTTCCCTAAATTAAAAACAACTAAAATTTTGTTTACCATAGAAATATCTTTCATCATTTTCATAAATCTTACGCTTTTTTTTTTAATATTAGAATCCAAAATGTCAAAAATAAATGAATAAATAAATGATTGAATTTTTAATTATATATATATATTTTTTTTTCCAAATAATAGCCCTTTCTTTTCCAAGACATGACGCAATGTTAAGCATGGGCTGGGCCTTGTTTGTGGAAGGAAAGTTGGACGGAAGAGTGGTAAATCTTCGTTACGCTTGCCTGATCTCTCCCTCTTTCTTCTATGTCTCAACTCTTTTTTAAGACCCAAGAAAAACAAGTAAATCAATTCTGCTTCCTTTCTATCTAGGGTTCTCTTGTCTCTGCTATTTTTTCTATTCTTCTATAACCTCTGTCCAAGGAAGCTGGTTGATTGATTGATAGATTCCTCTCGCTCTTCAAGTCAAGATGGTTTGATTCCATTAATTTTTCTGTCTAGCTCTAATTTTTCTCTCAGATCTATCCGACTTCTTAGTGTTCGATTTTTTTCTCTCTTTTGTTTTTTTTGTTTTCAAAAAATGGGAAAATCAGGAGGTGAAGTCGAATTTGGAGGCGGCGATTGAGCAGTTACAGAATGTTGAGAAGCAGATGAGGCTCGCCGGCGACGTCCCCGGCACCAAGAAGGCTGTTACCGATATACTCCAGCTTTGCTTCGAAGCGAAAGACTGGAAATCCCTCAATGACCAGATTCTCCTTCTTTCGAAGAAACGAGGTCAACTCAAGCAGGTTGCTTTTTCTTCCTGCATTTAATTCTTGCTAATCTGCATGTAGCTTTTTGTTGGAAGCTTTTGAAGGTAATCGTTTCGAGAATGCTTGGATTTCTTTGTTACCTGATTCTGATTGATTCATTTTTAATGCTTGCATTTCTATTGAACTGATCTGACTGATTAGTTTTAATAGAAAGAAGCAGACAGGTAAGCTGTGAATTGTGATATCGTGTTTCAATTTTGAACCAAAGGACAGAATTCTTCATTGCCTTGGAGAAGAGCGGTTTTTGGGGTTATTATTACCAGGGAACCCTCATGATTGTTTAGAGAAATGGGATTGAATGAAAGAGAAAACATAGTTGTTTGAATAGAAGGATTGAGGATCCATTGCTTAACCACATAAATTTCTGGTTTCAGATGTCTTTGATATCAGCATGGTTGCTTTTGGCAGTAGCTATTGCTGTTCTTCTAGCTTTGCTACTTTTTCCCCTTAATTCTTTTATGGGTATTTGTCCATCTTGTGTTGATATGATGGTATTTGGTCATGATTGACTCTACCAATTGTCCTTGAAGTTTTTTTTTTTTAAAGGAAGAAATCTCTTTTTGGTTAGTCTCATTGATTAGATTATGTATTTTCCTGCAGGCTGTGACTGCAATGGTCCAGCAAGTAATGCAATACATTGATCAGACTCCTGATGTTGAAACTCGTGTAGAGCTTATCAAAACACTTAACATTGTGTCTGCTGGAAAGGTGAATTGTGCTGCTAAATTCACGTTTATCACATTTGGCACTTGCACACTTTGTTCATGCATTGTTCTAATAAGATCTTCCGTGCTATAGATATATGTTGAAATTGAGAGAGCTCGTTTGATCAAAAAACTAGCGAAGATTAAGGAAGAACAGGGGCTTATAGCTGAAGCTGCAGAACTAATGCAAGAAGTTGCTGTAAGTTTGTATATGTTGTTTGTTCATGACCATTCTTCTGCCTTTCCCAATATAAGAAAATCAATTTACCTTTTTTCTACATTTTCTCTCCTCTACATGGGTTTGATAATATTGAGCTACAGGTGGAAACATTTGGTGCTATGGCTAAAACAGAGAAAATTGCATTTATTCTTGAACAAGTATGTATCTCTTCTTAATTTCCTATTTTTTCATTTTATATATATTAATTGAAGGCCATTGTCTGGGCATAGATAGAAGTCTTGGTTTGCCACCAAGATATTGAAGATTTAGTTCTTAAAGGCAACTTCTTTGCACAAGTACATTGAAGAATGGGTTACTCTTTATATTTCCATTTTTGGGCCATCTTGTTACTTCCAAGTTATTAGCTTGTTGAAGAATTTATGGATAGCAATTATGATGGTCATCGTATGCTAATCTTTCAATAATTGACCTTGCAGGTTCGATTGTGTCTGGACCGCCAGGATTATGTCCGTGCCCAAATTCTATCCAAGAAGATCAGTCCAAGGGTCTTTGATGCTGATTCTTCCAAAGAAAAGAAGAAACCCAAGGAAGGTGAGAATGTTGTTGCGGAGGCTCCTGCTGATATACCATCGCTGTTGGAGTTAAAACGAATACACTATGAATTGATGATCCGGTCTGTGTTTTCCTTCTTGTGTTTTTTTTTCTTCATTTTCTGATGCATTGTTTTCTCAAAGTTCCATTACCTTATACTTTGTGTTCCGTCTCCATCTAGGTACTATACCCATAACAATGATTACCTTGAGATTTGTCGATGCTATAAGGCAATATATGAGATTCCAGCTGTCAAGGAAAATCCATCCAAATCGATTCCAGTAAATAATTATCTTAAGTTATTCCTTTTCAAGATTTTCTTTTTCAATTGGAGTGTGCTAATGCTCATAATGTGTAGGTGCTGAGGAAAATTTGTTGGTACTTGATACTGTCACCACATGATCCAATGCAGTCAAGTCTTCTAAATTCCACCTTAGATGATAAAAACCTTTCTGAAATTCCAAAATTCAAGTATGTATGGCCTTGTCTTATCCTCTCACTTCTCTAAAATAATTTAGTTGGACCATTGTTGATCTTTCTTCCATGTTCTTACTGGTTATTTTTCCGTAGACTGCTTCTGAAACAATTGGTTACAATGGAGGTTATACAGTGGACCTCCCTTTGGCATGCATACAAGGATGAGTTCGATAATGAGAAGAACTTGCTTGGAGGTTCTTTGGGTGACAAAGCAGCTGAAGATTTGAGACAGAGGATAATTGAACATGTAATCTTTGTCTTGGCAATTTCATTTTGTGTGTTCCTTTTCTGATTTAGATTGGACATTACTAATTTGCAAGATGCTTCAATGCTTTACAGAATATACTTGTTGTCTCAAAGTACTACTCTAGGATTACCATGAAAAGACTTGCAGAATTGCTGTGTCTCAGCATCCAGGTTTGCTTGTTTTATTGCACAACTTATTCTAATTTATGCCTCTTGCAATGTGTGTACATTAGTGTTCTTATTTTTTATTCTTTAACTGGAAACTCTTTCACTTTGGGGACTTGATAAATGAACTTGCTTCAAATATTTGAACCTAGCTAATGAAGCGTAGAAAAGTACACTTTTGACTGGTGCTTCTGTTTAAGACTTGTATGAGCTCAAAGGCTTTTTTTTGTTTTTTTTTGATGAAATAATTTTGTTATAAATATTTGCTCAAGGTATACTTGTTATCACAATTGAAACTACTGGTGTTGAAACATGCATGGCAATGGACAGGCTGGAGTTGTTGGTCTTTAGCCTTTATTTAAAATAATGTCCTTATGAAAGCACTTCCCTTGAATATTGTCTCAAGACTCTTGGTCCAAAGCTATGCTCTTCCAGTAGGTTGCTCAACCTACCTACCAGCCTATTCTTTATTACCTTATTTAATGTGCAAAACTTGCTAGAAGGTAAAAAAAAAGGGGATCACCCCTTTTTTCAAATGTAAAAGGTCTTGGGGTGCCTTAGGTGTTGGATTCTTTTGTGGAGCATCTAGTCAAGTTTCTAGTTTTATGTGTTAGAATTAAAAAAGCTTGTATTACGGTCAAGATGATTGGCAAACAGGTTTTTTATCATCCTGAACTGCGGGAGTATTATGTTATACTTACACCCATCCCCTTTGGATTCCTCAATTAAGATCTAAGATTTGATTTCCAAAACGGAAATGGTTTTAAGAATTTTCCTCCCATTCAGGAAGCAGAGAAGCATCTTTCGGATATGGTTGTGTCAAAGGCACTTGTGGCAAAGATTGACAGGCCCATGGGAATAGTCTGCTTTCAAATGGCAAAGGATAGCAATGACATTCTCAACTCTTGGGCCGTGAACTTGGAGAAGCTGCTTGATCTTGTTGAGAAGAGTTGCCACCAAATTCACAAAGAAACCATGGTTCACAAAGCCGCTCGCAAAGTCTGAAAGAGAACCTAGCAAACTCTATTGAGGTACAATACTGTATACTGCAACCCCTCACCTGGATGCTCTCACACTGGAGAACCCAAAACGTAGTTGCAGAAATTAGTTATCTTTTGGTGACATCTCTACATGTTTTGCAGTTTGGCTGAATTTGTGGTTTGTTATGCAGACTGAAGTCATGTTTGAATCCATTTACATCTCTTCTGACCCAGTTGCGTAGGCACCTTTTTTCCAAGGAATTATTTCTGCTAGTCTGAATTGAAGAACTCGAATATGCTTCCTTGAACTGAAGCCTGTTGTATTGTTCCGTACTGCTGACTGATGCCAGGAAACTAAATGGGTGTTTTGTTTAATACCAGCAGGAAGAAGTCCTTCAGTTGTCTTTTAAGATAGCCTTATTGATTTATTGATGCGACTGGTAACTTTGCATCTCCATGATGTCATGATTCATGACCATTGGAAGATTGGGTCTGAACGTCAATGGCTGTTATACTCAATTTGTTGATAACTGTATGTCTCTTTTCTAATTTCTTCAGATTTGAAGTCAGACAAATTATTCATTGCTATTCTTAGGTCATGGATTTGGGGCTTTTAGGGTTGCAACACATTTATCTTAACTTTGTACGTGTGATAGCTTGAGATTGATCTGAGACAGATCAGTTTGAAGTTAGCAGATTATTAAAAAGAAAAAAAGAAAAAAAACAGACGAAATATGTATCTTGCAGCGCATCAAGTGGCAAGTGGTGCTGATTTGAATCTATTTGAGATTTCGGGTAGGACATGGGATGGGTCGTTGTTGCGGATTGGACTGCAAACAAAGAGTTACTTCGTTTTAATAGAAGATGGAGGCAAAGGCAGAAATTAGATGAGAGGGAGGGAAGCAACCAAAGGGAACTGGGAATTCTCGGAATTATTGATTCAGAGATAAAAGTTTTAATTGACCAAAGCTTGCGCTCTAATATTTATTTCCATTATAGGGTTTAATTTTTATGAACTGATGGCTGTTTTCTCGATCGCCCCTCATGGGGCTATTTTTGTTGTCACCATACCAAGTGCAGTCGGTACTAATAGAGAGTTTTCTAGATCAGTGTTATTAAATAGCACAAGCCGCGCTGCCTTTATCCACCCCGTGTAAGCCATGTAAGTTGACGCGGATAAGCAATGGAGACTCATGACCAAACCCTTCTTTGGACAAATGACAGTTGCATTGGATGGTAAACCTCGTCTGATCCATGTAACGATAATAATGAAATAATTATTCTTATGATTAAAAAAAAAAATGACAAATTCTTGACAACCCTAAAAATCGACAAGAATAAAAATTGTAATGGCAGAAGCAAACCGAAATGCAAGAACTATGCGGAAGATGAGGTATTATGACTGCAATCTGACCATGGATGCATGGAAAAATCAGCGTCAACGCCCTGACTGGTGCCAAGTGTAAAGTCACCTGGCAGCTGATTCTGGAAAAACAGGGGAAAAGAAATTTGAGAAGAAGAGGGTAAAGAATTAGAAGAAGCTTGGGAGCGAGATTCCATTGAAGAAGACAACACCATTGGGTCATAAAGATTCATGGACTGCCCTTGATAACCACCGACGTCCAAGACCAACTGAGGGTGGTTCACGTAGTCTCCTGAAATCTCCGGGCTCTGCATGTGTTGAAAGGGTCGAGCGTGAACTGTGGGATCGGTTGATGCTGGAATAGACAAAAGGGGATTCGGAATATCAGATATTGTCAACTGGGCCGCCATTGGGTTGGAGATAGATGGCCTGAGCCTGACGTTTTCAGGGAAATTGAGTTTGGCCTTGTTGCCTCTAAACCTGAAGGCAGCTACATCATAGGCTCTTGCTGCAGCTTCAGCGGTGTCAAAAGTGCCTAGCCATACTCTGGCGGCCTTAAAGGGGTCTCTTATTTCTGCTGCCCACTTACCCCATGGCCTTTGCCTCACTCCCCTGTATTTTCTTCTGGGCTCTTCTCCGTGGGTTTTATTGTGTTCAATCGCGTGGGTGAACCCCGTTTGTGCCTGTGTGCTTGAACTCCTCGCGGCTGTCCACCAAAAGAAGAAGAATAAGACCAACAGGGAACATAAAATAACAATTTTGTGTATAGCAGAACAGGGTGAATAGACACAAAGCCAAGGAAGAAAAAATAATAACTATTAAAAAATTAAAGGTTTTGATTTTCATTTGGATGTTGTACGGATTGATCACACAATATCCATGTGGAGCACATGCAATATTGGTAATTTTTTCTTTTTTTCTTTTTTCCTTCACTTCGGAGCCAAATAAACTTTGGATAGCGGGGACCATTGAGACCCAACATGGCTTCTCATGATTTGAAACTAGTAGGGTGGATCTCAAAATAGCAGAGTCTCCATTCTTTGCTCCACACAAATGTGCAGAGTTGAAAAAAGAAACAAGAAGAAAGAAGAAATAAAAACAAAAGGGTAGTTTGCCTATTTCAATAGCTGGAGAAGAGCTTCCGTGCGGTGAGAACTGATGATCATCGCGGGATGCTCCACAAAGCATTTTGCCCTCTTGGCCTCCCTGCTCTTCATTTTTTCTCTTCGCTCCAGCAGCAACATTAATACTTGTTGCTGTGGACGAACAGTCTCCGGTGACAACACGCGTCAAAGCAGACACCATGGCAGACATTTCCCTCTTCCTGCTCACCCCTGAAAGCACCGTAGGCACCCTCTGGCCATCCGTCAGCCCAATCAACGGCTGATAAAGCCATTCTTCAATATCATCGCTATTGCCTTTATGCTGGTTGACAGCAACTTTCTTTTCTCTATTCGCCACCCTTTGCGTACACATGTAATAATCTATATCTATCTGCTTGATTTATTTATATATATATATATATATAAAAGAATCGAAAATGATTATAGTTAACAATAAGTTTCTCAAAAGCTGTAAAAGAAGCCCTTTAAGGGCAGTTCCAACAAGACGATTATATAGGACCAGAAAAAGAGTTTTCAACGTGTCGGTAAAACTGAGCCGGCCTTTTGCAAGGTCGGTTTTGAGCAGCTTCTTCAACGTGAAGCGAGTTGTTAATTGTTCTTCTTGTCTTTGTCGACACAATAAAGAAAGAAAAAAAGGCCCAAACAAAATTGAAATTTAAACTCCCTAATCCAAACGGAACAAAACAGAAAAACTACTGTATAATCACACTTATACTTCACATATGATAGTCATGAGAAGGCACGAAATAATTTTATTATTATTATCTTTATTTATTTGTCGTCAAAATTGACATCTCATTCTAGTCGTGATGTCGGTGATGAAAATGTGAACTAAAAAATGAGAGGCAGCAGAGGCTCCAAGTTGTAGATACGTGGCTGCAGAACACAGACAGAGGGAGAGAGAGAGAGAGAGGGACCGACATAAGACCTGTGTCGGCCCGTTTAGAATTAAGGAGAGCAGTTTGCCCACGAGGTTAAACTCTAATTGGGCAGAATGAAAGTTAGAGCATTTGAAAAACCGATGAAAAAGCCATAATGTTCGCATCAAATAGATTATTGTGTGCATTATACGCGTGATCTGATGACAAAAGAGAATTATGTTCAAATGAAATACGCACCGTGATTGCTTTAATGCACATAATTATTTTGTTTAATATCGTTTGAGGTGTGTACTAATAATTAAAATGCCCTTTCAACTCCTTTAGCACTGCTATTATGACTTATGAATGCAAGTTGTGTTGGAATCTTTTTCCAGGCATATCCAGAGGAGGGGGGGGGTTGGTCATAATTTTGACCATTGAAACATCACACTCTTGAAAGCTTCCAATTGGTTTAATTGATCCAATTTTTCAACAAATACCAAGTTATAGCTTTATCATAGATGTCATTAAATTTGTAGTCAAAAAAGTTCATTCCAACCAAACAACACAAACTGGCCTCATTGTCACTCTAATACGATTATTTAGCTTTCCCAACAATCCAAACGATCATTGAACAAAGGCTAGGACTTTCTAATGACTTCTAGCACAACGATTGGAACATGGTTATTTTAGTTCTGTGTTTGATTCCCAGTAAATCTATTTTCATTTCTTAACATTTTGATCTCTCTCTCTCTCTCTCTCTCTCTCTCTCTCTCTCTCTCTCTGTAACCAAGAGGAAAAAGTAAAAAAAAAAAGAAAAAAGTCCCCAATGCGAAATACAAAAAAGAAGCGACAAAAAAGAAAAGAAAAAAAGAAAATCATCTTTATATAATAGCATATAGAAAGTAATAAAAAAATTGTATAATAATTTTGTATATTTAATTTTATTTATCTAGTAAAATTTAATTAATTTATATATTTTATAATTATTATATTATTTTTAAGTGTTATTATTTAAAAAAAAAAAAAACGAAGAACTTGGCTAGGGATTGCAGCGTTGTTGTGCAAGTTGTGTTCTCGATTTTGCGCACTTTACTTGAAGTGAAAACATCATTTTCAAAACGTTGACCAGAGTCAACTTTCTCACTTATTTTATAATTAAAATAATTGATAAATTTTTAATTTAATTTTAAGTGCTAGTAAATAAAAAATAAAAATTAAATAAGTATCTTTTTATCTTTATGGGACTGGACCGGAGTCAACCTACCCATTTTAAGTTTGGTCCAAAGCTTGATGAATAGCGCAATTTGCCTGTACGATTGGATCCCTCCTCCCATCACTGTTTAACTGTCTTTTCTTTTTTTTTTTTTAGTTTTTATCATTTTATTATTTTTTAGCAAAATTATTATTATTATTTTTATTATGAAGTCTGATTTACACTTCAGTTTCATATTTTTCTTTCCTTTTGAGCTGACATTAAACGCTGTTTACATTTCATACTTCGTCGTTTTGCTTCACTGAGGGTCAAATTTGAATTCGAGATTGAGATATTTAATTTCAATATTTAAGTTGTTTGACAAAATACGGGAACCTCAACACAATTCTTATTTTGAAACAATACGCTGTTCTATGCAATTTTTACCCATAAATGTTACAATTGGCCAAAAATTAAGAATCCTCCTATGACATTTTACTTTTTTTTTTTTTAATCCGTATCCACAATGTTTTTATTATTTTTTTAAAAATCTACATTTCATGTTATCTTTTTACATAATTAATTCCTTTTATTATTTCTCCATTAAATAGCACCAATTCGCAACCTCTATGGATTTTAAGTTGATATGGATGTCACGTTATTAATAAAATGAAATTTTTTTAAGAAGTAAAATCTGAAATTTTTTTTTTAAGAAATCCAAAAAAGAAAATAAAAATTCCAAAAAATACCAAAATTTCAAAAACTATGAAAAAATTATAATAAAATTCTCAAAAATATGAATCTTCCAAAAAAAAATTTAAAATTCATTTTTTTTTTTCATTTTTTCTGAGTATTCATATTTTTTTGGAAATTTTTTATTTTTTTTGTTTCAGTTTTCAAAATTTTAATTTTGACCAAGGAAATATTGTGGACACATATTAAGGAAATAGTGAAATATTGTGGATAGATTCTTGAATTTAGCCCACTTAAAATCAGTTTAACTTCCATACATAATAAAGTAGCTTACAGGATCAACTCACACGAATAAATTTTTTTTGAATCTAATAATTTTCTTTTCGAAGTTGCTTAGATTATTTTCTTTTAATTCAAAAATAGGATTGGCAATTCAAAAAAAAAAAAGGAAAAGAAAGAAAATTAAATACACGTGGCCTCGCGATGTTAGTGAAAGACCAAGAGTCGGTTTTATTTTTATTGCACGTAAGGGGGTTGTCGACATCGTCAACCTTTTGAATTTCGCACGTGCTTTCAAATGTCAGGTCAGTCGGTCTCATTGCCACCACACTTAAGATTAGTGGTCAATGGACGTCACCGAAACAGATGCCGACTGTCGATTGTTTGCGTCTGCGGCGGGTTTGGGTTTCGCTTCGAGAATCAGAAAAAGAATTTTAGAAACGCATTAAATGCTATTTGTTAGAAGACTACAAATGTCAACATTACTTTATAATGTGGATGATTGTGGGCTTGACATTTTTAAGCCTAAAATTTTAGATGAATATAACATTATTAACATAATTTCAAAATTTGGTTCTCTATTTATTTATATTCTTGGCATATATTATTTTTTTAAAATAAAAAAAAATCATCTATTTAATTGGACAATATGAAACTAAATATGATTGGCATAAGATCTGATTTTTTTTTCTTTTTTCTTATTTTCTTTAAATATTTGACATTAATACTTTTTATCATAGCCTTTTTTTTAATAAAAAAATAAAATCTATTAAAAGACTCATTAAATTATATATATTGTGATATTTTATTATATTTCATTTATTAAAATATTAATGTTTCCAATTTAAAAATCTATAAGTTTTTAACTACGTATGGACGCGTATTTTTATGGGGACAGACACAGAGAATCGGTTACATATGCACAAAATATCAACAAAGGTCAAAGTCAAAGTGGAGAGAAGAAATGGGCAAAAAGGCCACATGAAAGGGATAAGAGTGGAAATTGCTAGGGGCAAGAAGACTCACCGTCGTTGTTGCAGTGGAGAAAGAATCCATTGATTAATTGGGTGACAGAGAGTTGGGCGCAAAGGCAAGAATGGCCTCACAATTTAGCCGTCTATATCTCCCGATATATCTAACTTTTTGGATAAAACTCACTCAGCTAATGCCCAATTGTCTTAGACTTATCTGGAACAAGTCAAAAGCCAAAAGCATATCACTCTCCAATTTTTGTGTGCTATGGAGACTTGCCTTGCGCTCTAATGTCCTGAATTTGAACTGAACGCGCACTCTAACATTCTTTTATTTGATTTTTTTTTTTTTTAATCACAAAAGCCTTCAATGAATACAAGTAATAGACTCTAGAATTATGGCAACACATCAATTGAAGTTTCTGCAATTCATAGTAAAAGTCAAGTCTCCATAGCATGAGATTATTGAGGAACAAGCATGTCTACGACATCATTATATATAATACGAAGTGGCTTTGAATTATAGTTTTGTAAGATGACACCGTTTCATTTGGGTAAAAAAGAAAAAAAAAAGGGTAATTGTGAAAAAAATTGAATATGATCGTCAAAATTATGTTAGAAAATTTTAATTAGGGATATTAGAATATCTTTTAACAATATTTTTATTAATAATTTAATTATAATATAACCTAATTAATAAAAATAAATTTGTACATTTTTACATTATCAAATAATATAATTTTAAGATTAATTTAAATATTAATAGATATACTTAATTTAAATTATAAAATTGTGTGTATATATATATATATATATATATTCCTTTTTTATAATACATATAAAAATTCCAGTTAAACACATGTAATTATGGTTAAAGGTTTAAAAGAGAAAAATTAATTGTTAAGTTAAAGTGAATTCTCTAGACCTATTAATAATTTTAGCTTTTTGCAAATTTATGTATATTGCTAATTGTATTATTTATATGAAATTATTCAATTTTAACATTTAAAATTAATGTTTAATAGTGATGTTTCTATTAAGAAATCTAACTAGTAGTATTAAAATATGTAGTTTTGAAATTTGAATACTTTTTGTGTATATTAAATAACAGATACTTAATTATTGATTGTTTAATAACTAAGAGTAAAACCTTATACAATTCTAATTTTAAAGAATTATGAATTTTTTTAAAAAAAAATTGTGGTGATGGAAATTAAGAATTATTAATTTCCTATTTATGAATGTTTGTTTTTATGATATTTATATAAAAAAAATAATTTATTCTTAATCCTATGTATAATATAATTTTATGGTTAAACAAGTGGATTTATGTGAAGGGTAATGCTTGGTTCTTAATACTGCTAATTCAATTATTATTTTTAAAGGTAAAAGATTGCAGAGTGATGTTAAATGGAATTATATAAGAATATAACTAATTTTTTTTATAACAAAGTAATTGTTTGCAACTATTAAGTCAATCCCATCATATTTATTAAGATGTCACATAATGAACAATGACTATTTATACTTAAAGAATTGATAATTCTTTATTTTATTATTTAAAGTTCAACCATATTTTACGTAAAAAGAAAAAAAATTTAATATTATATATCTTATGCTACATAATTATAATTTCAATTCAAATGAATATAGATTGAATGTATTTGTGATAGATTTATAAACCCAAATGTTATGATATTTTTTATTAATGAAAATTAAGTTATATTTTTATATACATGTATTGAGATTATAATTTGTTAATCATCAAAGTGACCAAATTATTATATTTAACATTATGTATATATTATGATTATATTTTGATTATCATTGAAGTAACTAAACAAGAATGTATAAACTAATATGCATGCATTATTGTTATAATTTATTAGTAATTGAGATGGTCAAACTAGTATATTTAACTATACATATAAATAAGTTATTAGTCATTGAAAGTTTAGAATCTATCCAAAAGTAAATTATTATTTTATGATTAAGGTAAATTAATATTTAGTTAAATATATATTTTTTTAAAGATATAAATTATATTTGGTTGAAAACATTTAATTTATCTATTAAAGTTAATAGTATTACTTATGATAATGTATTGTAGCATTTCTTAAAAAAGAACTATTATGCACTTTAAAGGTTTTATAATTAAATTTGATTTATAATTAATTATGAATATTTACGATTATGTAGTTGTTATAATTTACTTACATGTTTCAATTGTTATTTTGTTCAAAGATTAAACTTTTCAAAATGATATGAACAAGTAAATATTTACTTATATGTTATAAATGTTGGTCTATACTATTAGTAAGTAAATTTGCCACTATTACAGATTTAAGTAACGAGAAATAGAAATTACATTATCAATGTAATAATAAAACAATAAAATGAGTTTTATGTTTATAAAAGTGATTGTTGTCAATAATATTAAGAAAATTATTTCACAAATAGGAGGTGTAAAAGAATATTTACAATTTGTGAAAAGATGATTCTGTTTTATGGATAAGTCATTCTTTAGTACACTTATGATAGAACTCACGATTAAGAAGTTTATTAGGTTGTAAACTGTATAAGAACACATTATTGAGATGACTAATTTGTAACAAGACTTAAGGTCATAAGATTAATGGTAGAAAATGCTTTTTTTTAATACATTCATTTTGAGCTTACTACCTTCTAAGTATGAACTATTTGAATTTTAATATAACACTAATAAAAGAAAAATAAAATGTTAACAAATTGATTAGTAAACTCATTTAAGAAAAATTAAGTAAATCACTTCATTAATTTCATAGGAAAAAATAATTGAGAAAGGAATAAATGTGGAAATCAACCAATTTAAGAAAGGAAAGAGTATGCTTATGTTACTTAAGTTGAAAAGAAAAAACAAAAGGACGATAAGTGTCACTTATGTAAAGGAGGTCATACATTATCATAAAAATTACCTAAAATATAAAGTTTGGTTTGAAAAATAAAGAAAAATTAAATACCTTAGTACATTTCAAATCAAATTTAATTAAAAATTTTTGTAACATTTGGTGACTTGATTCTAGTACTGTTATTCATACATCCATATTAATACAAAAGTTCATTATGATTTGATTATTTGAACTGATATAAAAATACAAATATTTTTTTATTGTATTCTTATTAACATTTTATGTTAATTAAAATGTGATAAAGTTTATAAGAATTCTTTCTTACCATGCATCATAATTTTGGAATTAAACATAACAAGATAAATAAAAAAAATAATTTGTGGCATAAACATAACAAGATAAATAAAAAAAATAATTTGTGGCATAAATGTTTGGATTATATATCAAGAAAAAGATTTGCGAGATTGCTATAATAAGATTATTTCAAATCTAGATTTTATAGATCGTAGAATATGTATGGATTGGATTAATTGTAGGTAAACTAAATAAAGCATGAAAGAAGTCTAAAGAATCAGTACACTTTTTGAAATTATATACATTGATATTTGTGAATTTTGTGACACTGTAACCCTTAATAAGGAATTATATTTCATCACTTTTATAAATAGTTTTTCATATTATAGTTATATATACTTGTTTTATAAAAAAAATTCAATCATTAAATACCTTTAAGGTATATATAAAGAAAGTTAGAAACAATTAGACAAAAAGTGAAAATCATAAAATCTTATAACATTGATAAATATTATAGAAAAATATAATGATTATGGATAATGTCTAGGTTTTTTTTTTCTTGAAATTTCTTGAAAGTTATAACATATAAGTATGATAAATTGTGTAAAACATACCTTAGCAAAAAAAATGTGATAAAAAGGTGTAATCAAACATTAATGAATATGATCCAGGGCATAATGAGTAACTCTTTTTTACCCAAATTTTTATGGAAAAATGCAATCAAAATCATAAACTATTTATTAAATAAGAATTTTAGTAAGATAGTTTAAACACTCTTATTGAACTATGAACATGAAGAAAACCTAATTTAAGAAATCTAAATGTTTAGGGTTACCTAGCGGAAGTGAGAATCCATATAAAATAAAATTAAACTTTTGAATGATTAACAATACTTTATTAGTTATATAAAGATTTTTAAAGGGTATATAACCATAGTTTGAGAATTGTAAAAATTGATAATGTAATATTCATTGAGAATGGTGAAATTAGTGAGAGTAACAAATGTCAAATATTGATATGAAATAAATTATAGTAAATATTTCTTTACTTGTAATAGTTTATTCGTTCCATTATGATATCAAAGGTTGTTTCAACAATTGAAGAACATTTAGATGAAGAGATACTCTTTGAATGAATTAACTCATAATTGACTAATATAAATAAACTACAAGGATGATATTGAGAAGATCTTGAGGAAAAAGGAGATTAAATATTTTTTAATGATTATGTGATTTATTTGTAAGAGATAAAATTTTGATATTAAAATTAATAAACATCCATTTTCATTTTCATGTCATAGAAAGTAATCATTAAAAATTATAACATTATTTTCTAAGTGGATTTAAAATTGTACTAAATGTATATAAAAACTCTTTTTCTTAATAAATTTCTTAAAGAAGAAATTTACGTAGATTCACCTAAAAGTTTTTTTTTTATTGAAGGTGAGGATCAAATAGTGTATAGAATAAAAAATTTATTATATAAACTAAAATAGATTTTCCTACAATGATATATTAAGTTTAATGATATCATAACATCTATGAAATTCAATAAATAACATTATTGATTGATGTATATAACAAAAGATCAATAAAAATAAGTTTATTTTCTAGTATTGTATATTGATGATATATTATTTATTGCTAATATTTTAAGTGTGTTATGTGAAATTAAAGAATTTCTCTAAAAGAATTTTATAATGAAAGACATAAGAAACATTTTATATGATAGAAATACAAATATTTTGTAACTTATCACAATGAATGACGATTGTCTCAAAATAGGTATATTGAGAAAATTTAAAGAAATATAATATGAGTAAGTATTCACTTAAAGTTATTCTTTTATAGAAAGATAACAAATTTAGTTTCATGCAATTTTCCAAGAATGAAGTAAAACGTAAGAAAATAGAATTAATTTCATACTTTTATTATTGGTAATTTAATGTATTTGTTAGTTTGTTTTAGATTTAATATCAATTTTATAGTCAAAACATTAAGAATATGTAAAAGTAATCCTATAATAAATTACTAAAAAGTTACAAATAAAGTATTAAGGTACCTAAAGAAATAAAGAATTATATGCTCATGAACAGAATATTTAATTACTTAGAAGTGATTAGATATTCAAATTTAAAGAATTATATGCTATGTATATCTGTGTGTGTGTGTGTATATATATATATATTTATATAGTCAGTTTTCTCTCTTTATTTCATACATGAAAGTTTCATTTAAAGGCATATGATTATAATAAAAGGTTGAGGAAGAGAGATCAATTATCATGCTAAGTGATCACTTTTGCAAACTTTTGTATGTTATTTATACAAAAAATTATTTAGTTTCAAAATTTGAAATTAATGTTTAATAATGATATTCTTATTAAGAAATTTACCGAATTAAAGTTTACTCTTTGTGAGAATTTAGAAGAGTTATGGTTTTAACTTTCAATCTCTTCAAAATAGATTTGTTTGTCTAGTTAACTAAATAATTCTAGTATATTTTTTGTTGAAATATTTATCTTTGCTTTGACTTATGTAATAAATTTGACACTTTGTAGTCTTTTGGCACTTTACTTGCCTTATAATTAAAGTAATCAAATATATTTTTTGAGTCAATGTTATAAACTGTATCCACAATTTGAATCATATATATTTGAATGTTAATACCACTAATTCACCCACCCAATTATTTTTTCTTAATCTTACCTATGACTTCTTTAATATTTCGATCAGTTAATCTATAACCCTTTTTACAATGTTCCATTTGTTTATCTATTTAAATCCATAACTTTATTGTGTATATGTGATAGGATTTACACACACTTTAAAGAAGTAATTATAATTGAAGTTATGTAAGAGAATGTGAACCGTGTGACATCATGTTTTTTGGCATTAATTGCCTTCCTAAAATACTAATTAAAAGGATAGTTAATTTGTTAATTTAATCATATTGAAATCATTTTCATATCAAAAGTATATAATTTGAGTTTGTTTTGAAGCTAATTGAAAAAAAAAAGTTTAAAAGTTCAAATATTGATCATAACAAATTAAAAAAAATACATAAATAAGTAAAAATATTAACAAAAACCATTTTTTTAAGTTCCATCATTAAAAGGAAAAAAAACATATTTATTAATCAAGTTATAACCTGTTGAGTATACTAGTTACAATTAGTAAATGCCAAATTTTACAAAGGGAATACCAAAGGAGTGTTAAAAAAAGAGTTAACAAACTAAAATATTTCCATTTTTGATTTTTCATCAAATATATCTTAACTTCCTAAAATTAACAATTTGGCTTATGTAAAATTATTTTTTTAATCAAATCTATCCCACTACCATCAAATGACCTTAACAAGAATCATTAACTTGATTATGTGTCATACTAATATGTAATTTAAACAACTATTTGACACATTGAAATTGCCTAAACATTGGGTCTATTAGGTCTTATATAAACCTAGCTCATATGTTTAAAAACTAAAAATCATAAAAATGAAATAATTTAAAGAAAAATAAAAAAAAAAGATTTAAACAAGAAAATTAAAGATTAAAAAAAACCTTGAAATGTAAATTAACATCATTAATCAATGTAGCCACTTATATTCTTATAAAAGATCAATGAATAAAATGAAAGAGTAAAAACTTTAAGATGTGAAAAAGAATTAAATAAAAGGAGAAAGAGTGATAAAAAAATTGAGAGAGATCGAGAAAGAACCCCACAGATATAAGGAAGAACAAATTTTCTAAGTGATTGAGAGGGGAAAAAAAAACTTGGAAACACTAAGGTTATCTATTAGAGAGATATAATAGGTTACCTATCACCTATTTTGAAGACAAAAGGGGGTTAACAACATTTATGAGAGTGCAAAGGAGATAACTAAGACAAAGAATTGTGTCCCTTTTAGTCCTTGAGGTAGGTGTTTTGGGTCTTTTCACAACATTCCATTTGTTGGTTTCGAAATATTTTAGAAAATTCTCTTAAAATCTCGCTTAATTTGAGGTTTTAGAAAAAGGTTCAACATGTTATAAAAGGTTTTTGTCATATATGGGTATTGTGAATTTTAAAATGATTAATTAATTAATAAAAAATAATTACATACATGATCATAAATAAACATGTATCACTGTTATTTTCATTTGTTAATTTATGAGATAAATTCCCAAAACACTTATAATTTGTTGATTAAGATGATGATCAAAATTACTTATATAATTTAATGTATAGCTATAAAGTAACTATCTAGCAAGCAGTGATATTTGTTTATTGATTTTTGCATGACTTAGTTAATCGACAAATATGTTAGTGATCTAGGATGTTGATTATAGTTAAATTTTATCATGGTGGCATTTTGAAGCTCAAACCAAAGGTTAACTATGTTAGATGTGATACTAGCATTCTTGAAAAAATTATTGCAAATGTATTGTTCATGTTAAGTATATAATCATTTGTGGAGAAACTTGGGTACAACAATATTAAAGGGTACTTGTACAAGTTTGCAAACCAAAATTTTGACACAAGTTTACCTCTCAATAAAAGTGATGATATTCCATTACTCAGTATGATGGCTAAAATGATAGAGCACATAGTGGAGTTTTATATAATGCATAGCGTTAATGAACTACATATAGTTAATGGTGTCAAGGTTAATGTAAATACTGGTAATGCTAGAAAGAAGAAGAAAGATTTTGAGAATATGAGAACATTTGGTTACAAGGCATACCAAGAAACACTTATAGAGAGTGGTCAAAAGGCTACTAGTATTGCTTATAAGGATATTAATGCAAACACTTATAAAGTTGGATAATTGCCTAAGTATAAGGATTCTGATGACAAATTTAACACTTCTGTTAGTAGCAAAGAAGATGACATGGAAATTTAAGCCTAAAGCAAGTGAAGAAGGAAAAAGTTCAAGGTTTATAAGTCTACACGTAATCATAAAGACCTTCAATTTTTTACCAAATGAGGTTTAAGGGCATTCAATAGTTTAAAAAGCACATTTAGAAAAATGTTATATTTAATGGCTATACAATAAAATGAAAATAAAAAAAAATCATGAACAAAAAATAAAGGTCTACTGCACCTAAGGCTATTCTTAAAGGATATATGTGAATTAGGGAGGATCACCATAATTTTCATGGTAAAGTTAGCATTTAATACACATAGTTATTATAGGGTTTTAAGGAATAAGCAAACTACTATAGAATGGTTGGCCAAGGAGTATTTGCACAAATTTAGAAAACAATCCAACTTGGCCAATAAAGGACATAAGGGTTGACATAAGTGAAAATTTTGCATTAACTATTGGTGCTATATAATGCTACCAAATTAGATTAAAGACAATTTCATTCTGTAAGTAAATTTATGAAAGCAATTATAGTAGATCAAAGACAAAACATTCTAATAACCTGTTTAAGTTAGAAATAACATAAAATGAATCAAAACTTGTCTTTGCAAATTTTTGCATTAGGTTTGGTGTCTTGAAACCTGAGTTTTTTTTATAAGATGTAGACTAACAATTAACCTTGATGATTGTTTTTTAAAAACTTTTTGAGGCATACATTGTTTAGTGTAACTCATAGCCTTAGTTATTATAATTAAGGAAATTAGAACAAAATGAAAGTGGTTTTTTAAGATATTATTTGATGATATTGGAGTTAGGCAAAGACTTGGTTAGACAATAATTAATGACTAATAAAAGGTATTTTTTTATGCATTTTTATATTATGATATTTTCTTATTTAGACTTATTGATTTATGTAGAATATACTTGAATTTTAATTGTATCATTGCTGTAAAGGGTTTATGTGATACAATGAAGGATCTAACAACATTAACTAAGCATAAGAATTGTGCATGTCATATTTATACAAATTGATTCATTGAAGAAGTGTATTTTGTGTGTTGTTAAAAGTATTACTAAATATGAATTTTGGTAGTCATTAGATGAGATGAAGACATTAGATCCATAAGCTTACGATGCTTTCACAAATAAAGATGTACATAAGTTTGTAAAATCTTTTATTAACATATGGCTTAAGTGTGATATGGTTGACAATAACATTGTTGAATGTTTTAATGAGTATATTGTGGAAGTAAGGAAAAAAAAAAGCATTATTAATATGCTTAAAGATATAAGGATGAAATTGATGAAAAGAATTGGAGGAAAGAAGTTGATGGATGGTTCCACTGATGCAATTTGTCTTAGGATTAGAAAAAAATTTGACGATATCAAGTATAAGGCAAGGATTTGCATAATCAAAGCAAATGAGAGTTTGCAGTTTTAAGGTGTTACGTTATGATGATAGGGTTACTATGGATCTAAACTAAAAAAGTTACAACTTTAGGGCATGGGATTTGATAGGCATCCCATGCAAACATGGTATGTCATGCATAAACCACTAGAGTAGACAACTTAATGATTATGTAGTTGATTGTTACATAAAAGGCAATATACTTTGTAGCATATGGCTAACCAATTAAGCCATTTAATGGGCATAAAATGTGGTATTTAGTGGAAAATAAAACAATGATGCCGCCCCTTTTGAAATGATGCTTGGGAAAATTGAAAGGGTTAAAAAAAAGGACAGAGATGAGTCTCTTAAAAGTCATGGTCACATGAAAAGGGTTGGAACTAAGATGCAATATTAGTGATATAAAGAGTTTGGCCATAATAAGTGTGGCTATCCAAGAACTGACCTGCCAATGCCTACTACTACTAATGATAAAAGTGTAAGTACATAATCCATTATAAATTTAATGTTATTTAACCTTAAACGTGCATAAGTGCACCCATTTTTGGCGTGCTTTCGTTTCCTTTTTTTCAGTTAATTTAATTAAGGAAAAAAGGGAGATCCAAGAAAGAGACCAGTGTTGATCAACAAGGACAATATAGCTAAGGTACACATGCAATTCTTGGTGTCGCTGAGAAATAAGTAAGTGCATATTAATTTGTAATTACTAGTGCTGCTTAGTTTTAATATGGTAGTTTTTGGGTTAGCTTTCTTTTTCAAATGCTATATATGAATAATATACTTCTTATAGTCTAACAAGATCGAGACCAAGGAAAAACGTCAATGCAAGCACTTCAACTACTACTTTAGCTCGTCAACCAAAGCTCAATCCATCTAGTGGGAGACATAGGCAAAGAAGTAATAGCAAAAATCTTCCAAATGCTGATCCATCATTTTTTGCAGACAATAAAAAGGTTGCTCAAAAAATGAGGCAAGTCAAACAAGGAGGAGTTGGTGTGATATGGTCAATAGAAAATAGCAATGTCTACCTAAAGGTACATCATCTATGCAACCTAGTCAGTTGATTCAATTTTTAAATAATGTTTAATCTTGATAGGTGTATTTGTATGTATGATTTGCAATTTTTTGCGCTTACTGGTATAACCTTAAAGACTGTACTCTTTGATGCTAACCAGATCAGGGCCAGTATGACTCAGACTTTGAACAGTCTATTGTAGCTTTTGTTTAATCTACTGGGCATTAGCAAAGGATGTAAAGAAAACTTTTGGAAACAAGTGAATTGCTGTTGTTTTTTGTTCTTTTGCCAACTTTAAAACTATAGCATGTAATTACATTCTATTGAAGCAAGATCTTATTCTTACTCTTTAGCCCAACCACTTTCTATTTGAGTTTTGTCATTTCATCATCGATCATAGTTAAATGCATATTATTCCTGTCGTCATTGCTCTTAACATTGTCTTCTAAGTCTCTGTTTCTACTTTGAAGAGACTTATAACTCCTATGTAAACCTCTCTTGCTTCTGAGTCATACCATCTAAAGAAGTTGTAGTCCTTGTTCTTTTAAAAGCGACACCCAACAAATTGTCATCTAGGATTGCTATGGTTCCATGAGGTGTACATATGGGTTGGCACACCATGGTTGCATAGAAAGTGGCCTTGTGCCCTGCTTGAAGCAGACATTGATGACCTAATGGAAATCTCACTTCTTCTGCTTGGCTTTATTGTAAAAGTTTGCAATCCACCATTTGAGAGAGGTGCGACTTTGAAAATTTCGCTTAAATCCCTCTTCTGTTTCTTTGCATTAATGGATTCTCTGTTTCAGTCTCTAAATTGGTTTTAGCTTGCTTAATCTATTCCTCACTCTTTCACAAGGATGTGAGCAGTTGGGTTGATGAGAACTGTTGTTTTACATTTTATAGTTTTCTTTTTTTTTTTTTTACTTTTAATTTTCTTGTTTCAATTTTTTTGTTATTTTCTTTTAATTTTGCTACTTTCACAATTTATGGTTCTTAAACATATGAATTGGATTTATACCAAATCCAGAAAACCTACTACTTAGGTAGCTCTAATGTGATAAGTAGTTCAAATCACACGTCTATGTCATATTAGCACGATTCATTGTCAAATTGCCTACCCCGTTAAAATTATTTGACAGTGAGAAAGATTTGAGAAATGAAAAATTATATAAATCAAGTTATTACTTTTAGAAAGTCTGAATATATTTAACAAAATATATAATATTTTAATATATTAAAAAAAATAAAAATTAAAACCATTTCCCAATTATCCACGCTACTATTAGAAACCACTAGCAAAACGAAAATACGAAAAAATAAAGCAAGTTGGCATTGTAACGGTAAAAGTCTTCTAGAACTCGAATCAGTTGTCCGTTTCCTAACAAGATAGCAAATGTTGCCAAATTGACAGACCTCAAATTCCTTTCGGTAGACAAAAATGTTGTAAGGGAATAAATCAATATTGCCATACCGTAACGGTCCAACCATGCACATTCACCCATAAGAAAGATGCGAAACATTATCATTCAACTTTTGTCATTTTTGGGCATTGACCAAAGAAAAAATAATCTTTGGGCTAAATAATTTTAACTTTCTGCCTAATTCAATTGACCGTCAAATAAAATAACAAAAACCATTAATAAATTTTGACACCCAAGATAAATTTATTATTAAAAACAAAATTATGATAATAAAATTATGACATTTTAAAAATCATGTTAAATTTATTATAATCAATCGACGTTAAAAATTTGTCTAACAATCTGTCTTTGAACAAACGTCAATTCTGACAAAATCATTCTTCTTAAAATACACGTACTTTCCTGCCTTTTTTTTTCTTATTTTGTGGGCTGCTCCACCTGCATCCTGGGATTCAAAATGTCACATCTCATATGAGTCATGCTCAGACAAAAGAAACTAGCTCCCACACCTGAGGCTGCTAGAAGTGTAGATCAAAGCCCATTCAACCAAACCAAATAATAAGATAGGAGAAGTTCCATTAGAAATGCAGCTGAGAATGCCCGCATAAATAACATTTTGCCAATACAAGGTTTTAACTACATATTTGACAAACTATATTAATAGTAGAGCTATACAGAGATTTAGGATGACATAATTTTGATTCTTACTCCTACGAACCATTCCCCAGACTCATATTGAGATATTACTCATATATTGCTAGGCATACGAAATCTCTTGGACCCTCCAATGCGCAAAAGCTTCAACCAAAAGCACGCCTAACACTTGTTAGCTTCCACAAGCTGTGCACTCTTCTCTGTTTGTGAGAGAACAAACCATTTGAGCCATTTTGGTATCATCATCGTCATCATCAGCAACATCGGCATGGGAATCCATCTTCTGCTTCTTTTCCTGCATTATCAACAAAATGACAGACATTTTACAACGCAAATAAACTGACACAATAAAAATCTTGATAATCAAGACAGGCCATTTACTTTGAGAATTGAGGTATCAACAGTAAACTTGATTGCATCTGCAGCAGCACGAGATCGCAAATAGTACATCCCTGTCTTCAGACCCTTTTCACACCACAAAGAAGGAAATAACTTTAATACAGAAACTTAACATAGATTCTAGGAAGCTTGCATATGATGTGACTGCAACATTTAGCAATTAAAACACAAAGCATAAAAGCAAACAACTTGATCTTAGTTGTGCAGCAATTATCAAAATCCCCGACATAGCAGTTGTCTTTTCAGAGCTAAGAAGAAAATTGCTTCCTCCAGGATACATAGATTCTAGGAAGCTCGCATATGATGTGACTGCAACATTTAGCAATTAAAATACAAAGCATAAAAGCAAACAAATTGATCTTAGTTGTGCAGCAATTATCAAAATCCCCGACACAGCAGTTGCCTTTTCAGAGCTAAGAAGAAAATTGCTTCCTCCAAGTTTATCATTCATTCTATAGTAAGCAAAGTGTACATAAAAATAGTAGACTGCAAATGCCAATGAATTTCTTGGACTATATGCAGCAGGCATCATCGTAAATTAGATACCTTAGACCATGCATAAAAATGTAAAGAAGTTAGTTTTCCGAAATTGGGCTGGTCCATATGTATATTAAGGCTTTGACTCTGATCAATGTAGCATCCACGATCAACTGCCATATCAACCAATGTCTTTTGCTTGATCTCCCATACAGTCCTAGTAGCCACAACAATTTTCTTAGCCCGAGGGGTAAAAATAAAGACAGGAGCAGGAATGGACATTAAAAAGAATGCACTAGCATACTTGTATATAAGCTTCAATTCATGTGGAATTTCTGGAAGTTTCTGGACAGAGCCATTGTCATAAATTATTTTGTTCTTGAGGGCAGGAGACCAGAGACCCATCTCCGTCAAATCATGAAGAAGATGCTTGTTAACCACAACAAATTCACCACTGTATGGAAAGATGATTAAAGAGGTAACAAAAGGAAACTGATCTCAAAATAGGTTAAATAGAATCTGATGACAAAACAAACCTCAAAACTCTGCGGCTATAAATGTTTGAGGTATATGGCTCAAAGCACTCATTATTTCCAAGAATCTGGCTAGTTGAAGCAGTTGGCATCGGTGCCATGAGGAGCGAATTTCTTACTCCATTCTTCAATATCATTTTTCTAAGTGCATCCCAATTCCACCGACTTGAAGGAACTACATTCCACATGTCAGGCTGGAGGATGCCCTGCAAATACAAATCTGCAGTTAACTGACCACAAACTGTAAGAATCTGTTAGCTTTCTGGCCTAACAGATCTTGATAACTCATAATTTAAGCAGAGCCTAATTAATCAAGCTTGTTAGACAGCACTCAATTAGAAAATTTTCCCTTACACTTGTGCCAAATTACTGTCCTATTCCCAAAAGGAACATTACATCATACTTCTTATTCTATCTGCCCAAGAACAATGGTTTATGGTGCATAAAAAGGGTGTCACAACACAAGCACAAAAAGAGATTATTGCTACTTGATCATAAAATGGGGGACAAAAAATGAAAGAGGAACTTTAACTGCACAGATGGTAACTCGTTCACTCACATACTTGCACCTGAGGAGCTTATAAATCAAAGAAATTGGCATACCTTGCTCACAGGACTTCCATTGTATGTTTCATAGGGGCCTTCTCTTGAAGCAATTTCAGAGGAGGCTTTAAGGGAATGATAATAAATGGTTTCAAATATATCCCTGTTCAGCTCCTGAGCCTGAAATCAATTTCCGCTAAAACTATCAGATATTTGTCTAACCAAAGCTAAACAAGGATACTCACACTCAAAGCAGCTAGGAGAATAGCTCACCTCTGATGAATCAAATGACATGCCAAGTAAGATGAATGTATCTGCAAGACCCTGAACTCCAATGCCAATGGGCCTATGCCGCAAATTTGATCTTCTTGCGGTTTCAACAGGATAGTAATTAACATCAATTATTTTGTTGAGGTTACAAGTAATCACTTTTGTGACCTATCATAAAAGCACAAACAAATTTAACCAAGTCTACCAAACAAAAAAAATCACATTTGTCAAGATGCATATGTGCAGGTTGAGTGATTGTAATGCCTACCTCAGCTAGTTTCTCAAAGTCAAAATATCTATTCTTGGAACCTCTACTCCCCACAAGCTTAGATGGATGAGATTCCATTGGAAACCCCTACAGAAACATAAAAGTTAAAATCAAATTACAAACACAACATACTAACAGATTTGACTCTTCTTATAGTAAGCACAAGTTAAACATCACCTTCTCTCTCACAAATCGTGGCAGGGCAATAGATGCCAAATTGCACACTGCAGTTTCAGTGGGACTTGCGTACTCAATTATCTCAGTACATAAATTTGAAGACTTTATTGTACCCAGATTCTGCTGGTTGCTTTTTCTATTGCAAGTATCCTGGAGAAATAAATTAGGAATTACAAAACTATTTGTAAGAAAAATGGATGAAGAATGAATGATGCAAGCCACAGAGGTGAAAATGCCAAAAAGAATAAATAAATAATTCCAAAGGTGCTCAAAAAATCACCTTAAAGAGCATATAAGGGGTCCCAGTTTCTATCTGGGACTTCAGAATTTCAAACCACAGGTTCTGTGCCTGCACAACCTTCTTTGCCTTGCCCTAGGTATAGAATAACGTTGCTGTTAACAATGAAAATAAAGAACTCAAAACTAGACTGACAACGAAAGCATGCAAAATTTCAAATCCAGTAACATTAATGATATTTATTACATCTTTTTCATATTGTGTGTACAGTTCCTCAAATTCCTTGCCCCAACAATCTGCCAAGCCTGTAGCCTCATTAGGGCAAAATAATGACCATAGTCCATTGCTTTGCACTCGCTCCATAAAGAGATCGGGCACCCAAAGAGCATAAAATAAATCCCTGGCTCGGTGCTCTTCCTGAAGAAAAATGATACATCTGGCTGGTGTCAAATAGCAAAATACATGGATACAGTTTAAAAGAAGAGTCCAACAAGGCAACACAGAGGATTCTATTGCTTCTGAACAGTACCTTTCCATGGTTTTTCCTAAGATCAAGAAACTCAAATACATCAGCATGCCATGGCTCCAAGTACACAGCAAAAGCACCTACAAGTATCATAAGGCATGTCATAATGGACACCGACTACATTTTACATTACTATAAACCACAATACAATGAACATACCTTTCCTCTTGCCTCCTCCTTGATCAACATAACGAGCAGTATCATTAAATACCCGTAACATGGGAACAATACCATTTGATGTGCCATTTGTTCCACGGATATAACTGCCAGTGGCACGAATATTGTGCACAGAGACACCAATCCCTCCAGCTGATTTGCTGATGACAGCACACTCCTTCAAAGTATCATAGATCCCTTCAATACTATCATCTTTCATGCACACCAAGAAGCAGCTACTCAACTGCAAAAATACATCAAAACAAACATTTAGTCTCAACCAGGAAAAAAATGCACAAATAAATTCATGCACAAGAACAACTCAAAACATACTTGGGGCCTTGGTGTTCCAGCATTGAAAAGAGTAGGAGAAGCATGAGTAAACCAGCGCTGAGACATTAAGTGATATGTTTTGATAACTGAATCTATGTCATCCTTGTGGATTCCAACAGCAACCCTCATAAGCATATGTTGAGGCCTTTCTACAACATTCCCTTGGACCTTCAAGAGATAAGATCTCTCAAGGGTCTTGAACCCAAAATAATCATAGTCAAAATCCCGATCATATATGATCTCGCTGTCCAACCGAGCAGCATTCTGAAAAGCAAAACAGAAATTTCATTGATGATTTCTAACTCCTGAATCCAACCACTACCATCAAGTAGCATATACCTCTCAACCTTTTTTTTGTGTGTGAAAAAGAAATCCATAAATGGTTCTAAATTAGCCGTTCAAGTTGACACCTTTTTGTATATTAGCTCCATTGATAAAAGCATTTTTCCATAAAAACCATTCAAAATAGCAAATACACTCCTAGTCCACAATAACCACTTGCATCTTTACTTCCTATTGGAACTTAGAGAAAGGAAAGAAACAAAAGAACAGAGGATCATGACTAATGTCATCTAAAGTATGTATAGGCACAAGGGAAAACAGGACAAACTTGAACCAGGATTGAGGAAGACCTCATTGTTCCACAAAGAAATGAAGGACGCTAACTGCAACTGGAGCAAAAAGATGACAAGCATAATACACCAGGGGAATGACTATTGCTTAAGAATAAACTGCATTTATCAACACACTGCATTTGAGGCAATACTGGGCACAAAAACAGATTTGGATGGATAAGCATATAAGATGAACATAAAAAAAAAAAAAATGAGCCCCAACATGCCCACGAGGAGGTAAGAACGGGTTCACCATGCATGAGCAACATATAGAATATAAACATAACCTGATTCAAAAACCCACAATATGAAATTAAATAACACCTTCATAATTATATCATAAACATCATCAGCAACCAAAGGAGCCTTCAGTCCAGATCTCGCATTAAAGTGATAGTACATGATTTTGATCCTGCAAAAAAACCACCAGCATTAGATCCATCACAAAATTTTCTGGATTGAAGTAAGTGCAATGCTTATATAATTTGAAGATAATTAAAAAAAAACATATTAACGTGGAAAATCTTACGTTTCAGAGAATGATTTCTTAGTGTTCTTGTGCAGATTTGAAACAGCAATCCTTGCAGCCAACTATCTCAAACAAAAACAAAAAAAAAAAACACCAGACAGACAAACAAACAAAGAAATAAAACGTAAGACACAAAAAAGCTATGTGGCAATAAAATTTTGTGAAATAACAGTGATAAAATCTAATCATATCAACTAATCATCATTTCAAGCAAACAGATCCAATTATTGACAACAGAACAAAAAAGAAAAAGGAGACAGAGAAAACAAACGGACAGAGGCATAATCGGGATGGTTGGCAGTCATGGCGGCAGCGGTCTCGGCGGCCAATTCATCAAGCTGGCTGGTGGTGACGCCCTTGTAGACACCAGCGCAGACCTTCTGGGCGACGAGGACGGGGTCACAGTGCTCAATGCTGAGGCCATAGCTTAGCTTCTTGAGTCTAGCGGTGATCTTGTCGAAGTGGACCGACTCTTGCCTTCCATCTCTCTTAATCACATACATTCTTCTCTTCTCTTCTCTCTTGGTGCTTCCTCTCTCTCTCTCTCTCTCTCTCGTTCTATCTCTCTAAACTTTTATCGAACAGGTATCGGCCACCTGGAGAAACCCGAGAACGAACAGGCTATTTATATAAAGGGCGTGATACAAAATTAGGGTTTTTGGGGGGGGGGGTTTAAATTTGTGTTTAACCTTTTCTGTTTTCCCTCTATGCTTTTGGGTTTTGAACTTTTGGCGCCAAATACTCGGCGGAATTGTGAGCTATGCTTATGATGATGTGCTTGGATACGATTTAGGAATATTAGTTAGTGGACTGTTAGGTTCTAGATGGCCTTTTTCGGTGGTCAAATCTTGGAGGTGCTGGGGACATATCACCCCCCTTTTTACGTTGAAAATATATTTTGTTATATTTAATTTTATTTATTTATAAAATTAAGTAAATTATAATTAATTTATATTTTGTATTATATTTTGTTATTTTATAAGTATTATTATTTAATTGTTTTATTACAATTAAGATATTTATAAAAAAAACTGTTAAAATGATTTTAAGGAATGTACTACATAAATCAAATTTTAATTAATAAGATGAGAAACCATTTATCATTGCACTAGATAATCCTTAAAATTTATTTAACATAGATTATATTTCAGTTCAAAATTTGAAACTAACGACCGATTCAAAATTAGATGGTACCAATTATTTTCAACTTACATAGACAAATCCGGATGTGAATGTGGGTCCACTAAATTGCACTTTGTATGAAAAGGAGGAAAGTCAACACGCGGGAGTAACCATATCGTAAAAACCTTTTTTTTTTTTTTAATAATAAAGCCGCGAAAGAGTAAATTCTATAATATTCAATTAATTTTATTAATTACTTTTAAGATTTAATAAATAAAATTTATGCTTATTTTTACTGAATATTTTTTATAAGAAATCAAATATATAACTTACATGAAATAAATTATTAATATATCTAATTTATTACGTTTAATTGTTATGTTTGCAAAATCAAACAAGGGAAGCACTACATGTATTTGAAAATTTGAATTCAAACACACAAATTTAATAAAATAATATAAAATTTAAATACGTATAATAAAAGTACTTATTAGAATATATAGTATCTTATTATATATAAAAAATATTATATTAATGTATGTTGGTAAATTAACTTAAGATAAATATAATTTCATTTATTATTATTATTATATTATTATTAACTTCATATTTTTAATTTTTAATATATTATTATAATTAATGATAGAACAAAAAATGCAAATTAACAATCAAAATACTATTACATGATTTTTTTATTTTGGGTTAAATTTTCTAGCATTTGCTTCATTAAAAACTTAATTTTTATTAAATAATTTTTTTATTTTTTATTTTTTTCATGAATTCTTGATTTATTTATTTATTTTTTATTTTTAGTTTGTGAAAAGTGAGAATCAAATATTAAATATAAAATCAAGAGTTAATATTAAGTTTTACTATTAGTTATACTTATTTTTTAATTATTTATTAAATTATAAATTATACATTAAAAATATTTTTTTATTTTTTATTTTTTATTAAAATTAAATTTTCATATTTTTAAATAAAAATTTAAATTCATAATTATTAAGATATTTTTAATTATTTATATTTTCTTTCTACCGGATAAAAAAGTGTGAGCCAAGCCAATAGATCGGTTCAGTTAAAACAAAAAAGAAAAAAGAAAAACAAAAACAAAAGAGACATGTGGGCCTGTAATTACTTCAAATTTTGGGAATTTGGGGGCACACAATGGCAGAAAACCTTGGCGCGTGTTTCATGGCGCGGTTTTTGAGGTTATGTTCTTCTCGACTATTGGCCAAGTCATAAATGGGTCATGGTATTGTTGCATGTCTCCCTTTTTTTTTCTATTCATTTTCTTCAAATAGGATTTTTTCTTTTAATAATGGACATCAGAGTGAATGCATTTTAATCAAATTTTATAATATAAATAATTTTAAAAAAAATATTTTAATAATTAAAAATTTAAATATTTATCTTTAAAATTTTAAATTTAATCTTATATAAAATTTAAAATGATAAAAAATTTATTTTAATTGTATAATTTAAAGTTTAATTAAATTTTTAATAAATTCATATATATATATATAACTAATTAAATTTTTAAAACTAAAAGAAAATTAGAGATTTTGAACAATTATTGAAGCAAAAAAAAAAAACACCTACATAATGACGTTTGTTTAATTTTAGAATTTTTTAAATATGCTTCTATAATTTATAATATTTAATAGTTAATTTATATATTTTTTTAATATTTTAATATACTTCAAATTTTAATATATATCATTTTTTCTTACTAAAAAATAAATTATGTTTGATTTATATTATTATATTTTTACTTTCTTTCAAGCAAATTATTTAATTTTAAATATTAATTTTTTACCTAAGAAATTTTCTTTCAACATTAGTAATTGTAATTGATTATAGTAATATTAAATATTAAAGTTTTGATTATGAATTTAGTTATAATCTATGTGCAACAATAAAATTTAGTTTACCTTTTTATTTAATCATTTAATTTTAATTTTATTAAATATTTATAACATAAATTTAAACTTAAAAATTCGTAAATTAACTAAGATACTAATCAAGGTCAATAACTAAATTAATTTTATTTTTATTTAAGTATTTTTTCCAAATCTAAATTAAAAGTAAATTATTTTAACTGATTGTTATTAAAGTATAACTTAAATTTTATTATTTTAATACTTTTTATTAGGTATTTAAAACTTATATAATGTGTAAGTTTAAATCTAGTTATTATTATTAAGATATAAAACACAATTTTACCTACTACATTTAATGATTTGGTGAATTACACTTTTTTTTTTGTTTAAATACACTGACACCATTTGCACTATTTGTTAGATTAGGCCTATTAGAAGAATATTTTGTGAAATATTGCCACTTAAGCATAATCTCAACATATGCGAAGATGTAAATGTCATCTTAATATACACGTGAGTTTTTTCTTAAATGGAAATATTGAAAATTTAAATTAGACCCTTTTTTTGGTTATTTTATAATTGTTTAATTTAAATTATCCTTTATTATATATAAAAAAAGGCCTGAACTCTTTCATTTGTCACACTCCATCTTTTTCCTAATCTTTTTGTTAATATACATTCTCTCATATACATGTGTTAACATATTCAATAAGCATGTTTTGACATTATTTAATTCTCATTTAATCAATATACCTAATGTTTGACAATAAAATTTTTATTAGGACTATCAATTTTGACTGTTTTAGAAAGCTTGGTGTCATTACAATTAGTGGCGTGTTAGCTTCATCTAAGCTAATTGTTGAAAGTTATATGATGTTATAGGGTTTTATGGGCATTATTTTTGCATTTGTTATGCTTTTATACTATTATGTAATGTTTACCATTTCTTTTTGGCATTTTTTGGGCATTGTCTTGATAATTCACAACATTATGAGACCATTAATACTACTCATTACCACAAATTCACTCTTAAATTGCTAAAAAGAATAATTGTTATTTCTATATGACATTATCATCTACAAAAATGATGTTGGTACAATATGTTTTGTGTTAAATACTCTAGTTTTGGTGTTTTGTGAAGACTTTTTTATGCCTTTGAAGTTGTGTGGGCTTTATTTGACAAAACCTTATAAAGTTAAGGTTTATAAATTGATTAATCATGATTATGTTTGTGTGTTGTAGGCAATTATCATGTTTTTTCTACTTTTTAAGGTTCATTTAACATAAATTACTAAACTTAGGGTTTATAAATCAATTAATCATGATTTAGTTGTACTTAAAAGGTTAATTATTATGGTTATTTGAAAAATATTTATTGTTGATTTTGGACATACAATAAGGAAATAACCTTATCAAATAAGTCTAATTTGAAAAATATTTAACACTTGATTGAATCTATTTATTTATTCTAAAAGAATACATTTTTCCTTTTATTTTATATAGCTTTTTATAATGGACATATATGATAGCTTTATAATCTTTCACAGTGGTAGATTTGTTTAGAAACCTAGGTTTACATAAGAAAGAGGCAATTTAAACATTATTAATAAGATAAATATGAATAGATTATTTGATGTAGAAGTAAGATATATATGTAAAAAGTGCATAGGTTATTACAACATTGAAATAATTTGCAAGATTCTTGAAAAGTCTTTACCTAAGGAATTAATACTAATGCAATGTAAAGATACAAACTACCTTTAAAAACTAATGGTTAACTAAGAGATAATGGACATATATTTAGTTTATAATGTTAATGTTTTGATTATGATAGATCTTTAATAATAATGATGACATCTAAGCTCCTATATAGGCTAATGTTCAAAGTGAATAGGTTGGATAACATAAAAGAGATGAAATTTGTATTAGCAAAAGGAAAGAGGTGATTATAGAGGCTATCTATATTAACTAAATAGCTATTAATATGGAGCATAAAGGTGAGTAAGCTACCTATATTAAAAAAGAGAATGAGATTCAACAAAAATTAAAGACTAATGTTTATCAGCTTTTTGGCCAAAAGAAATAGAAAATGATTGTCAACATGGAAATAAAAATTAGAGAAATCAATTTGAATAAGAGAATAATGTTTAAAATGTGCAAATATTTATTGTTAAAGAAGTCAACAATACAATTCCAAAGGAAGCTAATGAATCTAAAAAAAAGATAACATACACTGGTGTTATTGATTCTTTAACAGATTATAGTGATGAGGAATTAAGTGATGCAAGAAAGAATGTTAAGAAAGACTAATTGAATAAGGAGAAGAATAAAAAACTTATGCAAGTTGATAGGGCTGTGTCAAATGAAGATAAGTAAGAGGTTAATACTAATTAAGATAAAGTGGAGATTCCTTATATTGATAAAGAGTAAATACTAAGTAATGATCCTAGCAATTATGAAAATAGTGAAGACATGTCAAATAGTGGAAATGAGAAGGTTAGAAGGAGAAGCCATATGTCAAGATACAATCTAAGGTATCAAATTCCTTTATGAGATGTAGGGATAATGTTTGAAACTAAGCAAAAGTTTTAAAAATTAGTGTCAAAGTATGTTTTAGAGATAAGATTTCATACTAAATAAATGAAAAATGAAATAAGAAGAGTTACTATAAAGTGTTGTAATGGTTATCCATTTAAACTATCTTTTGTAATGTATAATGCTAAAAAGATGTTTGTCATAAAACACATGCTCTTAAGAATAAATGCAACAGGATAAACAAAAATAGAATGATCAATCTAAATTTTTGGCCAAAAAGCTAAGAAAAAGGTTTTTAGAGCAACTTGACATAAAGTTAAGGAAGTTGAAAAAGATGTAAAGAAAAGACTATAAATATTATATTAACTTAAATAGGTGTAAAACTATTAAATAAAAAATTCTCAAGGTAAATGATAGGTCTTACCTGAAACAACATACTTAATTATGTGACTATAAAGTTACTCTTTTCCAATTTAGGCATCATATACGAGATATTTGTAAAAGATAAAAAAGTTAGTGAGAAACCAGTTTTTCAATGATTTTATGTATGCTTTAATGTATATAAAAAATGATGGAGATCTAGATCAAAGAAAGTATTTGGTGTTGTTAATTGATTCTTAAAAAAAAGTGTAAAAGTGAGATTTGAAGTATTATGGGAAAAGATATAAACAATCAAATATTCCCTATAACATGAATTATTATTGAGATGAAGAAAAAAGAATTATGACTTTGGTTCCTTGAGTTTTTGAAAACAAACTTGTAAATACAATATAGAGGTGGAATCACAATCATTTTAGACAAGAAAAAGGTAAATTTTTAGATTTCTAAAAATAAATATTTAGACTTTTAATCATTTTAAGAATATAAGAATTTACTAAAATGTAATACAAAAGGATTTCTTTTTTATTTAAACAAAAAAGTAAAAAATTATTTTAAATGAATCATTCTTTTATAGAAATTTCTACTAAAATTTTTATTACAAATTCTTTTGTTTGATTGTATTTATCTTTTCTTCTTTAGTATGCCAAATTACTTACTTTTATTTGTTTTTGTTTATTATATATTCTTTATCAAGCATTTAGTTTCATAATTTACATATTTTGCCTTTTAATTTTTAAAAATAATTCATCCTTATTTACTAGTTATGTAAAAGTTTTACACATAATTAAACTTCATTTCTCCTATATATAATGCTAAAACATGTTATGTAAAACACTAGAAACTAACAAATTGCTAATTTACCATATAACTAGTATATTGGTTTTACGAGTGAAATTTAACAGGTTATGATTAATTTATACAACAACTTTTTAGTCTATGAGTAAGAGGCATATTTTTTAAATCATGTTAATGTCTTAATGTTATATCAATTATAATAAAAAAGAAAAGAACTTTTGGTTTTCTTCTTTATTTGCTATTAAATCTTAAACATGATATACCATAACCATTGTTTATAATTGCTTCATAACCATGTATTTATGACATTCACTCTTAATATGTTATTTTATATTCATTAGTTATGCAATTGTTTCTTCTCCAAATTTGAATAAGTTAACATTAATAGGTATTTTGAAATTTAGTTAGTCTTTATTCAATTATTTCAAATTATTTATAACTTTATGAATGATCTTAAATTTTTTTTAGTAAGGTTTATTAAAAATTATCTATTATTATGGTTTTCAAAAAGTTGAACATAGAATGCATGCATGACACATAATACATAAATTTAACTAAAAAAGTTGGATAGATTAGCCCTAAGTTGTATGAATGACTTGCTTAATGAGCCACTTAAGGTTTGATGTATAACATGTCTTAGCACTAAATGTCTAAGTGATATTGTAGACAACAATATGTGCAAGACTTTTAATAAATGGATCTTGGATGTAAGGCCAAAATTAATTATAAGCATGTTGAAGGAAATAAGAATAATAATGATGAAATGACTTATGAAACAAAGACTGTTAACAAATGAATATGAGATTTTGGTCTTTAGAATGAAATTTGTTGAATAGCAAAAGAAATTTGCAATTGAGTGCTTTTTGGCAAAGAATAGTGATAATGGATATAAAGTTATCGAATGTGAAGAAAAGTATATTGTATTCCTTAGAAAACGAAAATACACATATTTAGAATTACAAATCTCCTTAATATATATCTATATATATATTAAGAATTTTTATGGCCTATTAGGGAAATAGTTTTTTGTTTAAAGTTTGAGAAATAACCACTTAAACCATAAAAGGTTTGTGTCATACTTAGAAGAACTTAAAAGGATCAAAGAAAAAACAAAATGAGCAAAAGAAAGTCTCAGAATAGAAGCCTAAAGCATAGAAGCTATTTAGAAAAATGGTGAATTCATAAGTGTAATAATTGTGAACAAAAAGGACGTAATAAGACTTGTAAGCTTAGAAAAAATGTAAAATATGAGAAAGTAGCAAATGATGCATTAGTTGATAAAAGAAGATATTTCCAAAAGAAATATCTAAGAGATTTTGCACTTAATTAGGATTATCTATTTGAGATATTTTTATTTTTGCACTTATTATAAATTTCTTATTTGGGAGACTTTTATCTTTTTATTTGGGTTATTTTGGGATCTTCTCCTTTTAGAAGAAATTTTTTTCTTATTGTTATTTTTTTTCCTTTTAGCTAGCTCAATAAATAAGGTTTAATATTAGTTTTGTTAATCAAATTATCATAAATATTAATTTAATATAACATATTGACTTTAGTTTTATTTAGGTAAATTCTCGAGTTAATCTATATTTTTAAGTGAATTCCCACATTTTTTTAATCTAATATTTAGGTTTGTTTCTATTTTATAACAATTTGGTAGCAAAGCATACCACATGTAAAAAAAAAAAAACATCAAACACATAAATTAAGATAAAAAATTGTTCTTTTATTTTCCTAAAACTTATTAATTTATGGTTCAACTTTAACAAATAATAATGAATTTTATATAAAAACCAACTTTTAATCTTTTTAGTAATAATTCCTCAACTTTTTTTTTATTTATGATTCAATAATTTTGATGAATAATATTTGGAATTTTATCCATAACTTTCAGTCTTTCTAATGATAATCACTATTTATTTAATGATTATAAGTATTATATACTTTATATTTGATAAAAAAGATTAGAATTGATTATAATGTTTTGAGTTAAGGTTTCAAAAGGCCTTATGGTTAAGTCTACTAGGCTTATGGACCCTAAAATAGATTATGGGGATTCTTTTTAGATTTGTCTTACTAAGGTAGGATCTTAGATCCAACCGATAAAGTCCTAACCCTTTTATTTGTCACATGAACAATAAGACTTACTACATGTATCTCAATAACACATAAATATATTAAGTGCATACTTGGATAAAATAATGATTTTACACCTTATATCTACTTGAGAACCTTTTATACTCATATTTATTTGATTATAATAGTGTTAATGTTAGAGTCTCACTTTGACCCTTAGTCATGTGCTTTTATATAAGTATAAAACTTTACTTAACTTTATTTTAGCCTAAGTTTATAAGACTCTGTCTTGTGTCCTTTTAGTAAGCTCTTTATCAATGTTGAAATTATTGAAATTTGAATTGGAGATAGATATTTAGTTGATGGAATGAGTTATAAAATAATGGTAGATGTTAACCAATATATTATAATACATGAACACAAATACAATGTGATAAATATACAAAAATATAAAAATTCTCACAAAATTTAGATATATAGAAATTTTAAAATATATATTAGATATATTATATATATATTGTGACTTATAAAATTACATATAAGTGTGAAATAAAGAGAAAAAGATAAAATAATAAAGAAAGTGAGAATGTGAAATAAAAAAGAGGCATAGTAGTTTTATGGAATTTATGTATTAAAGAAATATTTACACAATACAAATTTTATGAATTTATTGGTATTTGATTCATGTTATACTCAAGTTTATTAAATTGTTTGAATTTTTTTCTCTTGTATTTTAATTAATAAAAATAAAATAAAATTATAAGTATTTTTTAAAATAAAAAATAAAATTAAGAGTAATTTATATTATTGAAAAAATAAAAAGGAAAAAAATTTAAATTAAGAATATTTTCTCTTTATAAAAAATAAATCTAGAAATATTTTTTTATTTAAAAAATAAAAATAAAAATTTTAAAATATATTTTATTTTATTATAAATTATTTTTTAATATTATTTAATTAGAAAAAGCTATAAATATTAAATTAGAACTTGAATTAGATATTTATATTTTTTTTAACATTTAACATATGATATCATATAAGTGTTTTATTAATTTTTTAAAATTTTAATAATATATATTTATATGTAATTTTATTCATAATTAAGCTTATATTATATAAAATATTTTTTTGTATAGTATAAAATATTTAGAAGCTGGATTTAAGTTTAGAGACCTTAATTTCTTGTGGGTAATTGATGAGATAAAAATAATTAACCTATGGGTAAAGCACAAGCATGAATCTCTCGAATATGAATTATATGGCAAGGAGAATGAGTAATTTCAAGCAAAGTAGGAGGGGCATTATGAGATTATGAATATATACAAGGGCCCTTGTCAATTATTTGAATGAGTATACTTTGCTCTATTTATAAACCCACAAAGCTTTTAGTACTATTACATCTAAGTCCAGATTCCAGAGATAGGGAGAGGGAACGACGTTATATAACATAACACCAAACGCGCTACTGCCAAACTATCGACCAAGAAAACAAAGGCAAAACCTCGAGATATCACCGTCTTCTCGAAACCCCCCACACAAAACCCTAATTACACACTCACACACACACACACAAAAAAAAAAAAAAGGGGGGGACAATTAAAGCTTTATTTTTAATATTCCCCATTCTCAAATCTAGGGATCCAGATAACCCGAGCCCTTCCTTCCCTCTCAAACCGGACCCAAATTCCTTCGAGGAACGTTATGGATTTCGACGAAATAGAGTATCTCGAGAAGACTGTGGAGGAAGCGGAGGAACGGGACGGCTCCAGGAAGACGAAGCAGAGCGATTCGAGCGAGAAGTTCAAGAGGAGTTACCGTAAGAGAGACGCCGACGAGGATATTGAGGCCGAGGAAGAGCGGAGGACTAGGAAATCGAGAGGCGACGAGGAGAACGGAGACAAATCTAAGGATAGGGAACGGCACCGCCGAGAAAGAGACAGAGATAGAGATAGAGATAGGGATAGAGAAAGAGACAGAGAGAAGGAAAGAGATGGTGAAAGGGATAGGGACCGAGAGAGGAGTCACAGAGAGAGAGAGAAAGAGAAAGAGCGAGAAAGAGAGAGAGAAAGGAGAGATAGAAATAGAGACAGGGAGAAAGAGAGGGAGAGAGATAGAAGAGAGAGGAAGGAGAAGGAAAGGGAGGATGAGGAAGAGAGAAGAGAGAGAAGCATGAGCAGGTCGAAGAGGGAGAGAAGCAGGAGCAGGTCGAGGAGAGATAGGAGCAGGAGCAGGTCCAGGAGGAATGAGGTTGACCCTGACAGAGAGAGGGAGATTCGGGAGAGAGAAAGAGAACTTGAACTGAGAGAAAGCAGGTGATGTCTCTACTCTATAGGTTTTCTTTTGGTTTTGGTTTTAAATTTTAATTTAAAGTTGCCTTGTAGTCTGCATCTGTAATTACTGAACACTTGAACTTGTTGAAATGCCCGATAACACAGGCATTTTTTAACTGATTTATATGGTCGACAATCAAGATAGATTGTATTGGCTGACACTTTGGAGATTGAAGAATGTGCTGCTTCCATTTATATTTGATTGAACCCTTAAATGTATCGTGAGATAATCTAACTCATTTCAACTAGGAGATTAACATGGTTCAAGCAAGTTTGTGCAGTACTTTACTTGAAATGGGTGCAAAATCTTTCATTGCTGCTATCATGAGTCATGGCTATACACTACATTTTGTGCATCATAGGTTGATAGTTGCCTGTGGAAGTGCCAAGTTTTTCATGGCCATAAAAATCTTTATGATATTCTGGCTATACAACTGCTTTGAATATCACTTATTGGGTATGTATCACTGTTTTGGTGCTTGATACCTATGACTATTTGCCTTATGCCTAATGACGTTTTGTGTGTTGCTTACTGGTATTCCATATGGTAATGAGACTGTTTGCTTTTGTTAGATATGCTTGTTTGAGGACCTTGAAAGAGGGTGACTTACCCATACGATATGGTGATGTGACAGATAGCTATATATCTATCTATGTATACTTATATATATATGTACTTATATATTATTTCTCTTCGTGACATGTAGTTTCACTGTCTGTTGATTTGTGTAGCGGCATTCCTCACAGAAACAGGCCACTTTGCCGTTCGGGGACAATTGGGACACTTTCCAACAATTTATTATTTTTTTGTGATACTGTATTTGGTTAATAATGTTTTTTAATGCTAGGAATTTTCTTTTAGTGTAAATGTTGATAATTTGACGCCTGCTTTATCTTATTGTAATCTTTTGGGTTGTAGGAGGTTTAAAGAAAAGAAAGAAGCGGTAGAGCCAGAGGTTGATCCAGAAAGGGACCAGAGAACTGTATTTGCATACCAGGTAGATGATTTGCATCTTGTTTTTATTTTTAACTATAATTATATCATTCAGATTGTTGTTTTCAATTATAAAATGAAGGGTGCAATAAACTATTTGGATTTGTACTGCTCTCTTTCGTCTTTTGATCCTTGTAAATTGGGATGACAGATGCCTTTGAAAGCAACTGAGAGAGATGTTTATGAATTCTTCTCAAAAGCTGGCAAGGTTAGCTTTATTCATTTGTTTCTAAATATGTACAGTTTAGAATCTGTGTATGCTATCTTATTGTGGTTATTCCATGTTCATATTTAGTATTATTTATTTATTTTTCTGAGTCAATGGAAATGTCTATGAGTTTAGAATCTCTAACCCTGTAATATGTCTTTGACCTCTAAATTATGTCTACAAGCGTTTGCACATTACAACTTACTTTGCTTTCTGACTTAAACGTATCTGCTAATGTTTGTTCCATTTTCAGGTGAGGGATGTTCGATTGATAATGGACAGGAACTCTAGAAGATCTAAAGGAGTTGGGTATGGACCTTTTTTTTCACCTGACCTTAAATATCATGTGTGTATACTTTTTTATTGTAACTGTTAGCAATATGCTTTTAAGAATCAAGTTTAACTGTACTCTTAAATGAACTAGCAATGCGATAATGATGAGGAATGATGGGATTACCTTGCACTCATGTTTAATCAATTCATGCTGCGCAGCCAAGGTAGATGATGTAAACCTAAGTTTCTTCTTCTTTCCCATTTTCAATTGCCTAGTACTTTTTTGGGCTGTACCTATTGCCCAAGGGCATAAAATTCTAAAGCATGAATAGTTCAACTTGTGATGTCCCCTTTGGTTTAAATTTTCTCAGCCGACTCAGATTAGTTCAATCTGATAAAGTTTTCTAGAGGACTAAATTTATTTAAAATATTATATTTGTGTTTCTGTGGTGGGGAGTATTTGGAAAGATGTAGGTTTGGGTTGGGGGATGAGGTTTTATTTTGCATCTTTAACCATCTTTAAGTTCTCTGTCTTATGCTTTTAGGAGTGAACTGATATTTAAATGCTTTTTCAGCAATCATTTGGGCAAAGGATTTGGATGATTTATTGTTGTTATCTGAATCCTCTACACAAGTATACGTCAAAGTATTGCTGGGGATGACTGCAGTACCTTATCTCATTCACTTCTGCGTTAGAGGCCTCCCTTGTTGTCTTGATCATTTTGAAATATACTTTGTCCTCATTTTCTTTTTTACTATGAGTTGACATATTCTACAACATGGGACATCAGATTCACCAAAAGCACCTCTGCTTAAGCTCTCTACATAGAATTCTTGTTTCCCCACATCCCTTTGCTTTAGGCTTTGTAAGTTTTGATTGCTACATTTTTTGTCCATTGTGTTCTGACAAGTTAATTGTAATGCACTGGTTTAACTGCAGGTACATTGAATTTTATGATGCCATGTCTGTCCCAATGGCCATAGCTCTTTCTGGCCAACTACTTCTTGGACAACCTGTGATGGTCAAGCCTTCTGAAGCTGAAAAGAATCTTGCTCAAAGTACTGCTTCTAGTGGAGGTACAGGGGGTGTTGGTGGACCATATGGGCCAGTTGATAGAAAGCTTTATGTGGGGAATTTACACTTTAACATGACAGAAATGCAGCTTAGACAGGTTGGATTGGATATTAAATTTTGTCTCATGTTCTTTTATGAATCAGAGCAAAATTAGTGGTTTTGATGTATTTAATTTTTATCATAAATGCGAATAAGATGATTTTGTACCAAGGAATGTGTGTTCTAAGACCAATGCTTCTAACACAAAGTGAGGATTATAATATTCCTTAAAAGAGTTTCCAGATTGGTGTCATTTGGGGGACTATTTTTTAAGTAAGCAGAAGACCATCTAGAATTCATTCTTAAACTCCTCACTCTTAATTTTGTTTTGGTTAATGCATCTCATAGTTGGGGAGGAAAAGTTTTATTGCTTGTATCTTCATGACTGGCATATATGCTATGTAAGGATGATCTACAAGTCTTTAGATATGACTGGTTTTCAAGATAGCTGAGGTGTTTTTTTAATTTGGATTCTTTTTCATGTTTTATTTTTTGTGTATCACTATTATTTTTTATCTCTTTATATAAGTAATTGAATTTTTATGTTTCATCTCAATCAGCATGCTGCATTAGTGCATCTCTTTCTCTCTCTTCATGTTGTTCAATTAGGAACTCGTTTGTTAGCCATTAAACCTTCTGTGTGCTGGTTAGAGATGCTTCTCTTTCTTCAGCCACATTTTGTAGAACCGGGATTGATAAATTCAATGGTTTTTATATTTCCTATGTGTACTTTCAAGTGGAAATGCCCAAGTTTGTTAATGTAGCTGAAAAGCTATCTTTAATTCAGATTTCTGTTATATATCTGCCAGTTTCTCATCTCTACTATGGTGAAGTAAATCTCACGTGTATCACTCCTGGATTGAGTTACAGAATATTCTTGTAATAATGTGCTTCACTGTGATTGCTCAGCTTTTTGAACCATTTGGTACTGTGGAGCTTGTGCAACTGCCTCTTGATCTGGAGACAGGACAGTGCAAAGGTTTTGGCTTTGTTCAAGTGGGTGATAGTCTCCAGCTCACTGTTTTTCTCCAAATATAAATTACTTGGCATTTTTTTGTTTACTTGTTCATTTTTCTGCAGTTTGCTCAAGTTGAAAATGCAAAGGCAGCGCAAAGTGCCTTGAATGGAAAGCTGGAGATTGCAGGACGAACCATTAAGGTTGACTTGAAAGTGTTTGAAGCCACAGGCTAAGATACTAAAGATCTCTTATATTCTGTGATGTTCCTTTTGTTGTCAGTGATATGTGTCCCTTCTGCTGTTGTTGCTGCTGCTAATGTTATTGTGGTGGCCATGACATGAGATTTGACGTGTTGCTTCTATATATATATAGGTATCTTCTGTTACAGAACATGGTGGGCAGCAAGACACAGTAGCAAAATCTGCGGATTTTGATGATGATGAAGGGGGTGGATTGGTGAGTAAAATGATCTTATAAATTGGCTGAATGATACACGCTTAATTTTTGCACAATGTGCACAAACTAATTTCAGTGGTGGTACTTCTTTATTTGAAGTGATGCTTAATTTTGAATTATAAATTTTTTCAGCCAGAGCAGCATTTTTATTGCAAGTGGTGCATTAGCTTTTGGGTCTGTCTTGTGAGGATGTGGATCAAAACTGGAAAATAGGTTTTCAAAAGCATTTGATGCATTAGACAGCAACTAGGTGCAGTTGGACGGCAAATCTATGATGCAAGCTGTTAGGCAGGAAAGCTGTAATATGAATCAGATTTTTCAGCCTGGTAAAATTGGTGGATAAGGAGACAAGACTAATAAATGATACACTTTAAAGATGGAATTTTTCATCTAACTTTCAAATTCAAAACTTGGAAGTTGAATTTCTTGATTTTATCACATTACCTTCTCAGATTTGTAGGCGGATGATATAAAGCATTTACAGAATGTGGCTGAAGTATAATTCTATTTATTTATTTTCTATGCAGGCTTTGAATGCTCAATCAAGAGCATTGCTGATGCAGAAGCTAGACCGCACTGGCATTGCCACGAGGTTGGTCTCCGGTATCCGTTTCACTTCCTTTTTGGTATCAGAATGTGTTCTTGTTCTTAATCTCTCTCTCTCCTCTCCTGCCCCTTTTCCTTTTTCCCTTCCTAGTATTGCTGGCTCTCTTGGAGTGACTGGGGTACCTGTGCCTAATGGGTCAGCTCCAACTCAACAAACCATTAGCTTACCTATCCCTGGACAAGCTCCCATTGGGGCAGCAGCTCTTCCTGCACAAGTTTTCCCTGCTCCAGCATTTGAACTTATTGGGCAACCCAGTGAGTTCTTACTGTTGAAGAATATGTTTGATCCAGCCACTGAGGTTTGTGATTCTTCCTTTTCATCTATTTCCTTGTCGTATCAACTACTTGATAGTTTTATAATTTTTCAGACAGAGCCAGATTTTGATATGGACATTAAAGATGATGTCGAAGATGAATGTTCAAAATATGGTCGGGTGAGAGAGATTTATGTTGACAAGTAAGTATGGCACAATGAACTCATGTTCAAATCTATTTTGTTGTGCTTTCAATTTATGCAGTAATGTATCAAGCTTTAGAAGTTCTCCCTTGGTCCAAAATTCTTTGATACCAGTAATCCTAAAGGGAAATTTGTAGGCTTGTGGAATACAGTTATTTAATTTTTCTCATGTTATTTTGGTTCTGCTACTTATACCTGTTAACCACATGTCAACATGTTGCACCTACTTGGAAGAAAAGATGTAGAAAGAGCATAGGGGCACTAAACTTGTGCTAATCCTTTGTTCAAGGCCATCTTCATGTAGAATGAGAGCATGACATACATTGTTCAGTCCCCACCCAAATCCTCCCCTCAAAAAAAAAAAAGAAAAAAAAAGATTAACATGCCACTGTTGCCTTTTTGGATTAACTGTTTTCTAGAGGTTTTTATACATTCAACAACCAAACAACTTTACCTAGCTGGTCTACATATTGTGCATATGTTGCTTGACCTCCAGTTGAATGAAGTAAATAGAATTAAAATTTGAATTGTTGCAAGACCCTGAACATGGACAATGGAATTTAATAACATTTCAAAGGTGGTATAAGGATTGGATTTCAGAGACAGTAGAAGTAAAAGGCACTTCTAATATGTCGAGATTGTAATTCCATGTTTTGAGCTCACTGTAAGATTGGCCAGGCCTGAATGTTAATTTATTGAAGTCCCATATTTTTCAGAGCTTAAGCTTTTAGATTAGGTTTGTACTATCTTTAACCTTTTTGTTAACTCTGAGTGCAAATAATGTGACTGAAGGCTGCTGTAGGTATGAAAGTTGTAGCTGCAGAGCGTATGAAAATATCCCATAGAATGATGGTCTTTGTTGAGCGCTAACCTTAAGGTTGTTTTATTTGATTTATAGGAACAGTGCTGGCCATGTCTATCTACATTTTGAAAATGTGGAAGCAGCAGGTAGGGCTCAACGGGCAATGCATATGAGATGGTTTGCTCGCAGGTCAATTTCGGCAATTTTCATGGTAATTTAGTTTCATCGGCACATCAGCCACTTGATTTGTTCATAAGTTGTAATGTTGCTATGGATATTTATTATCAGAGGCTACATGACCTGTGCGCCTGAAATTAACAGGACTGGATTTCTGAAATAACTCTTAGCCTTTGGTATTTCCATGAATCATTTATTACTGCTTCTGACAGATTATTTGGTATTTGCATTCTTTTGTGCAGCAACCACAGGAATGGGATGCAAAATTCAACAAATGAAAGCTTGAACAATTGCTTGCGAGTGGGATGCCTTGAAATAGCTTTCAGCCCAATAGTCATGACTGTGCCGACTGGAAGCTTAGGTTTCTGGTCTGCTCTTTTTATCTCCCTAGAGAGAAATATTTTATAAATTGTGATTGAAACACAATCATGTGTTTTCCTGCCCTGCAATTGTACTCCAACTCTTTAAATTTGAAATTTTGAGCCTCTGTACGATTTACTAATTGGTCAATATTTGTAACTGATTCACTGTGAAGGGTGGCTTCTTATTTGTCGTGGATTCTTAGGTATAATGGATGAAAAATTAGTTTGTAAGCCAAAGGTTTGCTAGCACTTGTTCTCAGTTGCTGACTTAAGTACTTGCCGTAATTGTCACGAAATGTATTTATATCATCTCGGATGTGTACTATTAGCTACAGGTTCCAAGGTTCGACTCTTGCCTCCACAAAATATTGCGCAAGAAACGCAGGTATGATCCAGCATTGTAAGGTTGAGGGGTTAACGGTTCCATTTCCCGATGTCTTCTCAAGGTAAATGACTGGGTAAAGCCTATGGGATCAGACAATTTTTCGAGCTGGAGGAGGTCACGCTAATACCAAGTGATTTAAATTTTTCGTATGTATCTTGAGGTCAGGTTGGTTAGTATGGTTAGAGGTTGGTTAATGATTAATAATAAATAGGGGTTTGGGAAGCTGGCGTTGTACTACTACTGGGTTGGAAATTACAATTCCTCCATTTTGGGAGGATCAGAGAAGGGGATACCAAAACTTCTCCCTTCACCTTTTAAGGGCTTCGGCCACTCGTGCTTGCCTAGTTGGTTATGCTTGATCGTGGCTTGACTTTTAAGAATCTCTTCATAAATCATTGCGGTATCAATTTCTGTTCATTCTATGAAATACTGTCGGAAATTGAAACTGCTGGCTTAGAAACTTACGCTCTTTTATTATTATAATCTCTATTTCGAACATGGAATAATCAGCTGTAATAGTTTCTATCGTAGCTTCTATTCTGAATCCAATTTGAGAAGAAAGTCAAACATGAATTTAGAGCGTGTGTTTCATAAAACATCGAAATGAAAATGAGCCTATGAGTTAGTTTTTATTTTTGTATTAAAAAAAAAAGGGTGGGGGAAAGGAAAATCTTATATTCATCTCTAAAGCATTTACAAGTATAAAGAAGGGAGCGTGTTGCGTTGGATATTTCCGACACCTGAATAAGACAGGTCTGACTTGGTTTACATGTGTCTATAAAAAAGGATAATTAATAAATCTAAAATACATGTGTTGGATGCAAAATAGGGCATATGTCCAACATGACGAGAACACTCTACTATTTCTGCAACTTTTTTCTTATAAAAAAGTTAAAACATTTGATTTTTCCATATTCAATTTATTATTGTCAGCTTTGTTAGTTTGAATGTGTTATTATTTTTTGTTGTAATTATTATTCTACCTAAATCATTAGTTTACATCTTATAATTTAGTGTGCCTGTCACAACACATATCATACCCCTAACTAAATCCTTTAAGAAACATAAAATAGGAACCTTTGTTTTTGTTGGTCCTTTTTTTTTTTTTTTTTTACTTTTTGTTTGGTCTATGAGAAAATTCATTGAGTGGTATGTTATGTAATAGATGTAATACTTTTAATTCTCATAAATTATATGCTCGATTCTTAAGATTAGAATTTAAAATTTCAAAAATAAATATCTAAATTTTTAATTACTATGATGTCCTTTAAAATCCAAAACCTTAATATTACCGGTTTAAAATTGCTATGCAACCTAAAATGGAAATCAAATTGGTGCAATGATAGAATTTATTCTATTGATGAACAATTTGAGAACAAATAACTAGGGTACTACAAAGACTTGATGAAACCAACCAAGAGCTTAATAGTATTCTTATATGAATAGGAGATGTTTAAGCATATCTCGCTTAAATCAAGTTCAGTCAGCAGAGTTTTATAATTTAGAATAGAAGCTATTTAAGGTAGCATTGATTCGCCTTAGAATTGTTGTTCAACCCAACGAGAAAAGAGATAAAAGGTTGGTCTTATTAGCAATAGAAGAGCTATAGATATGAAATTCATAAAAAATTGTCTAGATTGACTAGATCTTTAAGTAAGATGACTTCAATCTCTTTTAATCATAATGATGAACTTGATATTATAGATTTTAATAGGTAGACATTGCAAATAGCTAAAATAAAGCAATAATTGCAAAATTAGAACATACTTAAAGTGTCCAAAAGGAATGTGTATAGAATAGGAACTTTCAACAATTTCTTTAATTATTACATTATTAATATAGTAGAGAAAACTCATCTTGTTTATCCCACTGTTCATGAAGCCAGTCTTATACCAAACGATATAGATACTTATAAATCATCTCATCAATTTTTACATGTAGAATTAGTTTGTTATGAATGAAATTTTCAAAATCCTTATACTAAATTTACTATAACATATATTGACGATGTTTTAATATTTCAAAATTCATAAAAGAAAATTTTGTACACTCACAATTTGTTTAAAATATAGTCAAGAATAATGGATTAGTAGTTTTTGTAAGAAAAATGAAATTGGGACAAACAAAATTTAGATATTAGGATATAATTTTCATAAGGGAATAATTACTCCAATTGACATATTTAGAGAATTTGGTAATAAATTCCCTGATGAAATAAAAGAAAAAAAAAATCAATTACAATGATTTTTAGGTTACCCGAATTATATGGTAGACTTTATACCGAATCTAAAAACTATATATTTGCCATTATATAATAGACTTAAGAAAAATACCCCATAATAGAATAAAAAATGACCAAAACTATTATAAGAATAAAATCGGTAATTATAACATTATCAAGTTTATGAATAACTTATTCAAATGCATTTTAAATTGTAGAAAAGCGATGGCTATGGAGGAATATTAAAACAAAGAATTGAGAAGGAAGAATTTGTGGTAAAATACCACTATGGAATCTCCAATTGCATTATTCAACTGTGAAAAAAAAAAAGATTTTAAGCATAGTTTTATGTACAATGACTTTTCAAGATAATGTATTTAATAAAAGATTTTTGTACCATATTGATTGCCAACATACAAACTTTATTTTAAAAAAAAAATGTTAAAAAATGTGTTTATAAATAAATTTTTGGTCAATTGCAATAACTAATTTGTAGTTTTGATTTTGATATTGAACATTTAAAGGAAAAATCGAATTGCTTACTAGATTTTTTTTTTCTCAAGAATTTTCTATAGAAAAATGTTACTAAGATGAATAGTGAGGAGTGTGTTACTAAAGAATCCGTTAAGATCCTTGCCCTAAAAGCCAAAGAAACAATTCAGTCTTGGTAAAATTGCCAGTAATTACACCTAGGGATGTTACTAAGACTATTAATCCAAAAAATTACCAACAAGCACTTTAGCTAAGACCACAATCTACACCTACTTCTATTACTACAAATGTCACAAGACCAATACCTCTAGTTATGTTAAGTCATCCAAAATTCCCTTCTTCGCAGGCATCTACTTCTCAAGTTGCTAAAGGACTCCTTTGATTTCCTATGTTAAACCTGAAACCATTCTAGTATGTTTATTAAAGACAGAACAGTCTGTTCCAAGCAAACCTCCATATTTTAAACAAATTACTTCCTAACGTATTTCCTTATGGTTCGCCGTGCTTACATGAAATAAGAATCGATGCTTCGAAGAGTTTGTACTCATAGAATCTAAGTTGATTTGAGATTGTTCATATCTAAGAACAAGAAAACATTGATCGGATTGCCTATTTCAAAGTGAAAATATTAAGAATCCCATCCCTCAGAGACTATAGTAGAATCATTTATGCCAAAGACAACGAAGCAGCTTCTTTCTATTATAAAAAGTTTTCTCAAGAGTCGTTCCCTCATGCTTTCAACTATCATGATTACATTGCAGCCTAGACGAATTTCTTATTATCAATAAATTGAAATCTCTTATGGTTTCTTCATTTCCAACATGAATTCAATGAAGAATTTTCGACTTGGCTTTGTGAATGGTGGAAATGTTTTGATCTCAACCAAGAAATCTTTCCAAAAGAAGAAGCCATATTCCTGATGGAGAAAAGCAAGATTCAAGCTGATTTGGTTTCATGTGCATCTCCTAAAGAATTCAAAGAAAAATTAAAGACAACCTTATCACAAAATTATGAGGAAGAATCTTTATTAGTGGACAGTTGCTTCGATAATTAAGATCGAGAATATGACTTTAAGATGATACAACAACTTTATGGTTAAAGTAGAGAATTTATTCAACTTTTTTAAAAAGAAGATGTATGCCACACTTGTCGGCTAGTATTACTAATTGCAAGCAAGGATGTCTAAACTCGTTTATTCATTTTTTATGTAATCAATGATGTTAGTCGAATTCACAACTTATTCAAATTCGTTTTTATGTACTATATAAATAGAGGAAACTGAGAAGAGAGGGGGAGTAGGAGAAAAAAAGAGAGATTGAGAGAAAACACGTTCAGGCAAAAACCAAGAACCAAGAAGGTCAATTTATCAAAGTTCAAATCTTTGTAAGTTTGTTATACCAGAAAGCTATTCAAATATTTGAAAAGAGTTTATTTTTATTTTTTTTCTTTCTTATATATTATTTGATTTTGAATATTATTTTGATATTTATTTAAAATAAGATTAATTCTAGAAAAACTGAGTTATTCTAAAAATTATGAAAAATATTTCTTGATTTATTATAAAAATATCAATAAAATTACTTGATAAAACACTACTAAAATTAATCACTTTGACAAGAATAGTATTTTGTGATAAATTAATAAAAAAATTTCATGATATTTGGCATTATTCAAAAAAAAAAATATTTTGACAATAAAAAAGAAGCTTTTAAAAAATTATTTTATTGCATATGTTGGGTTTCCTAAAAATACCTATATATACCTTATGAATTAGATCCAAATATAATGATATCAAGGCTAAAGATTTATTTAGCAGGGAATGGGCTCTCAAATTCTTCTAAATTATAACATTCTTTGTCAGATTTTTCAAATTTGTCTCAAGTTTTGCTTCTAAATCACAACATAGTCTTTATGCTCTTTTATCAAAATGGGAGTTTTCATGACTTTTCAAACTCATCTCCATTACTATTAATTGTCTTAAAAAAACACATATGGATCTTACATAGATCTATTTGGAGAATCTAAGCCAAACTCTAAGTGTTGGTCTTTCATAGTTTTTAGGCGCTTCTTGAATGTCTCTGGAGTTTTTTTTTTTTTTTTTTTTTTTTTTTTTTTGAGACAAAGCAGAAAACAACTTCTTCATTCCATTGAAAGATATTTAACGAGGCATCTTAAATACAAACAGATTTTAATAGAAAATTAAAATGATTGCTAATTACAAGGCATGATCTTCCTATTCACAAACCATAAACAAGAACCACTGACACACAGCTAACTTCCTAAAAATTTGCTAGACATGGCATAATCAGTTTTGACTGCTTCCTATGCACATCTCATTCTTCGGTACACGTCAGCAATCCATGTCTGCATAATGTAGCTAATGAGGCATTCATGCAACATTCTCCTCCTTGACTCAACAGCTGCTGAGGCCATAGTTTGGTTCTTAAAGCTTCAAATCTAGCTTTGGATAACACATTTGCTATTTAATCCTCAGTTCTGCAATAAAGCAAACCGACTTCACCTTAAGCCAAATCAAAATTGCCAAATGGCAGCTCATGGACTTGCCAAATGGGATTTTATTGCTCATCATTTTGTTGTTTGGATAGAGGGAACTCCCTTTGTATTACAAATAAGGTCCTTAACAATGTAAAAGAACTTTCTTCACATTAATGAAGGTATATTAGCAATTATTCACAGGAATTTATGTTGTCGTATGACATTTGCTAGTAAATGATACAAGGTTAATTAAAAGATATGATGTATATGATTAATCATAGGTGGCATAGGGGAAGAGATTGGTCAACTTGTAAGTTGCTATGGCGTTTTACTTGCAGTTGCCTCACGGGAAAAAATGTAATTGGAGCCATTAGCAAGACAAGTTAGTGGTAGGATAACAAATCGAATTTTTGAATGTACAAAATAAATAATAAAAAAAAAATTTAATGAAAAACTCTTGAGAGTTTAAAATCGTTCTTACAACATATTTGCTAACATGATTAAGCCCCTACTTTTTTTTTTTTTTAATTCATGTTGATTTAGAAAAAAGGAAAAATAAATAAAATATTCAAACCATTTGTCCTAACAAGAGGCATAATTGTCATTTTATACAAATAAATTTTCTATCCTTCTACTTTCTCATTATATCAAAACAAACATTTTACTTCATACTATTTTTTTCATTCTTATTTCTAATCTATCCAAACAACTATCAAGAAAATTATTATTTTTAAAATTTTCTCACCATTTTCTTTCACATCCCTATTATAAATCCAAACACACTATTAATTTTTTGGCATCAAGACTTCACTTGACTGCTGCATAACTCTCATTGTTAATTTTATAATTTTCTTTGTAGTGCAATAGATATTATAATTTAAAGATCAACCTTATAGTTTTAAATTTATTTAAATAAAATAATGCTTAGAATGTATTAAATTTATATTGTATCCATAAATAATTAAAGTAAAAATAAAAAATATGCCTAAAGTGAAGGCTTTTAGGTAGTAGTTGATGAAATATTGTCTCCCTATCAAAAAGAGACTATTACTAACCACAGATTCTAATAAGGAAGATGTTTACTCACTTTACTTTATTGGATACAAGTCAATTGCACATTTATTTCTTTATTGTCACTGCATTTGAATAATGTGATGTAGATGTCTAAGATAATGGGGTATTTCCTAAGCAATTTCAAGCTAGATAAAAGGCACGTGAGAGTCACGGTGTGGTGTGGGTAATGGTTACACATCAAAGGAAATATGACTAATGAGATTCTATGCAATTGTGTAGTTTATTTGGTTAAGGAGAAATGAGCATATTTTCATGGTAATCCAATTTCAGTCAAGAAAACAAGTGATCTAATTTGCGCTATGCTATGGTGGAGGTCTAAGGTGAAGTGGTCGTAGTGTAACTTCATATTGAACGAGTTCATATTAAATCTCCAAGGTGTCCTCCCAACGAGGAAGGACAGGATACAACCACAGGACTTAACTTAGTCTTTGCCCCAGAAGGGTACATACAAATTTAACAAGAATGTCAAAATGATTGATACATATGGGATGCCCAGTATGAGGGTATGCTGTAAGACGATGATGAAAAGGTTAAGCATTAATGAGGCGAAGCTACTTACAATCAAGGAAACAATGGATTTGTGGAGTCAACGGAATGAGACAAGAGGGGCTCCGTTAATCATCGAAAGTTATTGTTGAATTATGGTTGCATCCAAGGTGTCCTCTCATCAATGTTCCCTGTTATCAACAATAGAACTAATGACCGAGTGACGTTCATCTTCCAATCATGTGAGTGTATCTACTTGCAGATGCATTGCCTAAATAGGGTAAGGCCCACTATATGGACTTAATGGCTTGACTCTAATAAATTATGCTTGTCAAATGCTATATGTATTATGGTCATATATCAATGGGTTTCTACAATGATAAAAGTTTGTGTGCATTTTTTGTTGGCAAAGGTGACTTTTTGCTTGTGACTTAGTGCAATTGTAAGGGTTCCTGCATAAATAAAACTTAACATTCAAAAAAAAAATAAAAATTCACTTATAAAGTGAGAATATGCATAATGCCCATAAATAAATAAATAAATAATATAGTATTTAATGAGAATTTTGTATCTAGTTTGATTCTAAGTTAAAAAAAATACAAGGGTAATTAACAATGTCCTTTTTTTATTTGAAATTTTATTAAAATTTTAAACAAATATTAAAAGTAAATGTAATATGGTATTACAATCTTTTCCATTATAATTTAAAATTCTAACATTTCTTGCAATGTGAGATAATATAGATTTGATAAAACAAAAGTTTTATTTTTTAACTGTAAGGATTATAGGAAAACTAGCTATGTCAAATGACCTTTAAAGAAAACAAAATAGAAAAAAAAAATCTATCTAAAAGAACATAGACAACCGATAATGAACGGTGACTTTTCTATATATATCTAGAGCAAGAAAAAGGTACAATTCACCATTCATCTTATGTCTTTGACTTTTGGGCCAATTTGTTACTTAAGAATATGCACACCATTTAAGTGGGCCAACTTGTTACTCAAGCTATGCATTATGATTTAGATGTTTTTTGTTTAAAAATCAAAAGTTAAAGTTTTACATTAAAAATGAGTGCATTCAGCCCGATTAGGTTAACCAATGTAAACAATTGACCGAAATGTTTTTTGGTTGACCGTTTAAAATACCCTTTCTCCTTTCCTTTTTTCAAAATCATGAAAATCCTTATTTTTAAACATATTTCTTTTTTTAAACCTAAATCATAGATAAACATACTTCAGTTGAATACAATCTTTTTAAGGTGTTTTTTAATAAAATGACATATTTCAATATTTACCAAAGAAACCAAATGACATATCTAATTTTAATTTTAAAAATATTCCAACAATCTCCCGTCATTTTGAAAATATAACCAATCCTCTATAATTATAAAAGTTAAAGACATAAGTAAATGTGTCTTATAAATTGAAACTTTACATAGTGAAATGTACATTACAACAAGTTTGAATAATATGATAAACAAGTTTTGAACTAATTATTTTTATTAACAAGTTGTAGAACCAATTCACACAAATTATAGTACAACATTATACTTCTATTTTAAATAATTAACATATTAAAGATTATTTTATTCATATCATTTTAATGAATGTTTTAAAGTCAAACTCTTCAACTTATTGGAACGAATTAAACATTTCATATTCATATAAACAGACTAAGACCCTTATTATAAAGCACCTTTTTATTCTATTAAGAATTTTTAAAACTCATTCTCTTAATTTAATTGTGGGTACCAAGCACTATATAACCCTAAGATAAAAATGATTTGTATAATACTTCATTTATATTGATGATATACTTTAACTCATTGAACTCAATACTTAACATTATATTAAGCATTAAATTGAGTTTTTATCATAAGTGATTCATAAGTTCGAATTTAATCTATCCCTTTTGTGTATTATTAAACAAGACTCTCATTAATTCTTTAATATCATCGATTAATTAATTGACATTTATATAATCTTAATCAAGTAGTTAACATCTCATCCTTTCACTAGAAATGTCATAAGTTCAAAATTTATTACATACAATTTTTTTCCATGTCTTTTAACCAAAAGATATATGTAACAGTTAACTATCAATTAATAATCCAATAAGATGACTTGGCTTAGCAATTACCAAGGTATCATTAGTTAATATCCCTCTTAGGTCTTATGGGTTTTAGGATTAATAGTTATGACTTTTCTAAGCAACTAACCATTGATGTAACAATAATGATGCATAGTTTTTTCGTCTATTAATTTCATGTTAGCCTTATAAATTGTAGGCATCTAGCATTTGAAAATGAGGGTTGTGCTCCATTTGATTATGACTTTTTTTAAGTTAACCAAAACATTAAAAAGATGCGTGACATAATGATAACATTGGATCCTTTTAATTTGAAATCAATCAACATACCAATTTAATCTCCATTGCCACTATTTTTTTATTAAATTAAATAATCAAATCTTTTTTCCGTGAGGTGCAATGTTTACACAAAAATCATAAAGAATTTACAATTCTTTTAGAAAACCTTTTATGCCTTACTTATATTTTTCTTTTGTTTAGGAATTAATAATTCCTTATCTATGGCTTTAACATTCCTTTATGATGTCTTTTTTCACACCAGATTAATAATTCTTTTTCAATATAATCAATATATGTAAATCATTATATATTTTTAAAATATGTATATGTGAAAAAATTATTTTGATCATTATCCATAAAAGCAATATGCAACCATGATAATTATTCAAACATGTAAATAATGTAAAAATCATAATCATAATTTGATTTAATATTTTTTTACATAATTAGGAAGAAAGAAATACCTTAATCACGTTAAGACATACTTAACCATTTCACGACATTATAAGCTAATCTTTCATCATTCTAATTACAAACTAATTTGTCTTAACATTGTTAGATCCAAAAGTATAATTGTACAAGAATTGAAAGAATTGTTTCAAGTTATGTATCCAATGTCACTTTCCTTAAGAAAAATTCGATCTCATAATAATGCAATCAAGTTAAAAACAACATATTTTTATTAAAAGGAACACCACTATATATATAACGATCCAAGGGTTATTTGGTCAAGAAAGATGTCTCTTTAATTTAATAGACTTAACTATTTAACCAAAAAAATATGTCTTTTAGATACAATTATTTGATCAAAAAAGATATCTCTTGCATTTAATAAACACAACTATTTAGCCTCAAAACATGTCTCTTGGTACCAATAGACATGACTATTTGATTAAAAAAAAAGTCTCTTAATACCAATAGATACAATCATTTTAAAGTGACATTTCAGAAAATCACATCTTTTAATAACTACAAAATAAACTAAAGGACATATATAATTTTAATTTTGAAAATGTTCTAACAATTGCTCCTTTAGCTTTTCAAGATACACCACCATTAAGTTACTCTAATTCTAAATTTATAAAATTTCTAACTCTTAAGGATTATTCTAATATGTTTAATAAGAAGAATATGCATATTGATTGACCGCTTAGACTTAATTCTAAGCTAATAGATTTTGAGATGACTTTGTTCATCAAAAGTGAGTAGATTTTATTACTTTTGAAAGTCAATATTACAATGAGACAATTAGATTATTCTTTGTAAATATTAAGATAATGATGCTTACACAGAGATTACCTCATATGTGAATGGTAAAAAGGTGAAAATCACTCTTAAAGTGATTGTTAATAAATTAAACTTAACCTTAAATGGTGGAAGTGTGAATTTGAGTAATATTTGAATAATGGTAAGTTTAGTTTATTAAAGTAGTTGAAATTGTGTTTAAAAAACAAGAAAATGTCAAAGAATAAGATACAATTGTCAAAAAGCCTATTAAAGTTTTTTCATTGTCTATAAGATTTAGGATTGTACAAAGACTAGTTACTTATAACATCAATTTTTAATGGAAATCATTTTAATTATATGTGTGCATTGGCATATATTCTAAACAAGGACTTTTTTTTAGCTTGCCTTAACATATAATGAACATCATTGGGATAAAAAGCATAAAGTCAAAAATCTTTCTATAGTGTGCATTTAAGTGATTTGTTGTTAAAGTTAAGAATATCAATTACTAATGTGGTCCTATTTGATTTCAGTAAGGAAAAATACATTAGAACTACTTCCATTATGTAGATAAAGTTGGTAGAATTTGAAGGTATGTAGTCTACACCTTAAGTGATCTAAGACCGAGTACTAGTCCATCATTCATTCCCTAAGCTCTTATAGATGATGAGAAACCTTTAATGATTAAAGAAATTGAAGAGCTTAAAGCGTAAATGACAGGTTTTAAAGATGACTTTGATCAATTTAGTGTTGAAGTACAAGACCATTAAGGATCCTAAGAAATTATATGACCATTATACTTGCCTTACTACAAGAAGAAAGTACTATAAACTTGAGCAAATATGCCAAGAATAGGAAGCAATAAAAACATGACCTATTTCAATGATGCCAAAAGAGGAAAAAGAGAGATGATTAATGATACACCTTTGATAATTATTTGATGGACATGGATTTTTGGCATAATTTGTCTTTTATTATTGTCCGAACAATTATCCTTTTCTCAAAAAGTAGTTTATATGTAATGCTCATATTTATATATCTCAAGACCTCCATTTCTCCAAATATGACTATGTTATGAAGTCATTGCTCTCTCCAAATGGTAGCATGTTATGGTATACAACATTCATGCTTATAAAGGGCAAAACCTCCCTTTTTTATCTAATGTGAAATTTTGTTACAATATGTTCTTCAAGAAATTTTGCATCATTATTTAATATTTTATTCCTATTATCAATCATAATTATCATTATTAAAAAGTAAGATTGTGATAGTCAAAATAATATATATTCAACTACAAATTAAATATACCATGATTAACTAAGTATATTTAGGTCATATATCATTTTGTTAGAAAGTTCCTGTCACAAAGAGAAGTCTTAATCTTATAGCAGACAATTATGCCACGAAATCTATCCCTACAGTCAAATTCAAACATTATTTGGATTTGAATGGTTTCCCTAATCACTAAGGTATGAAAAAGTATGATCTTTAATCAATTCAAGGTTTGCAGAGATTTTTTGACGAAGACACAACTTTGATTGAGTCAAAAGGCGAAAGAAATAATAAAGGCATTAACGATGCCGTATCCATGTAGCTGTCGACAAGGTCTGAAAAGGAAGACTCATGGCAGATGTTGAAGTGGAGATAAATCTGAAGAATTTGATGGAATCTTTAAACGTAAATGACCTTTTCACGCCTTTTTTTTTTGGGCCCTTTAATTATAAATTGGACGATACCTCTTGATGAGTGAAATAATTAAAAGTTTTTTGGGAAAAAATTACTAAAAGTTTAGCGATATTTGGTATATGTGAATTTTGAGAAGTAAAATTTATTTAAGTGTAGTTTATAAATTTTTTAATATTTTATAATAAAAAAATTTGCTAATCATTATTATCGTAGACTAAAATATCAAAAAATATAAAATCTTCTATTTTTGAATTTAAATATAATAATATTTTTATTATTATTCTGACAATTATTATTGTACCTATATAATCAATTCATCTCCCAGAATCTAACGCATGTGTCACAGCACAAATCATACCCCTAAACCCTTGAAGAAGCAGAAAATGGGAATCCTTGTTTCTCTTTTTTAATATCCCGAGAGCCATATGCGAAAAGTGGCATTTTGTGTATATTATGTTTTTCATCCTTTTTTTTTTTCATTTTTCCATTGGTTTTTATTTGTTCTATAGACCGTGATTTCTATGTTAGAATTTTTTTTTATGAAATTTATAATTTTTTTCATAATTAAAACTCAATACTTGAAGGATAGAAATATTTTCTAAAAGGCTTTTCCTCCCGCCCCCTTCGTTTCTTAAACACAAAAGCAAAATTAAGGGTCCCCAGACGTAACCTTTAGTGTACAGTAATGGAATTCTTTCTTTGATAAGTTGATTTTCCGTATAGATTGTGGTTACAGCAAAGCCACGGCAAACTTCCTGTGTCTTTGGGCAACTCAAAAGGCAGCTTTAAGTGCACACCGCCCAACTATTACATCTTTAAAAAAAAAGGAGAGATTTTACTCTAACGACTACATTTTAGGAGAAGTTAACGAAGACGATGACACGGAAGAGTTGGGAATTTTTTTTTATTTTTTTTGAGTTTTACGGAGCTAAATTTTCGCCTAGTTATCTCTCCAAGTCATCTAATTTGTAATATTAGAATGCGATGTCAGTTTTTATAGAATCCATTAGAGTTGATTGAAACCATAAAATTAATAAAAATTGAAGTACACGTAGAAATTAAAAAAAAAAAATTAAAAACTCTATTATGTTTTTAGTAATTAACTCTTAATTTTGTTGGCATCAAGATTCGACTTTGCTGCACAATTCTTGTTGTTAATTTTACAATTTTCTTTACCGTGTGATAAATTTTATAATTTAAAGATTAATACTTCAAGTTTTAAATTTCTTTAAATAAAATAATGCGTAGAATGTATTAAATTTATATTGTATTGATAAAAAATTAAAAAAAATATATAAATAAATAATATAACTTCCTCAATGTACAAGTTATTCACTTATAAAGTGAGAAGATGCCGAATGACCAGCAATAAATAAATCCTGCCATTTTTAATGGGATTTTCGTTAACTATTTTGGTTCCAATGTGAGGGTAATTTAATATACCTAAATAAGGGTAGAGAACTATTAAGGCGGAACTGAGAAATTTGAATTTGAGTTCCTGTGTTATCAACGAACCTCCACATGGCGCTATTTCCTCCGCTTTGACTGAAAAAACTAAAAAGACAATCGGTAATAAATGGCGACTTTTCTATATATTTCTAAACCACAGAGAAAGGGTATAACTCGCCAATCATCGTATTCTTTGACTTGGACCAGCTTGTTGCTCAAGAATATGCACACCTGTCAATGCCAATTAAACACGTCAATGCCAATTACGAAGGCCCCGAGAAGATCATTGTCTGCACAAAGAAAACAAGAGACGTAACCATCCTCCCTTCCCTCGTAGCTCAAGGCGCACGTTTGGGTCAAGGTTGGCGTCGAATGTTGTCCTCTTAAAAGACCTATAAATACAAACAGCCTCAACTTTCTTCTTCCCCACACTAAAAGGCACGGAGATACATAAGATTTTAGTAACATACACAATATAGACAGGTCGAGAGAGAATTATTATGGAGGAAGTGGTGATAGTAGGGGGTGGCATAGCGGGATTGGCCACGGCACTAGCTTTGAAGAGGGTGGGGGTTAAGGCTTTGGTGTTGGAGAGATCAGATGTGCTGAGAGCTTCGGGTTCGACACTGGGCCTCTTTCCAAATGCATGGCTTGCACTCGATGCTCTCGGCGTTTCTCACAAACTCACTCCCATTTATTCTAATCACGTAAGGTACTTTTTAATTTTTTTTTTTTCCTTCTTTGACGGGGTTTGAATATCGAATCGTAAAATTGAGGTAACCTGTAATTGTTTAATTTGTGGTCAATTTAGTCCTTTGATTTTTATTTTTTTATTATTTTTCTCTCTGTGTCAGGGGATCTGTGACTAACGTTGGCACTGGAACTACCCAAGATTTCGCCTTCCAAGCACCTGAAGAGTAATACCAGAACCCTTTTGATTTCAGACTTCGTATCATTTATTATCCCGATGTCTTTTGGTATCTTTTTTCTGTGTTGCGAATAAATAAACGCCCTTTTGCAACGTGTGAAACAGAGCTATTGAAAAGGGACCCAGAGTTGTTCACCGAAAAGCATTACTGGAGGCTCTGGCACAGGAATTGCCAATTAACTCAATTCGATTCTCCTCCAAGCTTGTTTCCATAGAAACACAAGAATTGCAAGGGGATTCTCCTGCGTCTGTTCTCCATTTGGAAGATGGAACTGTCATCAGATCAAAGGTATAAATAGCTCTACTGACTGAAGCGCTATATGGTATCATACCCATGGTTGACTGATGTCGCGAATAGCTCACAAAATGCAATTTCTCTGGGTCAATCGCAACACCCTCCATGTCATTCCCATCTTAATTACTGCAATTTCTTGTTGTTTTGCTACGCTGAGGTCTTCAAAAGCTGTCATGGGTTCTAAACTGTATAGATGTAGAATAACCGCAGTGTACCGGCTTTGGTGTTTCCATAGCTTATAAAATTCATAAAGGCCTTCTTGTGAGCATATCCAGATTATCAAAATTTGCTGTTATTTTCTGCGCTAGGTACTGATCGGATGTGATGGGGTGCACTCAGCGGTGGCACAATGGCTAGGACTTGGAGCACCGGTCCATTCAGGGCGATCAGCAGTGCGTGGATTGGCAGTATACCCACAAGGCCATGGATTCAAGGAAATCCAACAGTTTGTTGATGGCAGCGAAAGGGTTGGATTCGCCCCAATAAATGAAAAAGAAGTTTACTGGTTTCTAGTTTGCCCATCTCCTCCTAATGGTCAGCACCGCCACCAGTTCTTTTTATAACTCTTCATTGTACAACTTGCTGCATAATTCATGGATATATCTTGTACGGAAAGAAAATAGAAAAAAAAAACATAATTAAAGAAGGGATTAATTTAGAGAGGTAATCCGCTGTACATTTTGTTTTCCAATTCATCAGGACAAAACGTGACGAGGGACCCAGAACAAATTCAAAGAGAAGTGATTGAGAAGCACACAGAAAACTTTCCCTCAGTATTCCTAGACGTGGTCCGACACGCAGAGTTGTCATCACTGTCATGGACTCCACTGTTATTTAGGTATCCTTGGGACATCATATTTGGAAATCTAAGCAAGGGAAACGTAACGGTGGCCGGCGATGCCATGCATCCCATGACACCTGATCTTGGCCAGGGCGGTTGCTGTGCTCTGGAGGATGCAGTAGTCTTGGGCAGGCACATTGGCAACTCTATTATCAAAAATGGGAAGCTTGTTCATGGGGACATAGCTCGAACCTTGGATGGGTACGCCAGAGAAAGGAGGTGGCGCACTGCCGCGCTGGTCACAGCCTCCTATATATCAGGGAGGGTTCAGCAAGGTGGGGCCAACTGGTGGATGAAATACTTGAGGGACTCCATCTTTTACAGGTATATTTATACTAGAATGGTCAGTGTTATGCATCACGACTGTGGAAAACTTCCTGCTGTGTCCACGGCTGAATCAGACCACTCAAGTAAAAGTGAATAGGTTTCATTGGGTGTATAAAATACAGATAGATTTCGTTGTTTGCGGATAGGTAATCCAGTCGACCATTCCATTTCGTGGGATAAAATAAAAATGGTTTGTTAGGTCATTTTGAATATCACCCCCAATGATTATTCAGAGTTATGGTTTGATGTACGCTTTTCTTTGTTTTTCTTTTTCCCTTTCCAATAATAAAATTCCAGCGATTTTTTTAGCTTTGTTTGGCTAGGATAGTACTTTCGATGTTGACCCTAGTGATGGAAATAAGGAAAATTTAGCCGCCTTTTGACGCTCTTATTGTGAGTTAGGTTGATCCTTGTATGGTTATATTGAGTGATGACAGAAGAAGCACCGTTTTCATAGCGGAGATGGTTAAATAATTAAAAAATAATAATAATTAATACAATTACATAAATAAATAAATAAATATATATATATATCAATTTTATGGAAATAAATTCCTCAAAATTTCTAAAATTCTAAAAATTAACTTTACTGTAATAAATTTAATACAATAAAAACATATAATTTTAATTATATCAAATAAACGAAACAATTTAATTTAAAACCAATATGAGGCTAACAAATTAATCAAAATAAACTGATTTTTTTGTCAACCATAATTCAAAATTAAATTTCAAATACCTCTTAATATTTATCTACAAAATTTATTGAAACCCTTAGGTATAAAAAAATTAAAAAGTTCACGATGACTCACTTATAAAAGAAAGTTTGTTCTTGTATATCATTAAAATATAATTCAATTATTAGTAATAAAGATATAAGTGTACTTTGCTTAATAATTAAAATTATCTTAATCAGATTAAAAAACACTCAAGATGTAAACTTATAAAATTAAAAAAAAAATTAAACTTATAAGACTCAAAATACAATTTTTATTGTTTAAAATCAAAAATAATACATATATTATTAATTGTTCGAGTTTTTAACTTTATTAAAAAAATTTCTCGTTGTTAATTCTACAATTTTTTTTGTAGTGCGATAAATATTATAATTGAAAGATCAATCTTGTAGTTTTAAATTTATTTAAATAAAATAATACTTAGAATGTATTTAATTTATATTATATCTATAAATAATTAAAAATATATATATAAAATATGTAAATAATATAATTTTTTAATATAAAATTTATTCACTTATAAAGTGAAAATACCTATAGTATTTTCTAATAAATAAATAAATAATATATTATTTAATCAAAATTTTTCATCTATTTTGGTTCTAAGTTAAAAAATATATGAAGTTAATTAATAATGTTATATTTTTTGTTTGAAATTGTTGTTAAAATTTTAAATGAATATTGCATGTAAATGTAATATAATATTATAATATATTTTTTTATTATAATTTAAAATTTTGACATTTTTTGCAATATGAGATAATGTAGATTTGATGAAACAATATTTTTGCTTTTTAAATATAAAGATTATAGGAAAACTAGTTACACCCTTCAAAGAAAATAAAATAGACGAAAAATCTATTCAAAAGAACATAGACAATTACTAGGTAATGAATGATGCCTTTCCATATGTATATAGATAAAAAAAGAAGACATTATTCAACATTCATCCTATCCCTTAAACTTCTGGGCGTCTTGTTGCGCAAGAATATTTACATATGTTGCAAAGTAGAAATGAAATTCTAATATAAAGATCCAGTGGTGCTCCCTTTTTGCAGAATCAAAATGAAGCAACAAACTATCTTATATCAATAGCAAGCTATCTTACATCAATAATAAGCTCTTCTTTGTCAAGCTTTAGAAGTATGATTTTGAAATTCAAATTCTAGTGACATGAGTACTATATGTAATCATTTGTATTTTGAATTTTTAAGTTATGGATATTAAAAATTTGACATGTGTACCAATTTTAATTTTTGTATTTTGAAAACTACTCTTATATAATGAGAATTTATAGTAATAGAAAGCAGAGAAAGAGAGAGCATCCTTTTAATATTCAACTTTCCTTATGCTCTTTCCTCGTGTCATCCTGGTTAGTCATTGATAAGCTTGCTTCATTAGCAACCATTGTTCTCTGCACACCAAAACACAACAGAATCATCAACCAAGCCTAACAAACACTAACCAACAGTGGTATCAGAGCCATAAGATCCTTAGTGACTAGTGAAGTAAGTGCACAAACTTGTCAAGCACTTGTGTGAGACAAGCTCCTTAAATCTTAAAAAGTTAATCCATGGTCTCAACTGGTTTTTCTCCTTTACCACCACCTAAGTTCACTGGTGACAATTATACCAATGGACTATAATAATGAAAGGTTATTTGAGGGTCTTTGACCTTTCGGAAGCAACTGAAAATGACACAATACCTACTCCCCTTCCTACAAACCCAACTCTTGCTCAGCTGAAACATCACAATGAAAAGAGTCTAAACAGTATAAAGCCCTTATATACATCCACACTGCAGTCATTGAGCCAATCTTCAACAGAATCATGACTTGTGACACTGCACAACAAGCATGAGGCAAATTAAAGGAGGAGTATAGAGGTAGCCAAAAGACCAGAACCATGCAGCTGTTGAACCTAAGAAGGGAGTTTGAATTTATGAAAATGAAAAAAACAGAAACCATCAAAGACCACAGTGATAGGCTGCTCAAAATGGTTAACCAGATTCAGGTGCTTGGGGAAGACTTACCAAATAAGAATGTGGTTCAAAAGGTTCTTATGAGCATTCCAGAGAGGTTTAAAGCAAAAATTTCCTTTTTGGAAGACTTCAAAGATCTTACCACTATTTCCCTTGGCGAATTAATCAATGCATTTCAAGTTTAAGAGCAAAGAAAGCTTTTGAGGCAAGAAGACACAATTGAAAGTGCTTCGCAGGTCTCTTACCACCCGAAAAGCCAAGGAAAAAGAAAATCAAATGGCAATCAGTCAGAAAAGTCTAGTGAAACTGAAAAATCTATAAGAAAAAAGCAGTATGCTCCTTATGAGCATTGCAGAAAGACAAGTCATTTGTCTAAATCATGTAAGACCAAACATAATTTGTAAAGTATTTGGTAGAGGCAAGCAATTCGAGCACCACCAAACAACACAACAGATTAAACAGGAGGCACAACCTATAGATGAGGTTCAATCCATAGATGAGCAATTATTTATGGCAATGTCTGACACTAGCCAAACTGACCTTGGAACCTGGTTAGTTAATAGTGGATACATAAACCATATGTCACCTAATCTCAAGGTGTTTGATACCTTGGAAAAATCCTTTAAATCAAAAGTAAAGATTGACAATGGTCAGTTATTGCATATGCATGGGAAAGGGGTAGCCATTATGCATACAACCTTAGGTACCAAAGTCATTACAGACATTTTGTTTGTTCCACACATTCGTCACAATCTGCTGAGTGTTGGTGAACTCATAAATAATGGTTTTTCTATACTGTTCAAAGACCATGCATGTGTTATTTGTGATTCTAAGGGTGCCAAACTGATCACAATCCCAATGATTGGTAAAAGCTTTCATGTACACACCAATAAAATGTAGCATCTTGCTTTATTTGCAACCACTAACAATGCAATTCTTTGGCATAGAAGAGTTAGGCATTTCCATCATGCAAGGATTCAAACATTGAAAAACAAACAACTAGCATCTAGCATAACAAAGTTGGATTAAGCGGATAGACCTTGTAATTTATGTCAATTGAGTAAACAGAGTAGACTTCCTTTTTATTCAAATCAAGGCCATAAAGCTCAAAAGTAGTTGCAGTTAGTTCATTCAGACTTGTGTGGACCAATGCAAACATGTTCCATGAATGACAGCAGGTATTACATCACATTCATAGATGACTTATCAAGATATTGTTGGATTTATTTTTTGAAATCCAAATGAGATGTAGCAGCCACCTTCCAAAGGTTTAGAGTTTGGATAGAGAAACAAACTAGTTATATAATCCAAGCCATTAGATTTAATAATGACTTTGAATATACATTAGCTGCATTCATATCAATTTGTGTTACCTCAGGAATTCAACAACAATTCATAGCATCATTCTCACTCAACAAAATGGAGTGAGTGAAAAGAAAAATAGGACAATTGTTACACCAGCATTTTGGGAAATGACTAGATGTCTTCTAGCTGAAAAACATCTTCCTAAAATATTTTAGGCAGAAGGTGCAACAACAACTGTATATTTGCTAAATAGGCTACCTTCTAAGGCCTTGTCAAATGTTACACAATATCAGGTTGGTACAATAACAAACCTTCACTCAGCTACCTGATTAGACTTTTGGGGTATCTTGTTGCACAAGAATATTGGCATGTGCTGCACAGTAGAAATGAAATTCAAATATGAAGATCCAGTGGTGCTCATTTTTTGCAAAATCAAAATAAAGCAACAAACTATCTTATATCAACAGCAAACTATTCTACATCCGTAGCAAACTCTTCTCTATCAAGTTACAGAAGTTGGATTTTGAAATTCAAATTTAAGTGGCATGAGTACTATATATAATTATTTGTAATTTAAATTTTTAAATTATAAATATTAAAAACTTGATATATATACCAAATTTAAATTTTATATTTTGAAAACTATTTTTATATAATGAAAAGGAGAGAGAGAGTTTAATATTCCACTTTTCTTATGCAATTTTCTCATGTCATGCTGATTAGTTACTAATAAATTTGTTTTATTAGCAAACTATTGTTCTCTGCCCACCAAAATATAACAAAATTATTAGTCAAGCCCAGCAAACACTGACAAAAAGAATTGCCCGCTCATATACTGGCTTTGGTATTTGGATTGCTTCCAAACTTTATGTAGGCCATCTTGTGACCATCTCCTAATTATCAACATTTGGTGTGATTTTCTGCGCTAGGTATTGATAGGCTGTGATGGTGTGCACTCCGCGGGTCACCATGGCTAGGACTTGGGGCACCAGTCCATGCGGGGCGATCAGCAGTGCGTGGATTGGCCATATTCCCACAAGGCCATCGATTCAAGAAAATCCAGCAATTTCTTGATGGCGGCAAAAGGGCTGGCTTCGCCCCAATAAATGACAACGAACTTTTCTGGTTTCTAGTTTGCCCATCTCCTCCTAATGGTCAGCACTGCCCCCAGTTCTTTTTATAACTCTTCCTTTTACAGCTTGCGGCATAATTCATGGGTATATCTTATACTTGAAAAAAAAAAATAGAAAGAAAGAAGGAAAACAAAACTAATTAAAGAAGAGAGTAATTTAGAGAGGTAATCCCCTGTACATTTTGTTTTCCATATTATCAGGACAAAACATGACGAGGGACCCAGAACAAATTCAAAGAGAAGTGATTGAGAAGCACGCAGAGAACCTTCCTTCAGTTTAGCTAGACGTGGTCCGACATGCAGAATTGTCATCACTTTCATGGACTCCACTGTTATTTAGGTATCCTTGGGACATCATATTTGGAAATCTAAGCAAGGGAAACGTAACGGTGGCCGGCGATGCCATGCATCCCATGACACCTGATCTTGGCCAGGGCGGTTGCTGTGCTCTGGAGGATGCAGTAGTCTTGGGCAGGCACATTGGCAACTCTATTATCAAAAATGGGAAGCTTGTTCATGGGGACATAGCTCGAGCCTTGGATGGGTACGCCAAAGAAAGGAGGCGGAGCGCCGCTGCGCTGATCACAGGCTCCTATATATCAGGGAGGGTTAAGCAAGGTGGAGCCAACTGGTGGATGAAATACTTGAGGAACTCTATCTTTTATAGGTTTATCCTCGCTAAATGGTTAGTTTTATGCACCACGATTGTGGCAAACTTCCTGATGTTTCCACGGGTAAATCAGACCCCTCGAGTAAAAGTGAATAGATTTCATTGGGACGAAAAGAAGAAAAAAACAAACAAGAATCGATATGACTTGTGGGGGGGGGGGGGTTTGGACATCACCTCCGCAGATCATTCAGATTCATATTTTCGAATAATGGATATATATTGGTTTGATGTACACTTTTTGAATTCATGGACTTCAAATATGTATCTCTTGCTTGATTTTGGGCTTAAGCTTGGACGGCCTAATGAATAGTCTGTTGGGATCCTTCTTCTTGCGGGATTATTTGAGACATAAATGTTACTTTTTAAATTCGTAAAAATAGTAGAATAAATTACAATATAATCAAAATAATGGAAAAAAATTAAGAAATTTATAATTTCAAAATTTAAGAGCTATAATGTGAAGAAAAGAAATGCATATGCATGGACCCTAATGTCCATTGATCAATGCTAATTACCTTGGTAGCAAAAATAAAATTGTTAAGCTTATGGAAAAAAAAAATGAAAAAAAAAATTAAATAGTAAAATAAACTAAAAACTAATGTTTATTAATAAAAAAAATATCATAAGTCTCATGCGATTAGAAATATTCGTGACAGGCCACCAGTTGCGAGGATAGGTTGCACGAATAAATCATATAGTGATGCTGAAAATTTTTATAAGAGGACTCACCTCATGTAGCTTTGTGTGGGATTTTATGAGGTTTATACACGGTTTTACATTAACCAACTTTTATATTTTTTAGTAAGAGGGAGAATTTGAGTCATATAAATAGTAGTTTTGCAAATCTCACACGTATTTTTTGGAACAAAAAAATGACCTTATCATAAGTATTATCAGATCTTAGTTATGTAACTCTCACATCCTCGATAAAGATGAAGATATCCCAACCCAATTCTGAGGGAGCTAAATCGCAAATTGATGCATCACTGTTAATTTTGTAATTAATTATTAACCCAATAAACCCTTTGGAATACTAAAAGTCATATTACAATATAATTTTAAAAAATTATTAACCTGAAGATATCGCTTTAGAATACAAAAAGATATCATTGTAGATAATTATCATTAGTGATAATTAATTAAAATGGAAAGTTTCCAAAAACAATAGAATCATTCATTTTCTAATTGTGGCAAACACTCAGAAAGAGATTAAAAAAATAAGAGGGATATGAAACTTGACAAACAAGTATCATAGAAATAGATATTATATATTTACAACAATAAAGTGTAGAGAGAGCATTTATAACAATAAAGTGTAGAGAGAGCATTCTTTTGATATTCAATTTTCATTGTACTCATTCCTCGTGCTACTTCCTTGTGTCATCCTAGTTAGTCACTTGGAAATCTTGCTTTATTAGTAAGCCATTGTTCTATGCACACCAAAACACAACATAATCATTAACCAAACTCAGCAAACAGTAACCAATAGTGGTATTAGAGCTATAAGATACTTAGTGACTAGTGAAGTGAGGGAAAAAACCTTTAAAGCAGTTATGTCAAAAAAGCTCCTTAAATAGTCAAAAGGTTAATTCAGCTGGTTCTTTTCCTTTGTCACCACCTAAGTTTACCGGTGACAATTATACCTAGTGGACTACAATGATGAAAGCTTACTTAAAGGCCTTTGACATTTGGGAAGCAACTAAAAATGCATAATACTTACTCCCCTTCATGCAAACCCAACTCTTGCTTAACTAAAACATCACAGTGAACAAGAGTCTAAATAGTATAAAGCTCTCACATGCATCTATATTGCAATCACTAAGCTAATCTTCCATATAATCATGGCTTGTGACACTGCAAAACAAGTATGAGATAAGTTAAAGAAGGAGTATAAAGGTAGCCAAAAGACCAAAACCATGTAGTTGTTGAACCTGAGAAGGGAGTTTGAATTTCTGAAAATGAAAGAAATATAAATCATCAAAGACTTTAGTGATAGGCTACTCAAAGTGGTTAACCAGACCTGAGTGCTTAGGAAAGACTTGCTAGACAAGAATGTGGTTTAAAAGTTTTTTGTGAGCATTCCAAAGAGATTTGAAACAAAAATTTCCTTTTTGGAAGACTCCAAAGATCTTACCACCATTTCCTTTGGTGAATTAATGAGTGCATTTCAAGCTTAGGAGCAAAGAAGGCTCTTGAGGCAAGAAGCCATAACTGAAGGTGCCTTGTAGGTCATTTACCACTAGAAAAGTCAAGGCAGAAGAAAATCAAATGGCAAACAACTAGAGAAGTCCAGTGAAGCTGGCAAGTCTACAACAAAAAGACAGTATGTTCTCTGTAAGCATTGCAAAAAGACAAGTCATTTGTCTAAATCATGTTAGAAAAGATCTAATATAATTTGCAAAGTATGTGGTAAGAAGGGCACTCAGAATTTGTTGGCATAGAAGCAAACAATCTTAGCACCAACAAATAACACAACAAATCAAATAGGAGGCATAACTTGCAGATAAGGTTCAATCCATAAATGAGCAGTTGTTTATGACAACATTTGAAACTAACCCAACTAATCTTTAAACTTGGTTAATTGATAGTGGATGCACAAAACACATGTCACCTAACTTTAATGTGTTTGATACCTTGGAAAAATCCTTTAAATCAAAGTAAGGATTGACAATGGTTAGTTATCGCATGTACATGGGAAAAGGGTGACCACTGTGTATACAACCTCAGGTACCAAATTCATTACAGACATTTTGTTTGTTCCACACATTCATCAAAATTTGCTAAGTATTGTTCAATTCATAGACAATGGTTTTTCCTTGTTGTTCAAAGACCATGCATGTGTTATTTATGATTTAAAGGGTGTCAAACTGATCACAGTCCCCATGATTGGTAAAAGATTTCGTGTAGACACTAATAAAATGCAACATCTTGCTTTATCTGCAACCACTAACAATGCAATTATTTGGCATAAAAAACTTGCTCATTTCCATTATGCAAGGATTCAAATATTGAAAAATAAACAACTAGCATATGGTATAATAGAGTTAGATTAGGCGGATAAGCCTTGCAATATATGCCAATTGAGAAAATAGAGCAAACATCCTTTTCGTTTAAATTAAGGCCAAAAAGATCAAAAGTAGTTGCAATTAGTTCATTTGGACCTATATGGACCAATACAGACATGTTCCATGAATGGCAGCAAGTATTACATCACATTTATAGATGACTTCTCAAAATATTGTTGGATTTATTTTCTGAAATCCAAATCAAATGTAGCAGCCACCTTTCAAAGATTTGAAGTTTGGATAGAAAATAGACTAATTATGTAATCTAAGTCATTAAATCTGATAATGGCTCTGAATATACATCAATTGCGTTTAAATTAATTTGTACTGTCTTAGGAATTCAACAATAATTCATAACACCATAATCACCTCAACAAAATGAAGTAAGTGAAAGGAAAAACATGACAATTTTTGAAATGACTAAATTTCTTTTGGTTGGAAAAAATCTCCCTAAAAGTTTATGGTCAAAAGGTGCAATAATAGCTGTCTATTTGCTAAACAGGATAACTTTTTAGACCTTTTCAAATGCCATACCATGTCAGGTCTGGTATAGCAGCAAACCTTCACTCAACCACCTGAGAATCTTTGATTGCATTTGTTATGTTCATGTGGTAAAGCCTAAAAGGAGGAAGTTTGATCATAAAACCTCAATAGCAGTGTTTATTAGCTATACTGATACAATTAGTAACTATAGAGTCTATAATGTTGCTACGCATAAGGTTTCTGTCAGTTGAAACCTTACATTTGATGAAGAGGCAAGATGAAGCTGGTAAAGTTGCACTGTTGACCATATTACCAATCAAAATTGCATCGATTCACAATTATCAACCCCAAAATCTAGCAATGTACTTGATAATGTAGATGATCCTCCAATTAGAAGTACAAGATTACTAACATATGTTTACCATAAAAGCTATGTGGTTAAGTTGGATCCAATAAGCTTTCAGGAAGCATCATAGCATACAGCCTCGAAAGCTACAATGAAGGAAAAGCTAAGGTCCATTCATGAAAATCAAGCCTTGACCTTGGTTCCTAAACTTGTAGACAAAAGGATCATAGCTGTGAAATGGATATAGAGGACCAAATACAATGCATATGAAACTATTAACAAATTAAAGGCTAAACTTATAGCAAAGGTCTTCACTCAATAGACAAAAGTAGATTGTGGTGACACCTTTGTCCTAGTGGTAAGGCTTGATACCATAAAATTATTGCTTGCAGTTGCTACTACTCAACATATCAAACCAGAAAAAAAAGACAAAATTTATCTCCCGAGAAAGGCCTTGTACGGATTAAAATAGGCTCCTAAAGCTTGGTGCTCAAAGATTCATAAGTACGTAATAAATGTAGGATTCTCCAAAAGCTGCAATGATGCCACACTTTATGTGAATAGAGATGAAAGACAGTTTATCTGTATTTCAATGTATGTTGATGATTTAATGGTTATTGAAAAATTTTCAAACCTCTCAGTTTAAAAGTACCATGGAGAAGAGGTTTGACATGTCAGACCTTGGCAACTTAAGTTACTTCATGGGATTGGAAGTATATCAGTCTAAAAGTGGCATTTTGATATATCATACCAAATATGCATATCAAATGTTGGAGAAATTTGGAATGCTCAATTAATTCAGAAGACATATTAGACCAAAATTTCCAAGCTGGATGAATCTCCAAAGACAGATTAGACTTAATTCAGAAGTTTCATTGGATGTCTTTTATACTTATCTACCACTTGACCGAACATCATGTGTTCAGTTAGCGTGATTTCTAGATTCATGCATTCCTTACATGAAACTCATTTCAAAGCTGCCAAAAGAATCTTAAGACACATCAAAGGAACTGTAGAATTAGGAGTAATGTTTAAAAAGAATGTAGCAAGCCAATTGGTTGGCTTCTCTGACAGTGATCGGGCAAGATCCCTCAGATATAAGAAGCATATAAGGTTTTGTATTTTCCTTTGGATTTGGTGTTTTGGATTGGAGCTCTATAAAACATAATACAGTGGCACAATTTATAGTTGAGGTTGAATACATTGCAATAGCCATAGGATTTAACCATGCAATTTGGATTAGAAAAGTCTGTACTGATCTTAAGCTTAGGTAAACAGAACCTACTCTCATCTTTTGTGACAATCAATCTGCCATTGTAATCTCCAACAATCTTGTAAAACATGGGAGAACAGAACATTTCCATGTTAAGTTACATTTTGTAAGAGAGGCACAAGAAACTAGTGAAGTCAAGTTGATATATTACAATACTATAAACTAGTTAGCAAATATCCTAACCAATAACCTACCTAAATCCATGTTTGAAGGCTTAAGGATTGCCATTAGTCTGCAAAACAGAAGCACCAAGGAGAAGTGGAGATCTAATAGTGCTCCCTTTTTGCAGAATCAAAATGAGGCAGCAAGCTTTCCTACATCAACAACAAAATCTCCTACATCAGCAGTAAGCTCTCCTCTGTCAAGCTCCAAAAATTTGATTTGAAATTCAAATGCAAGTGACATGATTACTATATATAATCATTTATAATTTGAATTTCTAAGTTGTAAATATCAAGAACTTAACATGTGTACCAATTTCAAATTTTGTATTTTAAGACTCCTCTTATATAATGAGGATTTATAGCAATGGAAAGTGCAGAGAGAGCATCCTTTAGATATTTAACTTTCCTTGTACTCCTTCCTCATGCCATCCTAGTTAGTCACTAGAAATCTTGGTTCATTAGCAAGTTATTGTTCTCTGCACACCAAAACACAACAAAATCATCAACCAAACTCAGCAAACACTAACCAACATTTTCCACCAGTCAATAGCTAACTTTTAATCACTTTATATGATGAACTTAAAGAATTTAGCTAAATTCCATAAATTCCATACTACTGAAGCTTCATGAATAGCAAGTAATCAGAGAAACAACTTCAACATTTTTTAAGAAGAGACATGGTACTTTTCTATCAGGCACCCTAAGTACACCCCCCATGTATAAGGGACCAAGAGCTCCTATAACAGCGACCTCTATATTAAACTTAAACTAAAATTGAGGATGTTACAGCCATAGACCATTTTTTTTTTCTTTTCAACACGGATAGCTCTACAATATTCAAAATGAAGTCATTTATAGTATATGAACAATCTTCCCATTTAACTTTCACCCACTACATCAATCTCACCTTTATCATATCCCCCACTCTTGCTAAATTGTATTCTTTTCCTTTAAAGAGTTTCATTTTATGACAACCAAATGGATCACACAATTGCACATAAACCCATAACCTAATTTTTTTTTTAGTTACAACACCTTCCAATTGTTTTCCTAAAAAATTATAAAAAATCAAATAAGGGTGTAATAACTCATTATTGTTATTAATTAAATTAAGATATGATTATAATTACAATAAAAATTAATTTAATTTAATTTAATTTAATTTAATTTAAATTTTATCATTTGAATATATATCAAGAAACATTGTTTATATTATTAAATATACTTATAAATTATTATTAATATGTGATATTTTTATCAAATTTATAAAATATAAAATATTTATATAATTATTTATTACTTTAATAATTTCAAACTCCAACAACTTAAGCATCAATCCTATAAATTTCTAAATTATTGTACAATGAAGTGAAGGAATAAGTGACAGATTGTATCCTCATGCTCATGACACAAATTACACACAGTAGAATCATGATTACCTCCAAACATATGTGATAACCAAGCCTAAGTAGAAGTCGCTCCATAAGTAATTTCAAATAGAAAAGTTCCAGGTATTCCAAAAACTAGGCCCTGGTACATCATGAACTCCACAACCTATGCTTTTCTCCTTGCCAAACCAGTTTATCTTGTCCATCTTAAGTCAACAATTAGTCATCAATAATTCCTTTAAATTTTGGATCCATTTCCTTCTCCCGATTAAAAACTTGATGCCACAATGCAACTTCTCACACCTAAGAACTCCCGACTTATATGCCATACGATGCCACTGATCCCTCCTTACAGGAAGGCAAGGCATAGAGGCGAGGGAAATTCATACTCAAAGCTCATTGGCCAATCCAATTGTGATGCCAAAAATCGATATCCTTGCCTGTACTAACAAGCCAATTAAAATTAGTCTTAATCATTTCAGCATAAGGCTCACCATATTTAGCATTGAACATATTTTTCTATAAATAGGAGACATTTAAGCGGTGAAGTGTTCCAAACCCAAGGTCATACCCTTTAATCTCCATATCTAGCATCTATAACCATTTAGCAAGAAAACCAACATATTTGCCTCATACTCTACCTATACCCAAGCCACCAAATTGTTTGTTTATTTCTACTTAATACTCCTAATGATACATAGTGGCCTTTATGTTTCCCATCCTCCTCCCCCAATAAGATGCCTCTTTATAGTTTTTCCAACCTTTCCTTTGCACCCTTCAAAATTTTAAATAGAGATAATAGAGTGACAAGGAATTCAGGCAAGATTTAATCAAAACTAATCTTCCTGCCTTTGACAGGAACTTCCATTTCTAGCCCACTAGCTTGACTTCAATCGTTTATACAATTTGGATTCCATATTTCCTTGGATTATGGGTCAATCCACAAGAGAAAACACTTTCGTATCCAAAATGAAAGCTTTTGCATAATTAATTTTGAAGCATGAGTTAAGATGTATATTTCATTATTTAATTTGAGCTCATGGTCATCCATTGAATAGTTAAATTTTTAATCGTTGAATCAGAAGTTGCCATTGTCAAAAATCATTACCACTTTTATAAACACCAATAGTCTGTCATTTATGATACACCTAAAAAATTTTCTTTTTCTTTTTTAAAATTTTCATTATTTTCTATTAGTGTCATTACAAGTGATTTATCTTCTAAACACTATAAGACCCAAAGAGTTATAAAAAAAAAAAAAGAGACTATTGCTAATACCATAAATAGACAAAAATGGAAGACAAATAATGAGATATACAGAAGACACATCCTAAATGTAATGAGTGATTCATTATTTTACATTTATTACAATTTTCAAACTATAAAGGAAATGTGAAAGAAATTAAAGATGAAATATATATAAGAAGATACAATAAGTAAGAAATTTATTGTTTCTAAATTTAATAATTATAAGATATTTGATAGTAGATCAGAATTAGAAGGATTTGTTGAAATTGAAAGAACACTTAATCACTTTTAACAACACAAGATGTTTATCGATGAAACTATTTTTGTGAGTTTAATAATAAACAAATTGTCTCCTTCATGGAAAGATTTCAAGAGGAGCCGAAAGTATAAAACAAAGGATATTTCTCTTAAAAGACTTATTAATCATCTTCATGTAAAAGGAGAGTTTTGCATATAAGAAGAAAACAAAAGGCAAGTCTCTTTTGTTTTAAAAGTGCATGTAGTTGAAAAAGGACAATTAAGTAAGTTATCTAACAAGAGGAAGATTCAATTTAATGATGACAAAAAACAACATAAAAGACAGCAGAAAAATGACAAATGTTACTTTTTTCAGAAGAAAAGATATTATAAATATGAGTGTCGCTTTTTCAAAAAGAAAAAGGAAGAACAAATTATACCGGAGCAACAAATGAGAAAATGATTACTATAATCACAAAAATCAATTTAGTGGAAAATAACAATGTTTGGTAGATTGATTTTGAAGCTACCCAACATATTTGCAAGAATGAAAGTATTTTTAAAGGATTGAAACTAGTAACTAATGTTATTATTGTATACAAAAAAAAATTCTACTATGATTCTCATTATGGGAATTAGGGAAGTAAAATTACAATTCACTTCTTTGAGAGTTATCATTCTTACAAATATATTTTATGTTCCATAAGTTAGAAAAAATTTGGTTTCAAGTAGTCTTTTGAACAAATATGAGTTTAAACTTATATTTAAGGCTAATAATTTTGTCTTCTCAAAAATAGATGTATTTGTGGAAAAATGTTACCTTTGTGATGAAATGTTCAAATTCAATATTAATGCAAATAATAATAATATTTTTACTTATATTGTTAAACATTCTTATTGTGGTATTATAGATTAGATCACATTAATTTCAAAAGATTATAAGACATGGCTAAATTAGAATTATTGTCACATTTTGATACATCTAAAGAGAAATGCACAACTTATATGTTAACAAAAATAATTAAAAGTACATTTCCAAGCATCTAGAGATCTTCAAGTATGTTAGAATTAATTCATAGTGATGTGTGTGATTTGCATAATATACCAATATTAGGAGGCAAAAGATATTTTGTAACATTTATTGATGATTATTCTATATTTTTTTCATATTTATTTATTGCATACTAAAAGTAAAGTTCTTGAAAGATTCAAAATCTATACAATGTGAATCTATCATTAAATGCTTAAGATCTTATAAAGAATGAGAATATTATGATGTTGTATTTTTTTATTCTATGAGAGTCATTCATTAAATAATTGTTCCTTATACATCACAACAAAATGGTGTTGTTAAATACAAAAATTGAACATTGATGGAAATGGTTAATGTCATGCCACATTCTAAGTAGAGTTCCAACTAAAAGAAATAAAATAACCTCATATGAGTTATTGAATAAAAGAAAACCAAACCTTAATTACTTAATAGTTTGGGGTTGTAGATAAATTGTTAGAATTCTTGAACCCAAAAGGAAAAAATTAGGTCAGAGAGGAATTGAGTGTATCTTCTTGAGATATTCACATAATAGTATGACCTATCAATTCATGGTCATAGAACCTAATGACTCTATGTCTATTAACACAATCATAGAATCAACGGATGTTATTTTTGATGAAAATAAATTCATATCAATTTCTAAAATTTAGAATAAAAATAAGTTCCTGCTAAGGAAAATGATGCGTTGGTAAAAGGAAATGAAAATTATAAAGTCATTTCATAAGAGCAAAAGAGCAAGGAAAGCAAAGTCATTCAGTTTTGATTATTTTATGTTCTTATTAAAAGGAACCAAAGAATAAGTAAGTAATCAAATTTCATATTACTTCACTACTGAGGATGATCCTAAAACTTTAGCGAAGCGATGAAATTGCAAGATGTCGTGTTTTGGAAGGAAGTAATAAATAATGAAATGGATTCAATTATAAGTAATAAAACATGGAAATTAGTAAACCTCCTACCTGGAACAAAGCCAATTGGATATAAATGGATTTTCAAAAGGAAAATGAAGGTTAATGGAACCATTGATAAGTTTAAAGCTAGACTGGTTGTAAAAGACATTACACAAAAGCATAAAATCCAAATTTTTGATACATACTCACCAATGGCTAAAATTGCCACAATTAGGCTACTCATTTCACTTGTCTCAATTCACAGTCGAGTAATTCATCAAATGGAAGTGAAAATAGTATTCCCAAGCGATGAATTAGAAAAAGAAGTGTTTATGGAGCAACATGAACGATTTGTTGTGTCTAGTGAAGAGAAAATGTGTGTAAATTGGTTAAATCCTTGTATGGACTAAATCAAGTACCTAAGCAATAACACTAAAAATTTGATCAAGTGGTACTTGCTAACGAATTTAAGGTTAATGAATCAAAAACATATTTCTATTGTAAGATTTAAGAAGGAAAAGGTGTGATTATTTATTTGTATGTAAATGACATGTTAATTTTTTGGACTGACTTAGAACAAGTTGAAGTTATCAAAATGTTTTTATCTAGTAAATTTGATATGAAAGACATGAGTAAAGCAAATGTCATCATTGTAATCAAAATTTTATGAAATCAAAAGAGTATAATGTGTTCTCAATCACATTATATTGAAAAAGGTCTCAGTAAGTTTAATCATTTCGATTGTATTCTAGCTTCCACCCTATTTGAATTCAACATGAATTTTACTAAGAATGTAAGAAGTCCAGTATCCTTAACCAGAATATGTCACGGTAACCTCTGTGGTTGGAAAAATGAATAGGTACATAAGTAATTCAAGTGATATACACTAACATGGAGTAAATAAAATCCTAAATTACCTAAAAAAACAAACAATTATGGTATAAGTTATACTAGTTTCCCTTCTATTTTAGAAATATACTCAAATGTCAGTTGAATCGTTGATAAAGAGAATCATATTTTAACTAGTTGATGGATCTTCATGTTTAGTGGGGTGCAATTTCTTAGGGTTTCAAAAAATAAACTTGCATAACAGATTCCACGATAGTTACAAAATTTGTAGCATTAGTTTCAACAAGTAAAAAAATAAAATGGTTAAGAAATAAAGGAATTTACTAAAATTCCTTTATGTGAAAGACCAATAGCACTTATTTGTACATATTATAACAGTGTCGCAACTCTAGAAAGAGTGTATAGTAAAGCATATAATGGTAAGTCTAGACATATGAGACTGAGACATAATTATGTAAGAGACTTGATTACAAATGGAGTAATCACAATAGATTTTATGAAATCAAGTCAAAATATGGTTAATCTTTTCACAAAAGGATCAATAAGAAATATAATGAATAAGACATCAAAAGAGATGAATCTTAAACTTATAAATACAAATCACCTATAATGGAAAGTCAACTCAATACTTGATATAACATTAAGTATTAAGCTCAATAAATCAAAGTACATCATCAATGTAATTGAAGTATTATACAAATCATTTCCATCCCAAGGTCACATAGTACTTGATACCTGGAATTAAATTGGGATGGTGAGTTTAAAATTCTTAATAGACTTGATATGATGCCTTATAACGGAGACCCCAGTCTACTTATATGAATATGAAATGTTTAGGTCGTTCCAATAAATTAGAGGATTTAACTTTAAAACATTTATAAAAAAATATGGACACAATGACCTTTAATGTGTCAACTATTTAAAAGAAAAGTATAATGTTGTATGGTCATTTGTATAAATTGGTTCTATAACTTATCAATAAAAATAGTTGATTCAAAACTTGTCTAACATATTATTCAGACTTATTGTAATGTTTTTTTTACTATGTAAATGTTTAATCTGTAAGATACTTTTATTTATACAAATAATTATCAAAATTATTGAGGATCCTTTATATTTTGAAAATGGCAGGTTGGTGTTTTCAAAATAAAAGCAATAATCAAAAGTTGTGTTGGGTCAGTTTTGAACCCTATACCATTATGTTACTAAACTAAAAGGAAGTTACTTAAAAGTTAATAAATAACTAACTTATATATGATTAAGTTCTTAACAATTGAGCCAAATGTAACTATTGTTAAAAGTTATTGTCAATTCTATAAATATCAATAGTCTATCATTTAGGCTACACATAAAAAAATTTTGTTTTTCTCTCTTAAAACTTTCATTATTTTATTAAACATTCTATTGTTAATAATAATACTATAGAAATATTATAAAAAAATTTAAAAATATACAAACTTCTCAAAAACTTAATTTTAATAGTACAACTTACAATTAAGTGTATTTCATTTTATTCTATAAGAGAATTTGCATAAAATTCTGATACAAATTAGTGAAAACGAATTTTACTTTAAAATAAGTGATATTAAATATATACTTTAAAATATATATTTTTTAATTTTTAATATATCCTATAATTTTACACAACAAAACAGAAGATGCAGAAAAGAAGTAGCAGAAGCAATAGGAAAAATTGCAGTAATAGAAACTTCCTTGAAGCCAAAGCCATCAGAGTTTTTATTAGAATGTTAGTGTGAAGGTAAGAAGACAAAGAAATAGCAGAAGATGCAGAATCAGGACGTGCAGCAAAAGTCAAATGGCCTGAAGAATAAGAAATTAGCTTTTTTGTATTAGTTCTGTTGTGGGATTAGTTGAACATATAAAGCTTAGTTTGTAAGGAAGCATGGGAAATAACTTGCATCAGTTGTCAAAGTACAAGACTTTGTTTTTGTAATCATGATCAAGCATGTATTGTACTCCTATATAACAAGCGCTTTGCAGCGATGGAAAAGGGAGGAGAAAATGAGGATTTTCTCTCCAGATGTTTCTTTTTTTTTTTAAACCTTCTTCAAACACCAACAATTTTCTTGTAATTATCACCGAACCTTGTGATCTAGAGAAGTCATTTGTTTGTTGTTATGTCAAAGGTTATAGGTTAAAATTAAGACCCATTCTTACGGTTGTATTACAACGACCCACTCTTATATTGTCATATCTCAGGTTCTGAGACAGAAGATTGAGTCTTACAGGCAAGAAGGATCATTCTCCCGAACCTTGCCATGTTGAAGTTCAAGTAACCATAATTAATATAAACTTTTTATGTTGAAAATTATTTTTTCGAGGGGGGGGGGGTTAAGTACGACCTCTTAATTTCTGAAGGTTCTATTGTATTTGGTGGGCTCCACAAAGTTGTCTTTATTGCATCTTACATATGATCCATGAAAACCATTGATGAATATGGGTCCGTGCAAGAAAAAGACAAGGCTTGGTTGCTTCCCTTCTTTCAATCTTTTGCTTCTGGTAAAAGTTTTTTTAAAAGAAAAAACCGGTTGCTCAGATAACTGGTTTCTTGTCCAATAAGGTTCCTGTGGCCAGAAATTAATCGGCCTGCCTTATTTCAACAAAAAAGCATAGAATGAACCAGTTGGGCAGACATCCAAAGCCGAAGCCTAAGCCAAGCAGATGAGCAAATTCAACATGTGGAAAATTGGCCCCATTTGGCAACCGCAAGATCCCTTGTGTTTAATGGCTTTTGTTTCATGTCCTTTGGGTAACCAAAACCCACGGGCTCATGTTCATCCGACATGGCAATCCAGGACTTTGTTCAAACCAAAACGCATATAAAAAAAATGTTAAAACATATATAAAATTAAAATTAAATAAAACAGAGAGATAGAACAACTCCATGGACACAAAAATTTATGATTGCAAAATAACTTTGTATACAATATAACAAAAAATATTTAATAATTTTATACTAATTTATTTTACTGTACATATATTTCATGTTATCTTAAATATTATTTATTATATATCATCATTTTTAATTACTTAATTTAGTTAGATAATATTTCTTGTTAATTTAAAATTTTAACGAAACTAAAATTTTAAAATATATTTAGTTTTTCCTCTCATACTATAAAATTAAATGGATTCAGTCTTTTACAAAGAACATAATGAAAAATAAAGACAAAATTAGTACCCACGTGTAATTATTTTGTATTCTTATTTTTAAATTATTTTTTTATTTTATAATAAATCACAAATAAAAATTATGTATTATTTATAACACATGTAATACTTTTCAATTATTTACTTATAATTGCAGAATGATTATAATTTATAACGAAGCCTCTGTCCTAGACGACGGGGCCTCGAATAAGTTCTGTTTTCACCTTACTATACGATGCCGGAAAGCGCGGAACTCTTAACGAAAGAATGGTTAGCTAAGCCATTATCACGAATGATAGGGACCAACGGATACTCCCTAACTGAGAAAAGGGCTCCATAACCAATCCTTTTATTTACGATCAACATTTTCTTGGGTACTTCTTGAGCGAATAAATTTATACGGAAAATTCGAACAGTTTACAGACGTCTTTGCTAATGATTTTCAGTCCGTCCTATGTTTGTTCAAGGATCCTTTCATGCATTATGTTAGATATCAAGGAAAATTCATTTTGGCTTCAAAGTATACGCCTCTTCTGATGAAAAAATGGTAAGTCATTTTTATGATTTATATTACGATTGGTTTATATAGATAACACTTATTTATTAATTTAAAGTAGAAATTTCTTTTGATGATTTCACGTTAATTTAAATTATAATAAAATTTAATTGAATTTAATTTAATTTAAATTTTATTATTTAAATATATTTATATTTTTATCATTATATAAAAATATAAATTTTAAATTATTAGTATATATTTATAAAATATTATGTGATAATTTTATTAATTAATAAAATAAAATATTCGTATTATAATATAACAGATAGCGGGTATTTTGATTTGTTCAAGAAAAACCTTATAAGTACAGAGCCTCGACATAAGTCACCGAGATTCAAGAAGTTGTTTTTTAAATTGTACGGACAATTATCATGTCGTCGGAATTTTATCGTCGGTCACGCGCCACCGGAGTTCATCGTGTTTGCCATCAAAAGTTTCATCTCCTGCATCGCAGAATATTTCTCATCCCAAATCCAGCCACCATGTGTCATTGAACAGCCCCAAAAGCCGTAGATCTACACAAATCCGATTGTCTCTCCGTTGCTTTCTACCACCAATCAGTCGCCACCATTCTTCGCCACAACACAGGAACACTAGCCTTGTCATCACCGGTCGCCGCTCTACCTCCTTAACCCACGGACGTGCCCTTATATCAACGGAGTCATCCTTTTCGTCGCGGGCAGCCATACAGAAGAGCAGAAAGAAGGAAACAAATGTTTTGAGGTGCGTTAGCAAAAACAGAACTCAGAAAAGTCAGATTGCAAATAAAGACAGTTTAGGGTCCATATTGGAAATATCAGAATATATGAGGGTCAAATTGAAAATAATCAAAAGTTCAGGACTAGATTAAAAACTTTGGGAGGTAATTTTCAAATCATGTATTTCAATATGAATGATATTTTGGATAAAAAAATTATAACCGATAGTGTGTACACATAAAAGTTTTATTTGATTACAATGAATTATTGAGTATAGTATATAGTTACTGAACTTCTTATAGATACAATAGAAACAGAGAGAGTTATTTATTGTGAATTATAAAAGAAAAATAAAAAGACATTATATTTCATGCATCAAGGAGTAAATGATGAAAATTTTGAAAAAATTATTATTGCAATTTCGTCAAAGTAAATATGAGATATCCTAACGACATCATTCCAAGATGTGGATAAAGTTAAAAAAGTAAAACTTCAAACCTTATGACATTAGTTTGAGTTATCGCAAATGAAAGTTTCAGAAATTATTTCAATTTATATAAATACAGTTTTTGCATTGACGAATCAAATGAGAATATATGGAGAAAAAGTTGAATGATCAGGTGAAAGTTGATAATATCTTGCGAACACTTACACCGTGGTATGAGCATATCATGGTTGACATAGAAAAAGTACATGATTTATCGCAAATGTCAGTTGATGTATTGATAGGCATATTACAAGCTCATAAATAATGCATAAATGAAAAGCACATTGAGAAGCCAATAGAACAAGTACTTTAAAGTCATATCTCTACCAAAAGTGATCAATCAAAGAAAAACCAAGGTTCTTATTGTGGTAGAAAACGAGGTTATAGTAGTAACTACTACAATAATCGAGGTCGAGGAGCTCACTACAATAATTAAGGAGATGGAGATAATCAATACAACAACCAAAAGAGATCAAACCAAACATATAGAGGTCGAGGTTGAGGCCGAGGAAGAGGTCGTCGTAGAAGAAGATATGATAAATCCAATGTTGAGTGTTACTCATGTCACAAGTTTGGTCATTATGCTAGTAAGTGCTCAAGGAGAACAATCAAACAGTTAATTGTGCACAATAGAAAGGTGCAAATAATAGAGATCAAGCTCTTATAATAGTTATCACAACTGCTGAAACATTAAATTATAATACATGGTTCCTTGATATAGGGTGTACCAACCATATATGTGAAAAAAATGTGTTCTTTGTTGATCTTGATGAGTCAATCCACTCCACAATCAAGTTTGCTGATGATAGCAATGTACAGAAAATGGTGAATTCTCATCAAGTTGAAAAATGAAGATCATAATTACATCTCAGATGTATTTTATGTGTCAGACATGAAGAGTAACTTACTCAACTTAGGCTAATTGCTTGAAAAGGGGTATAATATACAATTACGTGATAATTGTCTTTCAATTATTGATGAAAAAGGTACACTTATTCTCAAATCTCCTTTAATGAAGAATCAAATGTTTCGAGTTAATATTGTCACTGATGTTTATATTTGTCTTAATATTGTTGCAAAAGATGAGTTTTGGTTATGGCATTTTCGTTTTGTTCATTTAAATTTTCGCAACTTGAAACTGTTTGCACAAGAAAATATGGTAAAAGGATTGTCTAAGATACAACATCCTAATCAAATTTATGAAGTTTGTATAATTGCAAAATAAAGCAGACAACCTTTTATGATAGAGAATTGGCGTACAAAACAACCACTCTTAATCATCCACTCTGATGTTTGTGGTCCAATGAATGTTCCATCAAATGACAACAATATATATTTTCTTATCTTCATTGATGATTTTACAAGGAAGATATGGGTTTAATGCATGCAAAGGAAGTTTGAAGTGTTTGATTACTTTAAAAAGTTTAAAGCATATATTGAAAAATAGAGTTAGTATTATATTAAAATTTTAAAAATTAATGGAGGTGGTAAGTATATTTCTAATGAGTTTAAAGAATATTGTGAAGTACAAGGAATAAAGTATAAAGTAATATTTCTCTACACCCTCATAGCATAATGGAGTTGCTGACAGGAAAAGTAGATCAATTATGAATATGACAAGAAGTTTGTTGAAGGCCAAGGGAGTTCCCAATTCATTTTGGGCAGAAGCAGTTTTGTGTTCTGTTTACTTGTTGAATAGATCTCTAACAACAAGTATCCAGAACGTCACTCTTGAAGAAATATGGAGTGGTTTCAAATCTAGTGTAATGCATTTCAAAGTTTTTGGTTCTATTACCTATCATCATGTTTCAGCAGAAACAAGAACAAAGTTAGATGATCAAGAGTGAAGACAATGTTTCTTGGCTACATCAAAAAAGGATATAAGTTGTTCAATCATGTGACAAATAAGGTAATAATAAGCAGAGATGTGACTTTTACTGAAGACGAATCTTGAAATTTGATATGGAGGAGCAAAATAATTCTCAGAAATGTCCAATTGTTATTTAAGGAGAAGAAGAAACTCAAGTTGTAATCCCTAATGCTAATAAGGATGGTTCATCTATTGCTCCATAGAATCTTACACCACAAACTCTACAAGAAAATAAAAGACCATGGAAAAATTGCCAACAATCAGTTAGATTGTAGAATTATGAGGTAATCCTAGACAATGTTATTGATGATGATGGAGATTTAGTGCACTTTGTCTGGTTTGCAAACTATGAACCTGTGTCATTTGATGAGACTATTCAAGATAAAAGTTTGGTGAATGTCATGAATGAAGAAATCAAAGCAATTAAGAAAAATAATACATGAGAGCTTACAATTATTCCATAAGGTCAAAAAACTATTAATGTAAAGTAGTTATTTAAGACTAAAAGAAAGTCAAATGGAGAAGTAGAGAGGTATAAAGCAAGATTGGTTGCAAAAGGATTTGAACAATGACTTAGATATGACTATCACGAGGTATTCTCCTCTGTTACTCGAATAGAGATAGCTAAACTTATAATTGCTTTAGCTACACAAAATCATTGGAAAATCTATCAAATGGATGTGAAATCAGCTTTTCTCAATGGTCCTCCTAAAGAGGAAGTGTTTGTGAAGTAGCCGTCGAGTTTTATGAAAAAAGGAAGTGAGGAGAAGGTGTATAAGTTTAAGAAAGCACTATATGACCTAAAACAAGTGCCTAAAGTATGGAACAAATGCATTGACTCTTTCTTCTATGAAACCAACTTTTAAAAATATCCTTCTGAACATACTTTATAAGTGAAAGTCAATTATTTTAGGAATATTTTATTAGTATGTTTATATTTTGATGACTTGATGTTTATAAGCAAGAATCTCAAAATGATTAAAGATTTTAAAAGGTCTATAATGCATGAGTTTGAGATGACAGTTTTGGGTCTCATGTCTTATTTTCTTAGCATTAAAGTGATTCAAGGATATGATGAAATTTTTATCTGTCAAAAAGAGGTATATTACTGAGCTATTAAAGAGATTTTGAATACATGATTATGATTATGTGAGAACTCTTGTAGAAGTTGACACTAGACTATCTAAGAAAGGTAATGAAGCACTTGTTGATTCTACACTCTTCAAACAATTGTTAGGAGTTTGAGATATCTTACATACATAATGTTTGATATATGTTATGAAGTTGGTTTAATCAGCAAATTTTTAGAATCTCCCCATCAATCTCACATGCAAGTTGCTAAAAGGATTATATGATATATAAAAGAAACTTATAATTATAATCTATTCTATTCTTCATCTAAAAATTGTGTCCCTATAGACTATTCTGATAATGATTGGGGAGAAGATGTAGATGATCGTAGAAGTACTTTTAGATACTATTTCAACTTTGGAAGTACTGCTTATCCGTGGTCATCTAAGAAGTAATCTATTATTACACTTTTAACTTCTAAACTTTCAACTTCTAAAACAAAGTATATAGTTGCAACTTCAAGTGTTTGTCAAGTTATTTGGTTGTAAAATTTGTTAAATGAGATTCATGTTTTAGTTGAAGGTCCTACAAAAATATTTATTAATAATGTTTTCGTAATCAATTTGGTTAAAATCCAATAAAACATGGAATGAGTAAATATATTGATACTCACTTTCATTTTCTAAGAAATCAAGTTGATAAAAAAAAATAAATTAACATATTGTAAATCCAAAGATCAAATGATTGATATTTTCACGAAGTCATTAAAGTACAAAACTTTTATCAGGTTGAAACAAATGTTGAGATTAAAAGTATTATCAAATTAAAATTAAGGAAGAATGTTGATGTTAATCCATATTATAATAGAATTAGAATTATAGTAAAAGTTAGTTTAGTTGAGTTCAATTTAAATTTTATTTTTTAAGTAGATTAAGGTTTGTATCATTATATAAGAATTTAAAATCTAGGTTATTGGTGTATATTTTTGAAATATTGTATGACATTGTTATCAATTAATAAAATAAAATATTTATATAATCATCTAATAAAAAGTGTATTAATTAAAGTTAAACACATTATATTTTACTCAAAATATAATACCACGCAAAACATAGCTTTTATTCTAGTTAAATAGATTAATAAAAATAAATACAATATATATATGAGTACTTATACATGTGTATATATATATATATATATCGAAGAACTTAGGGATCGAAGTACACATCAATAAAATCCCTTGTTATGCCTTTTCTGTTAGAAGGATAGGAATTAAATTATGTAAACTTTAAAGCATACAGGGGTGGCTGGTGGGTATATAAAAAGGGGCTTGTAGCGATGATAACTAAGATCAAAAGGTCCTAAAGCGGCCGCAGGATGTATAGAGCGGATACAAGTGCTTTTGTGCAAGGGATGCTTCATAAAGTAACAAAAATAATTGTTTTAAATTACCGATGTCGATATTTAAATATGTTTATTTATGCAGAGTTTTTGTTTCGAAATTTCTTATGGTTATTTGCAGTTTGAGTATTATCGGAATTTCTTTTCAAAGTTAATATATCTAAAATTCATTCTTTTTTAAAAGGAATATTATAAGGACACTTATTTGTTCAAAATTATAAAAGTTTATTTTGAGAGAATAATTTCATTTGCATTCAATATTGTGTAGCATTCTTCCAACGGAATATTATTTCTTTAATCTCTCGTAGAAGGGCAATAACTTTTTTTTTTTAATACAAGAAAGGATAGACCTTGCATTAAAGTGAAAATTTTCTTTTCTTGGCGAATTCACCTTTTTACATTTTTAATTAGTACCCAACTTTTTATAGTATAAAATAAAGAGTCGAAGACAACAAATTTTCTTAGTTGGGAAAACTTTATCAATTTTTAAGAGTTTGTGGAGACAAAACAATTATTCCAGAAGAAGGGGGCAATTATAAAAATCCTTAATAAGTTGCATATTAAATTTTGTTTTCAGTAGGGCATTTGATCCCATTCAAAATCTAACATGTAGATGCGCCAGTGATTACATTAGACCGTCGCTCAGATTCGACATTGAAAATCCACCCACCAATCACCTTGGTTAGCGTCCAATGGTGGCCTCCTCATGCATGCAGGACTTATAAATAAATACAGACGCAGTAAAGGACATCCCCATGTAGCCACACAAGAACACATAAAGCCACGAAGAGAATAGGAAACTATGGAGAACGTCTTGATAGCAGGGGGAGGCATAGCAGGATTGGCTACAGCACTGCCCTCTGTATTCTGAATAAATCAATGGCCTGTTCTGAGACGTGTGAAACAGGCCTAATGAATAGGGTTATAGGACGATTCACCGAAAAGCATTACTAGAGGTTCTGGCACAAGAATTTCCAGCTGACTCCATTCGATTATCTTCGAAGCTTGTCGCCATAGGGACACAAGAATTACGAGGGAAACCTCTCCCATTGCAATTGTCCATTTGGATGATGGAACTACAATCAAAGAAGCAAAGGTACGACTAGCTAATTAGTTCTCTATGTACACGGTCTCACACATGTACAATGACATCAAAATTGGGTTATAAATATCCGTTTGTAGTTATATATACCTTAATCACCAAAACTACTGTCTTCTTTGCTACATTAGGTATTTTGATAGGCTGCGACGGGCAGCATTCAGAGGTGGCACATTGGCTACGACTTGGGGCACCGGCCCATTCTGGTCAATCAATAGCGCGTGGCTTGGCAGTCTTCCAAGGATTTATGCAACTTCACCAGTTTCCTGATGGCGACAAAAGGGCTGGGGATCATCACAACAAACGCCAAAGAAAATAACCGATTGGCACCATTTCCTTTACACGCGTTTTCCCACTTTTTCCATACTATCCATTCCCTAGTACACGGCAATCACTAACATCTCATGAAAGACAACTAGGCATCTGATCCTTGCAAAGATTTAATCCTCAATACTTTGAAAAAAGGATGACGGAGGACGATTTATTATCACAAAAAAAAAAAAAAAAAAAAAGATCAGGGAAGATCTTATATGACAAAGAACAGATAATAAAAGGATTATATGCAAAAAGACACGGGTGAGAATAAAAACATAATCAACCTTAGTAAACTTTTCTCTGTGCCCAACAAATCTCATAAAAATCCTAAAAGTCTCTCCTCCTTTAAAACTGAAAGGTTAATTAAAATGGACAATGCAAAGGATAAGAGAAAAGGGTAAAAAATAAAAAATAAAAACAATGAAAGAAAGCAAGAAAGGGAAACACACCACAAACTTTTCATTAAGAATGTTTCTTTCCTCGAAAGCTCATTTTGAGCAAGCTAAATTACAGTATATATCAAATTCTCCTCGCCATAAGACACAAGTTTAGGCTTGACAATCTGACATTGTCAATATAATGGACTTATGTATAGCTGGAAAATAGAAAATCAATTATATGATTTTATAATTAAAATCACAATAATAATAACAAAAGTCTATTTCAAAAGTTATGATAAAAATTATAAGTTATAAGAAAGAAAAGAAAGGTTAATTTTTGTGTGTATTGAATTATAAGAAGTTACACTTATTTATACAAGAAAGAATATACAAAATAGAAAAAGAGTACTAAAAAAATTAATAAGATATTTACCGAATTATGATAAAAGTAGATTCATGCACATTCTTGATATGATTAGAATATAAAAACTTCTATACTAAAATCAAAGAATATTATGTTAAAACTTACAAAATTCTAACAAAAATCTAGAATTCTAACACTTCTGCTCAAATTCAAGACGGTAACATGACCAACTTGAGTTTGAAAAATAAATCAAAGATTGTCTAGATGGATGAGTTTTGTAAAGATATTAGCATTTTGATTAACAAAAATAATGAAAAACAAACAATCATTCTCAATCTCATTATAAGAAATTTAAATAGCACCACAATTGTTACAGTGAATAGATATGACATAAGAGTGCTATTAAAGACATAAAAATTCAAACGCAATGTCTATGAGAGCTCAATAATTAGTTTTAGCAATAGATTAAGTAGTAAATATTTACTTTTTACTATGCCAAGAAATAAGTGAATTCTCAAAAAAGTAATTATTTGTAAGATCTTTTGCCCAAGCAACATTATAATAAGTTTGCAACTCAAGTGATGATTAAATAAAGAAATGAAGCCTATGAAATTTAGTTCTTTTGACATATTGAATAATAATAATAATAATAATAATAATAATAATAATAAGAAATGCAGCAAAGTGAGTAAGCCTAGGTATTTCCATAAACTAAATGATCATATATACAACATAGACAATGTGTAATCAAGTAATATTGAGATATATCAAACTCTAAATTAGTTGGTGATAAAGAGTATAGTCCTTCAATAATATGTCATAAATGAAAAAATATTTGACATTATACTTGAAAGGAGTTAAAAAAAATTGTTATCATTGATCCCTACTTAAATAAGCAAATTTAATGTATATTTGACTTAAGAGAAATAGTATTTAGTAGTATAAGAAAATTTTTAATTCTAAATAATAATTAAATAGGTCAAGATCTTTCATCTCAAATTAATGACTAAGATACTTCTTGAAAAGATCAATGTCTTGTAAATCATCTTTTGTGGTAATCATATTATTTATGTAAAATAAAAATAAAATAATTTTTTTAGCACTTTTATAAACAAAGAAAGTAATATTGTAAAGATTTCTTAAAAAATCAAATTGATGTATAATAATACTGAATTTTGCACATTATGTCAAAGGTGCTTATTTAAGGTTATAGAATGCTCGCACAAAGACAACACTCTATTGGGTGGATGGCCTTATTTAAGTCGAACTGAAAAAACTACCACTATCGAACTACAACAACTACCAATAGATTTCTCACTGAAATGATCCGAGCCATAATCAATCCCATATTCTGGAGCTTTTGCTATCGATAAAAATGGTGAAAAACCTAGTGTGTGTGTGTGTGTGTGTCAATTCAAATAATTTAAAATGGAAAAACAGAATATCCTGACATAATGAACATAGTGAAATGTCAAACCCAGATTAACTGTACCATTCATTTAGAAAAAGTTACAAAAAGGGGTAAAAGAAAAAGTCACCAATTTTTCCTACAAGAAAAAAAATAAAGGGAGCCTACCTATGGATGCAAGAAGGATGAACTCCCTGACCGACCCTGAAATCCCATTCCTGGCCTCCTTCCTATATCTAAACATCTATGGGTCTAGTCCCTCTGTAAATGCTCTTAATGGACCTGTACTTCTTCTTTCTTTGGCTGTTGAAGATAACGGCCTCATCTTCTTTCCCGAAAATCTCTTCAATCTTTCTCGAAGTAATCGCAGAGAGGCTTGTACGATCAGGCTCAGCCTCCTCATAACCAAGATTATTATTGCCCTTCTGCCTCTTCATTTTTCCAACGTTGTTGCTGTCGCTGTCTTCGTCGCTTATCTGCATGAGCTGATGAATGGCGACCACCTCCGATTCTGTTAATGCCTTGTGAGTTTTATGAAAGGATTTGATTGACTTTGATTCCACTTCCACCATTGTCGACATGGATATGCCTGCAGTCATCAAGAATCAACGATCTCTTTGTTTTTTCTATCTTTTGGTTCCTCCTCCTCTTCCTCTTCCTCTTCCTCTTCCTCTTCTTCTTCTTCTTCGTCTTTGCTTATTGGTTAATTACCTGTCTTGCTTGCTCTCCCTCTTTTATATATGTCATTGGTTTGTTTTGGACGATTGTTTTGTTTTGCCCTTTATATAAGTTCGGCGTCAAACGCGTTTAGAGGGAAGCTGGTGAATGAAATTTCTGGGTTGCTGCTCTGAAGATGGTTGGAAGATGTTCACAGATAGCGTAGGGTTTTATCTTATATTTTATATAAGCAAGTAATGTTTTTACGCCATTCCGCGGCTTCCACTTCAGTCTTAGTACGTTATTTCTCACAACTTTAGTCTGTTTGATGCGGCGAAGATTCGTCTATTGACTTTGTTGACTGTGTTCAATCCATTCATCCGAAGACTTCAAACATCCACTTACCATATTATTGACGCGCAACGGCCATTCATTGTGAGCCTAGTCATCGGTCATTTTGTGGGGAATAATTGCTTTTACATTAGGTGGGTCCTTCTGGATTGACCCATGTCCTTCGCTGTAAAGACAAAAGAATTTGACAAAAACAAACTAACCTACAACTTAAAAAATAACCACACAAGATATATATATATATATATATATATATATATATATAATAAAATAAATAATTAAATATTAATATAAATAATTAATTACACTTAATAAATAAAAAATTATGTAAAATATTCTGATATAAAATGTAATCATGCAGAAATAAATAAAAATATAAGAAGATATTAAATAAATGTTGATAAGTTGTACAGTGAAAATAGTATAAACTATATATCTTTTTTTTACGTAAAATCTATAATTCAAATACTATAATTTTATTATTATTATTTATTTGAGAAAAATAGTCATGGATTGAGTCAGATTTAACCTTAAAATTTTAAATAATTTCAGATTTGAATCATTTTTAAGTCTAGTCATTTTAAAAACAGATTCAAATTAAATTTTTCAATTGAGTTTGGGTCTAATTATCAGGAGGTCAAATTTGGACCGTGCCAACCAAGAGTGACTTATAGTTAGAAGTGACAAAAATTAACTTGACCTAAATAATTCAATTTAACTTGCTTGAAATTTAATTTAACTCAATTTATTTTTACCAAAAAAAAAAATCAATAACTAATATCTTGACCCAACCTTAAATCAACTTCAAATATCTCATATCCAAAATGATTTAAAATTTGAATAACAAAAATTTCCAATAACCTAAAAAATAAATAACTCAAAATTTAAATAATCTGAATAATTTGAACTCAAAATTTAGACATGAATAACCAAAAATCAAAATATAAACCAACCTGAAATTTGAATTTGAATAATTCAAATTTGATACGACTTAAACTTCAAATTCAAGTAGCAAAAAACCCACAACAATTTAAACAAATTTAAATTAAATTTGACTCAAAATCTTTTATTGATTTTAATAAAAATTAAGCTTTTGGATTTTTTAATTAAGAAATTATTTTCCTAATATTTCAATTAACATATATATTTTTTAAAATATATTAAATACCAATTATTAAATTTAAATTTTTTCAATGATGAGTAAATTATTCAACCAACTGTTTCACAAATTAAAAGTATAAAAATAGATTGTTTATTGGATTAGTACGAATAAATAATAATTTTAAAGTTAAAATAATAACTAAAAGTACTTATATGATTATATATATTTCCACCCTAATCATTGTAAAAATAGTTTACAATAATATAACTTTTAGATGAAGAATAAAATAGGTTAAGATGATAGGTCATTTTTATATACTGCATAAGTTTTTTTGTAACTTACATATAAGGCTAACGGGGATACTCCCAAAACTTACTAATTAAACAAACTTCATTAGATATATTAGGTTTAGTGCATATTAAATATCTAAAACTCTTAACAATTCACTTAATGTAAAATCAATAAGTGATTTATTGTTTTTCTTAAACAATTTAATATTAACCTCTATAAGAATTTTTATATAATTACAATCATGCATTTAAAATTTCATTAAACACTCACTAGTATACATTTTTTAATAGATAAAAATTTCATCAACTCTTTAAATTACTTCAATGTCAAGAAAATATAAGAATAAACCTAAATATGTCATCTTAAATTCACATATTATAAATTTCTTAAAATATTTAATCATTTTAAGATTGTAATAATATCAAGTTATTAACAAATAGACATATTAATAAAATATCATCAAAATTATTGACTTTTGCATAAAAACAATGTTGCATTTATAGGCTTTATGTCTTTTACTCAATCAAAAAAAAAAAAGATATTATACTTAACTAAACTAACTTTTTATTATATATATACATTTTTTATTCTAATAATACAACTTATTACTAATAGAACTATGCATCTCAAATAATTTTTACAAATTTGTTATTCTTATATATTAAATAATCACTTATTTTTCTTAAACAATAATGATAATTACAATTTTTTTGAAAAAAACAACAAAATTTTATTTTTTTTATATTTAAATTAAAATTTTCAAATTTCTTATTATAATTAATTTTCACATGATTCATATCCAAAAAGAAAAAAAAATGAATTGAAACTTTTGTTTACCTAATTTTTTATTAATCAAGCATTTGGTTCAGTTATTATTTTTAAAATGACTAAACTAAAATTTTTAGTTTTATCCAATTTTTAGAATTATAGTCAATTAGCTAACCTTGAAAACTTATTCTAATTTAGTACTCTATCTTTATAACACAAGTAATTAAATGATGATGACGACAACAACTATTGACTTTTTCTCAAGATAGCTAAAATTTGTATATTTCATTTCTTGTTATTATGTTAATATGTATTCTACAAATATCAAACTAAATTTTTTGGGTACAAAAATGGCAATCAATTGTAGAAAATGCTTTACAAGCAAATAAATCTAATAAATATAAATAAGACTTAAATAGTTCAATAATTATAACATTAAATTAGAAATTTCAATTGAAAGTTATTATAAGTAAATTACTGGGATAAAATAAAATTATCTTCTTATACAATCTTTGACTAATAAACCTTATACTTGATAAAAATGATGTCATTATTTGATTAGTTATATGTAAATTAAAAAAATCATGGTAATTAACCAACTAAACAAGTTTTATTAATTCCAACAAGAAAGTTATTTGGGGTTAGATTAGAAATGACAATTCATTCTAAATTATTAATTCTGTATTTGTTGACACAATATATATTAACATAATTAGTGAGTCAATATCTCATTAAAAATATAAGATTTATTTGGCTAAAATAATATTTATTTTATTAATTTATATATTTTATTAACTATTTTTAGTTTTTCCTAATTAACCTAGTAAATATGTTACCAAAAAAAACATAATACAATATGTTTTTCCTTAATAAGGAGTCAGCCTTATCTTTTCTAGCCTTGGCCTCAATAAAAAGTATAAGTTTGTCTCAACATTAAAGTTTGGGCTCAAGACAAAGCTTAAATTCTAGCCTAAACTTAAACTAAAGCTTGAACCCCCAATAAGCAATATTGCTTAAAGGCTAGTCAATCATCATGTCCATATTTAAAACTCACTTATTAGGGTCAATATAAAAGGGCCACTTGGTTCTTGTATGAGGTGATAGTTATTTTATACACCAGCGAGCATAATAACTCTCAATTCATTATATTTGGAGGATTAACTTTGGGCGTCAAAGTACTAACGTCGTAAAACACTTTCAATCCTAATATCCCTTTGTCTTACAAGCCACCCTTTTAAGTCTGAGGCGCATTAAAGCTTCTACCCTAATATGTCATCAATTGTCGTCATCTTTAGGAATAACACACTATTTGTCTCTCCCTTTCTCTGTGGCTTTGGTCCTTAATTAATGCATTATAACTATTTAACATATCTCTGCTAGAGTTAACAAAATTAATGGTGTGTCTTATGCTCCCCTTATTCCCTTCACCTTTAATCACACAATTACCTTAATATGCATCTAAAATGACACTCACACCTCAAAGTCACAATAAAAATACTTCATTTTCATTCACCCTAATAGCAACAACAAAAATACTATTTATTTCCTTGGAAAACTAAATAGAAGCCTTTATAGCATTTCCTGCAGCACAAAGGAGCAAAGGCCTCCATATTAAGTAAAGGCCAATGTTGAAATCCTTAAAAAAAATAACCACCCTCCAACATTAGATAATTGGATAAAGAAAGACTAGGCAAAAGTCACTTAAGTTAAAAGTTAGGGCCAAAATATTCCTGGCAAGCAATTATATGGAAAAGTAACTTTTCGGCCCCAAGTTAGGCATAACTAATAGCCTTCCCACATAACTTCATGGGAATCCTTATTAAGACCATCCTTCACTCCACTTCATCAATGAAAAATGTCTTAAAGTCTTTCCTTTATTTCATAGCAGATGTCAAAAGGTCATAAGGGAAGAAAATGATAAATTCATAAAAACTTGTTTGCTTTAAGCAAAGGAATGACAAGCTAAACTAACAACTCAAATCAATACAAGACTATATAACAACTTTAAAAGGTTTGAAAAATGTCATAGTTAGAGAATCCCAAAAGGTTCTCAAGCTTCCTCCCTTCAAAGAAATTCAAAATGCCCTAATCTAAGACAAATTTAAGCTTTCCACATACTTATAATGAGACCAAGGATCCAATAAAGCATTCAAGTTAATTTCAAACCCACATGTCTCTCTATGCAACATTGGATGTAACCACTTGCAAAGCCATTGCCACAACATTAAATGACCTTACTAGGCATTGGTACTTTGACCTCCTAACTCACTTCATCGAGAACTTTGAACTACTAAGGGAGCTAATTATAGTTAGTTTTATCATGAGTAAGAGACTAAAAAGAATTCTTTGGTCTTTATTCTTATTTGACAAAGGCCAAACAAGCCACTCAAAGAATTTGTGGCTTAGTTTAACACAATTATATTCAATATTGAGGATTTGAAACTTGAAATGGCTATGGTCATCTTTATTAATAGCTTGTAGAAGTAAAAATTAACCTTCTCCTTGGGCAAGATGTCATCGTAAGACTTTGTTGACCTCATGCTAAAAGTCACAAGATTTATTAATGCAAAAGAGACATACAAAGCCCATGATGAAATGAGCAAGTCATAAGTAACCCACAATCACCCTAAGAAATAATTGAAGAAGCATTCCAAAAAGCATGTGTGTAAGAAGTCCCAAAGTGTTTCATCAAATCAATGTATCCATGATCGCATTCTAAAACTCATCTTTTTTTCAAACAGAAAAAGTGATAAGGATTCAACCTAATCCCCCTATGGTTTGAAACTCAGTGAAAGTTATGAGCTTACCTCAATATTAAAGTTTAAATTCACAACTGAGCATGAACTCTAGCCCAAGCTTATCTTAGATCTTGAACCCTTTTCCAAAAAAAATAAATAAATAAATAACATTCCCTAAAGTCCAATTAGTCATCACATCAATATTTAAAACTCACTGGTAAAAGGCTCATTGTAAAAAGCAATAATTATTTTATACACAACCAAGCCTAATTTTTTTAAACTTATTATCTCCAAAAGAATGATTTAGACATTAAAGTACTAATACCATAAAGCACCTCTAACCCAAGCTTCCATTTGTCTTATAGGCCAATCTCTCGAGCCCAAGGTGCATTAAAGCTTTTAGCCCAAGACATCATCATGAACACAAGTTGTAATGAATAATTTTTTGAATCAAACTTAATCTATAGCCAAGGAAATCAATTTGTGAGGAAGGCAAGATTTCAACTCATGAATATGCATTTCACTTAGTAAAGGAGGCCTAATTATAGGTTAAATATAATCAAATAACTTTTCAACTAATAACATATTTATAGCTAACAATTTTTATCTCTTTTTTTTAAAAAAAATTGTCCATTAGTAATAATAAATTTTTATGCAAATAATGATGCTAAAATAAATAATTGAATTGTAACACTGAAGTCATTTGAATTTAAGATACTATAGAATTTAAAACCTTAGTTCTAGAAATAAAAATTTATAATATAAATAAGACATTATATGTATAAAGAGTTGACATTAAAACTTTCCAAATGCCCTTTAATCTTCAAAATGTTTTAACCAAAATTTTAAAAAACATTTTACCTAATATTTACGAACTTCTATTTATAAAATTTTAAAGGTTTTTATTTTATCATGACTTCCAACTTTTCTTTATATTCTTATATTATACTTTTATCTTTGTTTTCTTAATTTTAGTTATATTTTTTGTATAATTAACATACTAATAAAAAATTTTAATGTCAATTCTCTAAACATACTTAATTTCAACTATATTTGTTAATTTAATAGAATCTAAATACTAGTTATCTAAATTTAAAATATTATTCTCATAATTTTTCTACAAAATTCTCATTTTATACTATATGCTAAAAATAAAGATTTATTATGCTTCCATCTCTATCTTTTTCACTTCAATAACTCAAATAAAAAAGTGTTTCACTTATCCTTGATTATCACTTAAATTTATAAGCATCTATCAAAACTAAATAAAATAATAAATAAATAAATAAAGAGACTTTCCACAACCCACAATCCCAAACTGTTAGTGCGGCATTGATGTTTGCTGTTGGCTACTTGTAAGAAAATATACAGTATTATTGACCACAAAAACACAGTTATTTCCACATCCATACCATTTGAACGGGAGAATCTCCGGATTATATATTTCCCAACCTATGAAAGTTAATCATTTTAGTATTTTAACTTTTTTCTTTTTTTCTCAGTAGGCATTTTTCCTTAAATCATTTAAAAGCACATCATTTACACGACATGCAATTACTTGAAACAGTATGATCAAAGGCAGCAAAGCCATAACATGACATCATGGCTTCTGAAAATAGAAAAATAAACCAAACCAGCCGATACATTGCGGAAGGACGACAGCATTAGAACAATGCGCCACCAAAATTATTCGCAAAGAAGATACACTTGCATTTAGCATATTTTCAACTCCATATTTAGGTACATTAACGTCCGTGTCCAGACACGAACAATAAAACAATAGAACGTGAACAAATATCCTGTCCGAGACTCTCGTATCGATCCCCACATTTATATGGGAATAATTTATGATTCAATTATCTTCTTAGGGATACAGAGACTCACAAAGAGATATTAACCGACTAAAGACCACAGGAAATTTAATAAAAGAATTAATGAAAACCCTGTAAAACCAAAAAGCAACGTATCATCCCCCACCCCATGGTATCTACATCCCCAGACTACAACTTTTTCTTCCCACATAAATCCTTGACCATCACACCATTCCGCATTGAACAATCAGTGTTACATCCACTCTGTCGAATGGACTCAAATCCCACGCCGCAGCCATTTCCTTGTATTGCAACTGAGAATCATTCAAGGCTTTATTCGTGTAATCTTTAGTCACAATTTAACCCACACACTTCCAAGACCGGGCCATCTCTTGACACAAACGGGTTTATTCTAACCCAAAGAAGAGTTAGGATTGAAGCCAGCAGAATTGACCATACCAAAATGATGGTAGGCATGCGGTCTTGCTTACCAAGAAGACCCTTGAGGAAGGGGTAAAGGTGCATGATAACCCAGAAGGAAAAAAATAGCCTACCAAACAGTGGACCCCATGAATCATACCCGTTATTGATAGCGTCTGAGATACCGACCACAACTCCAACAATGTTCATAATCAACAAAGTCGTGGGAGGGATCAATAGTGATGTCCACTTGAATATGTAAAGCTCAGAGAATTCCCCATCATCTGCTGCTTTCGAAGTGACAGTGAAGTTTGTGCTAACACCAGCCAATACCTTCAGTAAACCCTGGATGAGTGCAAAGAGATGTGATGAAACACCTCCAATCACCCAAAACTGCTCATTTCTCCACCAGTCATCTATTCCGACACCACCCCATTGCATCTCAAGGATACCAGTTGCCGCTATAGATATGAAGAGGGCCATGAACAGAATACTGGCATAGTTGCTAATCTGTAAAATGCAATGATGCCCAATGACAAAAGGCGAGTAGCAGTTAGACCCAGCAAATAGAAGTTTTTTGGCTATGAAAGTAAAATGACAAATCAATTCATGCAATTACCTCAGGAACAATGAAGTTCCCAGTGAGAAGGCATATGGCCGGTAATGTACAGTAAACAAGCAAGGGAATTGACGTCCAAGGATAGACAACTGAATTTATGTAGGAAAACCGTTCCAACCATTTCAATCCTCCCCCATAGCCATACCAAATCGGGCAATGTCTGCTCAAGAAAATCTCAACAGAACCAAGTGCCCAACGAAGAACCTGATGAAGACGATCTGAGAGGTTGATTGGAGCAGAACCTTTAAACGCAGGCCGCTTAGGTATGCAGTAAACAGATCGCCATCCATGGCAGTGCATCTTGAATCCTGTCAATATATCCTCTGTAACAGAGCCATATATCCAGCCAACCTGGTTGCATTTAAAGATTGTGCATTTAGATGAGTGTCTGGAAATAAAAGCAAAACCCATCCATGATTAACTTCAAACTTTATCCTTATTTTTATTACTTACTTCCTTTCCCCACTCAGTTTTGTCTTCATAACCACAGCTGATAACTTGAATGGCTTCTCTCAAAAGTGAAGCGGGACTAGCCCCCTGAGGAACTCCACCATTCTCTATGAGAGTGGAAGCTACAAACACTGGAGACTGCCCAAACTTCTTCTCCAAATTTGCTTGGGTTGTTTCAGAAGATTTCTCAGTAGCTGATTCTGCAATGGCAGCCCAGTCTTATTTTTCTTCAAAACGTTCAAAAAAATGAGTACAGATACACGCACCACTGCATGAAACAGAAACATAAACCCATACCTTCAATTCCTTCTTCAATGTTTTCAAGAGCATGTATCTGTTTTGATGCTTCCCTAATCTTTGACTTTTTCTTCTCCTTCCTTCCTTTTGATTTCTTGTTCTTTCTAGAACCACAGCAAAGGCAGCACCATTTTGGCCAACAGTTGCAAGTCTTGCCAGGAGGCTTCTTCGTGGCAGGTGCATCATAGCCATAGAGTGCTTGCCTTCGGAAGACACACCCAGTTCCAACATATATTGGCCCTTGCAAACCATCTAATCCTTTCATGTTGATCTGTTTCCAAACCAAAAATTAGCATTTTCTACAGAAAGAGGAAGGAAAAATGGATGAGAGGACAAGATAACAAGCAAGAAAGCAACATATACATACATCAAAGAATACAACATTCCGATTTGAGTATCTATCATGACGATCAATGCCATCAAATCTTTGTGGAAACTGCACATAGCAAACTTTCTTCCCTGACTGTGGATCCATCATGAAACACATAGCCTCTCTAAGTGCTTTACTGTTGTTAATATAGTGATCACAGTCAACATTCAGAAGGTATGGAGCATTTGATAGAACTGCAGAGACCCGTACCTATGGCAATAGCAAACGAAATAAGAAGCTCATCAACCAGTCGCCACTTGTAGCTTCTCAGAAATAGTACATTAAATATATCAAAACCTGAGCCAGAGGAACTGTTCATAACAAAGTTTGATCCTTACCAGAGCATTCATGGCCCCAGCCTTCTTATGATGCTCAAATCCAGGTCTCTTCTCACGAGAAACATATATCAGACGAGGTAATTCATTTCCTTCCTCATCATGAACACCACTATGACCAAGGAATACCTGCAGAAGAGGAAATTTTTTTTATTTGCTCCACATTAGGAATACAATTATCAAGCATAATCCCATTCTTGTCGGCCCCCTTCTCATTGACTGAAGAGAATGGTATTACAACTCTACAACCAAGTGAGGCTGCCAATTACAAACTAACTTAGCAGGTTGATGGCCTGCAGAGAAAAGAACTTTAAATTTGCCGGAATAACAATGGCATATGTAAAGAACAACTTTGATGACCAAAAGTATCTGGAATGCGAGTACACATAACAACTCAACAGATTAGTTCCCACACCTGCACACGTGTTCCATCTGCCACTACCCCTATGCAAATATCATAACCACTACTCCAGTAACCTCTTATAAAAGCAACTTGCTGTTGCACAAAACCACTGATGGCGTGGCAATAGGGTATTTGTTAGAAACAAAAAAGAAAAATAACAAATCATATGCATTACACATTAAAAGACAAAAAGTACACTGGATCAATGAATCTCTTGCTTCTCAGTACTACATGATTTGAGTAATGGATGATTAACACTGAACAATCCATGCTTTAAATAATGAAATAGGATCTGACCTGAATCATTCCAGGATGATCCCGTACATTGTTACCAGGCCATGGAGTTCCATCCTGCATTGTCCAACCATCTTCTGGGACTTTTTGTGCCGTGGCAACCAATCCATTTATTCTAACTTTGAACTCTTCATATTCTCTCTGTACAAACAATGTAATATGAACAAATTAGCATCAGTGATTTATATTGGGATACTGTTTACATAATCCTTTTCACAAAAATGAATTGGGTCAATCAATTCATTATACTATTTGTTAAATCCAAAACAGAAACAAAATGATCATATATCACAAAACTAGATCTCGGTACAATTTGAAAAATCCATTGAAGTTCAGCTATGCTTGACTCAGACAAATGGTGCCATTTATATCCTCATAATAGGAAATCACTAACCTTCATGGCGCGTCTTTCCCTGACAAATGCTGGATGGACTTTATTCTTTAAATAGTCAATCTTCTGACAAAAATACCACTCTGGGGCTCGGGGCTCAATATTATACTTTTTACAGAAAGGAACCCATTTTCTAGCAAATTCAGATGTCTCAGAAAGTGCCTCAAATGTAAGCATGGCAGCACCATCATCCGACACATAGCATGCAACTTTATCCACAGGATAATCAACCGCAAGAATTGAAAGAACCGTGTTTGCAGTGATCAGTGGTGGTTCCTTCATTGGGTCAACTGTACTTACAAAGATGTCTACACCAGCTAACTCAGACAGTTTCCCTTCTTTTTCATATCTGGAAATTAAGACAAAATAACAATTAACTGTACTCCTACTAACCAAGAATAATTTTGTATGCAGTGTATTCTGATAACAGATCACATATAGGGTTAATGGGCTTTCCCCATCCACATACCTTAGTGACAACCGATCAAGGTATGTCTCTCTTTCTATGGGATACCATTTTGGAAACTGATCCAGAATCCATGATATTGCAAACCATATTTCACATATCACTGATGTTAGCCACAAGCCATATGCATTATTGACCGGATGGAGAATTCTATACTGAAAGAAGAAGCCAAGAATTACAAGACGAAGAATGATGATCAATCTGTAAGGGCTTATCTTGCTTGAAGGAATGGGCAACTTTCTCGAAAGTGGCTGCCTGCCCTCATCCATCCTGAAAAAGCATGTCAAAAAGCTTGTAAATAGCTCAGAAGATGACATATCCAAATAAAAGTTACATTGTATTAAAGATTATTGAGCCTAAAGGAGGTTTTACACAGTATTCATAACATTCTAAGATATGGGTGTGAAGATCAGAAAAAAGAAAAATTATTTTCAAGAATAATGTTGTGTTGGAGTCGTCAAACTTGCTTCTAACAAATTCATGAGGAGTTCAAGAAAAAACAAGCTGTTCAAAGTGTACGCCACTAAAGAAGAGTGAAAACAAAAATAAACCAGATAATAGATCACCACTTTGAACTCTGTCTCAGCTTCAATCAAGAGTCCAGGAGATGAGCATTTAAGATATCACTCTAACTAGATTGTGCACATCTAAATATACTCATCCTTATAATTCTGTGACGTCCAGAATACATCTGAAGGGGATGATCATGATAGAAGGTATAGAAAGAGGAAATGATTCAGAAAGCAAACTTACATGGGAAGATCAGAATCATCCAGTTCTTCCCCACCAAACTTTCCACCATTTCCTCCTTCATGCTTCACCACCTGAAATTTTTCGTTCTGTCTTTTCTTCCAGTCTTCCATTCTGTCCTTCCATGCCACACTTCCATACCCATATACTGCTATGTCTTTCTTAGGAACCATAGGTCTGGGTTGCACTATAACATTGAAAACATTGAGTTCACAATAAACAGAATGAGCAAAATAACCACACAACAGACAAGGAATAGATAGGTTGTGAACAAATTACTTACAAGGTATTGATGTATCAGAAAAAGGCATTGGATGAACTTTATTTCCATGACCCATTAGTGAGGGCACAATAAGAGCATGCCGATCAGAAGAAATCTCAACATCCTATATATAAGAGAAAAGGGGGAAAAAAAGAAAATAAAATAAGTAAATTCTGCAGTTGCATGCCTGTTCATGCCTGCTTATCTATCAGTGTAAGCTGAGGTACCTCCTCTCCATAGGTCAAAAGAGGAATTTTAGAGCTAGGAGGTGATGATTCAAGGTCCGAATTCATGTGTACTCCAGAACCATTTGGTTGAGAAGTGCGGCCAGTGTTAAGGCGTGCAGAGAGCATAGCCTCTGCAATTTGCTCTGGGCCCATACCATCAAGATTCCCATAATCAAACTCATGTTCTAGATCATCAATGTCATCTTCTTCCTCATCACCTTCAACCCTAGGGCTCCCTGTAGTTATAGCAACAGTTAGACATTCAGAATGTCCCACAGAATCTTAGTTAAAAACACATTCACGCATAAACACACAAAACAAATGAGTGCAGAATAAGTCCAACCCTTAATGCGCTTGTATCTTGTTTTGCACTGTGGGCAAGCTTGATTTCCCTCTCTTCTCTCGTATTCATAGCAGGGCCTGCACACAGGGAAAGCACATTCATTGCAGGCAACAAAGGGCTCTCCATCCACTGTAATCTCGATCTCATCCCCACATATCTGACACACTTGCCCACTCAATTCTTTTACAGACTTTATCTGTGTAAGCCCAAATTCAGCAAAACAAAAGCTGTTAGTACCTCAACAAGACAAACATATATAAACAATGATGCAGTGCAACCTGTTACTTAAAATTGACCAACAGAAATATATTGAAGGCCCTAAATTCTCAGAATACAATCACGAGCAATTTCATTAATATCAGTGAAAAGTTATTGTACCGTCAATACAACAACTGAAAAACCAATTAGTTTGATTTGTATTCCCTGAAAAGGTACCGAAAATTGAAATTTTTGAACACCAAAAACTGAAATTTGACTTCTTTTCTGCCATAACTCAAGGAAAAGCTCCAAAACACATTCTCAAATCCTTAACTCGGTGAAGGAACTAGTCCCTCTCAAGTACAGGCTATTCGTGTATAGAATGTCATTGAGAAACCAGGGATTCTTCCTAGCCGTCAAGACTTGTGATGCTAATGAACTCTAGATCAGAGATATAATGTAGGTGGATCTAGAAGAGAAAGTGCCTCAAAGATGACATAATCGTCGGAAACGACTTCCAAAGAAATAAAAAAAAATAAAAATAATATTTTTGTTAAGACACTGGCTCTATATTACCATATGTTGTAATGAAATAAAATACAGAGAAAATACACAAAACCCAAAACACAGTAGTCCGTTAAAAGTAATCTGAAGAAAATTTCAGTCCCAGGGGAAAGAAGATCCAAATGGGAAAGATGTAACAGTTCTGGCAATAACCCTCCAAATTAGAAGAAAAGCAACCTCGAATGGCAACAAATTCGTTGCATTTATGTGAAAGAAAACTCAGATCTTAAATCAGAGAAATGAGTAAACGGGACATCCTAAAAATCAAGAAAATTTGACCAAAATGCGAGGTTTAAGAGAATCTTACTCTTCCATTCTCGTCGGCATTTATGAGCACGAACTCATTCCTGTTGTGAGAACCTGCAATTAGCCGACCCCCCGTGTTCATGACTCTACTCTCGCTCGAATGGCAGAAAGAATCGGCGAACCAAATTCAGGGGCTCCAAATGAAGATAATACCCAACTCAAAACTATGTCCTTCTTCGCTCGGTCAACTCGCTCATAAGAGTCCACTCTTGCATTCCACGCCCAAGAACAATCCCAGACCGAGAGAGAACCATTAATGTACTGAAAAAAAAAAAACAACAAAAGTAAAAACAAAAGCACAGTCCCCCCCCCCCAACACACACACACAAAATAAATAATGAGCAAACCAAGATTTAAGAGGAGGGTAGAGAGACTAATGTATTACAAGCTGTTGCCTTTGTGTTTCTGGTTTTTCAAGCGAACCCCACTCTTCTCTCTTCTCTCTCTACTTTCTCTATCTATCTAGCCTGGCTGGTATCAATATTTGGCAAGGAAATGAGGTGGCGTTTGGCCTTTTGAGAGGAAGAGAGGGGGAGGGAGAGAGAGAGAAAGTTGAAATGTGAGGGACGCAAGGAAGGAGACAAGCAGATTAGAAGAAGATGCGAAAGAGTCAGTAAACTTAATAAAAAGGTGTAAATGTAATATAACTCTCAAAAAAAAGTGCAATGCAATATGATGTGATGTGTGTCTTTTTTTTTTTTTTTCCTTTTTGGGTGGGTGGGGGCAAATAAAAAATTGCATAAGCAAGAAATTACTGTTAAAAAGTTAAAATAGAAAATTAGAGGAGAAAGCAGGCTTTTATTATATGTTAGATTAAGTAAACAAATATTATTTTTATTTAATATATTTGAACTTCTATCAAAATTATTAAAGGATATATATAACTAATTAAATATTTATATATACACATTATATATGTCTAATATGTCTTATATGTATGCATATAATATATATTCATAAGTATAACATTTATAAAATAATAAATTAAATAAAAGAAAATATTACAATTAATTTGTTACATTATTTTATTAATTTTTCCACAGAATTGGCAACCAGGATAAATAGGGAGATACAGATTCGAGTAGAATTGGCAGGCAGAGATCTATTTACAAGCTCTGTACAAGTTTATTGCTCTCTTTCCTTTTCTTTTTTTTTTTTAATATTTATTATTATTAGTAGTATTGGCTTTTAACAGTAGGGTATCAAGTGGGTTCTTCCTGGCTGTTAAGTATTCCTTTTTACTTTTAATGTTTATTAATTTGAGTAATAGCAGCCTGGTCTGTTAGACAGATAAGAATTGATTGATTGATTGATTGTTTGTTTGTTTGTTTTTTTTTAAAAAAATTAAAAGTGTATAAATTTAATTATTAAATTTTGTGATTAATAACATCTATTTGAACTTTTAATAGCGTTCTTGGGGTTAAGATTAGAATTTGCAGGTTGCAGAACCGATCCCAGTTGTGGCATATTTTGATATAATAAGGCAAAATATGTGAGCTAATCAGGAGGGAGATTGAGATTGATGCTGATCTGAGAAAGGAAGAGAGAGAGAGAGAGAGTGGTAGGAGCGAATAAAGAAAAGAAGGAAAGGGAAAGAGAGAGAACCAATAAAAAAACCAGTGGAAAATGAAGAAGAAGAAGAAGACGACGAACAAAGGTGTAATAAAATTGTAAAGGACAAGTTGCAATGCCGCGTGAACAGATCCAACTCATCAACTCTCTGTTTCTTTCCTTTCTCGAAAAACCCACTGTATTCATTTACGATATAGCACCGCTGTATAATCAAATATTATATCGTAACAACAAAAAATAATAATAATAATAATTTTTTATTTATAATTTTATTTAATGTGTAAGGAGAAAATATAGAGGAAATTAAGAGAAATGATGTTGAGAATAAAGATAAAAGAAAATTTATTATATAAATAGTAAAGGATAAATTTTATTACTAATTTAATTCACGAGATTGGAACGTAGAGTTCAAGATAACATCGAAAGACAAAAATTTAATTTTTTCGGAATAATAATCACTTTGTTAAGATTTTATGTTGTCGCATGTTATTCTGTAGACCAAACTCACGTTAATAAACAGTGAATAGAGTCGGTCGAATGATAACGGCAAAAGCCTACTACCATCAATCAGCTATCCAAGGGAAGAGCGAAAAAAGCAAATTGGCAATAATGATTGGTGTGCACCCCCTCCATATTTTCTCTATTTATTTATTTATTTTTTCATATTATCTTCTGCCTATTCTCTCTATACTGACTTTCACCCTTTTTTTATTTTATTTTATTTTATTTTTTTGTCTATCTTCTCTGTATTTTATATTTTATGGTGAATGGTTGCCCTGATGGGATTCTTGTCATGGGTTGGATTCAACAAGTGTCGGTTTGTTGGATTTCTCTTTTTCAATTAATTTCCCCCTCCCCACTTTTTTTCATTTTTTTATTTTCTGGCCTTTCCTTTTTTACGGTTGCTGAAAGCGATTTTCTTTTACCAAAACTGTCGGTGGGGTTTTTTTTGGAGACAATAAATTAGATTGATTTGAATGCTTCTGTTTCATTTTACAAACAAAAATTTAAATGATCACGAGAGCAAGGCAATCAAGAGAGCCAGAAGAAGTCTAAAATTTTTTTTTTTCTTTTTCAAATTCTCTTGAAGAGTGAAATTTAAATTTTGAGGTAAAAAGCAAAAGATAAATGAATGAGAAAAGAAACATTTTTTGACAGGAATTTTGCTTTTATATAATTTTGATAAGGACGACCCTTGCTTTGGAAGCCCCCCCCCCCACCAAAAAACCAAAAGAAAAACACACGAAGAAAAAAGTCATGATGCTTAAAAACACAGCATGTGTGCACACATATTGGGGTTTCGGACGGTTCTCTGTTTTAGGGTTTCTCTATAATCAAAGGGGTCCATTCCTCTCGAAACAATTGATGGTGATACATATATGGGGTGCCGCCATATTTTATTGCAACTAGACGGCTCATTCATGCCATTTGGTCTATATGACCGTATTAAATCAGGCACCTTCACCTAATGCATAGAGAGCACTGCTTTTTTGGCAGATGGGTTCTGCAAATTGTCTAATAATATGTGCGCCCGACTGCCTCCAGTTTCTACAAGCCATGCATATTTGATCTTAAAAAAAAAAAAAAAAGTCATAAATACTGGTGGGCTAACCCGCCACGTGTTTTTCTAGCTTTCCTTCTTTTTTTGTTTTTCCGTTTTGTGGGGTATCAATCCAGCTTGCCTGCTTCCCCTCCCCCCCCGCGCGCTCTCTTCTCCACACATCATTATGCTCCTCTCGAGGTCCGGTTCTTGTGCCACCCAGGTTAACCAGAGTGTCGGTGGACGTAACGTGTACACACGCTAATACAAAATTTCTAGTTTTCTCTTCTTTTCCTTGTTAGATAAATAGATGGTTTGGTTTGTTCGCGGAAGGTCTCGCCCCTCACAAAAATATGATTTGTGGTTTTGCTTTTGATGATGTGCTAATCACTTTTTAGTGATTTATACCACAAGAGACCCCCCCCATAAAAAAAAAACAAAATAATCAAAACTTTTCGTGAAAGTTGATTAGTGAAAATAGTCACTGTACACATTAACTTGTCAAAAAACAATCATAAATGATTTGTTAACTTACCCACGTGTTAGAGTGCAAGATGGGTCGTTGACCTGATCATGTTTTCATAGCCTTGTCTATGTCGCTCACTTTTTTCTTATAACGTGACTTTGGAGGAAGAAAAAAAAAAAAAGGGATGATAACGCAGGTGAAAATGCCTGAATTCTTCTACCAGTGTACAGATTGAAGAAATTTATATCAATTTACGTTCTTGTCCTCCAATTCAAGTTTAGTTTATTTGAATTGAAGGTGATGAATTTAAGAACTCGACATCTTAATTAATTCAAAATAGCACTAAGAACCATGGCACCACCTGATGAAATTGAGGAAATTGTTGAGGGAGTAAATGCTACTCATAGTTTAACCAATTACACCTCCGTTAAAGTTTGAACTATTAAAAGTTAGGGAAAACGAAAAAAAAATAAAATAATAATAATAAATAATTACGTAATTGTGTCATCATCAGCCCAAAATAGAGTTGCGTATGGACATAATCACGGGCTTAGCCATGGTTTCTCAAATTGGTGCATGCCACGTGGCATAGCAAAGGGGGGAACTAATTCCGTGTGGACCACTAAGGGGAGGCCCACATGGGATTACTATTGTGATAAATGGTGCATTTCATTGTCTGGGTCCCACGAGGAGGACTTTATTACATGGTGAGTGAATGACAGATGACAGCTGGCGAGAGTGATGGCTTTGGTGGAAAGTGAACTGTGAACCACAGAATCTTCTTAGCCCAAAAAGAATGAAAAAACGCTTAGAGAGAGAGAGAGCGTGTGTGTCGGTAGCGGTGGATTGTAGTTAAGATTTTTTTTTTTTTTTTCTGTTTTTCTTGATTGACAGATGATCGGGAATGAATTGCTGTGTACCGTCCGATTTGCATACTCGCTTGTGTGGGGATCCCTCTGCCCAATGATGATGATGGGTGCTCGGGTGAGGTCCGATCTGTTTACAGCCTGTTGGCCTAATAAAATTATGAAAGAAAAGTCTTGGTGGACACGTTAAGAAAAAAAAAATCTCTAATTATTAATGATATGTTTTGTCCAACATTTCTTTTTTTTTTTTGGATAAATGGCAAAAAATAATAATAATCTTGTAACTCTGCTCAAAATTACTAAATTTAACCTATTTTTTAATTTTGTTTATACAAGTATCAGTAAAGACCAACCAGTGTATTTAATTTTTAGGCTTGTTTTGTAATGTAGGGTATTCTAAATGTTATGTTGAGCTTTAAAACTGATTATGACGTTCGAAAAAAATAAAATAAAGAAACAAAGTTACACTATGATAGGCTCTAAGGTTGGACGATATCAAGTGAAAAGATGTTTTTATTTGTTTAAGTTTTTTGGTTTTTTTTTTCCGCAAATCCAGTGAAAGATGTTCAAGTATACATGAATTAGTAGGTCAGTTTATGTATCTTTTCTAACCAATCATGTTAAATATTGATACTTAACCCATGACTTTTGTCTTTATCAAATTTCACTAATAAAATACTCACTTGGCACAGAAGTAAGAATTCAACATTACAATAATCGAAAAGAGTAAATTAATAAAAAGAAAGAAAAGTAAAAAAAATATTTTTTATTAATTATGGTGAGTTGTATTTATCACTTCTTTATCTGTGTAATCTTTTTTATTTATTTATTTAATAAAACCTTCTCATCCAATTATTTGCCATCAGCGACATGGATATTGATCGCTCCTGAGTCCTTAAAACAAGCGATACACAATCATTACTCATTTTTATTACCATATTAGTTAAACCCACTTGAAAAAAATATAAAATAAAAATTGTTTAGGGCCCTTAATTCGCTTTGGGAAAATGAATGCAATATCCCTTCTAACAGTATTTCCCAAGTTAAAATAGCTGACTGCACCACCTACTGGAAGCAATTCCAGCAACACAATGACCCCCACGTTTTCATTTCTAAGGGTAAACATAATGTAACTCGGGTGTGAAATTTTTAAGGTTACATTGAGATTAATGTTGACTCGTCCTTCTTTGTTGTTTGATGATGGATGTTGATAACAGCTCAGGTACAGCAAGTGAAACAAAGATGGTTCAATGATTATATATTAGTCACTTGCTTGTCTTTTAGCTTAGACAATTTATATAGGCTTAATTTCCTCATTCGTGCTGCTCTTTGTCAATGTTCCCTCGTGAAGTCTTCCCCTACCCTTTACAGAGATTAGAAAGCAAATGTAGACTGAGCTATTAGGGTGCAAATAGAAAACATGTTACGTAAGCCTGTTGGACCCTGCTTGCTTGGGACTTGGTGCCCCCCAGCAGGGTGAGCACAGGCTTGGACGCCTGGCCTCGGCCTTATCAAAAAGTTTGGATGGCAGCATTTTCAGGTTGGATTTGATTAGTGTGCATCTGTGCATTCAAGAATTAGCATACAATACTCACAAATCAGTGGGCATTTGTGCGGCCTTACCACTGAATTATAGTCCAGAAGTCTTTCTAAGATTTTGCAGTAATACAAAATTATGGCCCACTGGATTTGATTAGCCTTACCACTGAATTAGCATAAACTTGCCAACTTAAAGCTTCAATTTCCAATCATTTGGTATTTAGGTAGTAATTAAGCTGCAACGCTGGGAATCTACTACATTGAGCAAACCTTTGGCGCTATCTTTACTTCTCTGTACTTTTGGGTACTTCTGGATTAGGTTCACTAATATAAATTTTAACTACATCAGTTGTTATAAATATGTCGGTTAACATATCACTGTTCTAATATATATGATTTTCTATATCAGTCCCTGCAAGATAATATTACACGTAATAATCCTGCTGTCCCTTGCTACATTACCATTAGAGATAGCTACTAAAAATAAATGACTATTAAAAAAAAAAAAGAGACTATTAAAGACGAAAATTTCAGGATTAGCAACAATATAAAACCTACCTTCCTATGCACACATTATAAATAAGATAATTTCATTTTTCCGATTGGAGACGTCAAATGCAACGTCCGAAAATAAAATGAATGATAAAAAACATGGATGGATAGGAATTGAGAGTCGGAGCAGCATGCACTACTGGTCGCCCGAAGACAAAAAGAAACTGTTGTCGGTGTGTACGCCTTCTCTTCTTCGAAGGCAGGGCCCAAAGCCCAAAATGAAGTTCACGCGGCTGACTAGTTTTACTCGTTGGTGCAATAATTGAACTAAGATGTCATCGTCTACGTCAATACTGCATAAAAAGTTCAAGGAATCTTCCACGCTGGTCTTCACACAAATGTAATCCGACCGTTTGAAGTCGTTTCCTGGGCCGTCTCTGTCCAGAAGTTGAAGTTTCGGTGGGAATGAAACGGAAAAACCTTTGCATATATATGTTCTTAAAATTAATAAATTTAAATAGATATAATTAATTTTTATATTATATATAAATTATTTAATTATATTTATTTTAAGTTATTATTATTATTATTATGGAGTTCACCAAAATTTTTGGGGGCACCACAGCTTATTAACTTGTGCCATTGTACTCGTGACAAGTGGCGTGTAAAAGGTTAATATTTATGAATGTTTGACGTGCAATAAAAAGACTCCTGCCACCGGCGTGGTGTTTGGGGAGCCCAAGTATGTGACTGGAACTTTGTCCATGTGTCTGTCAAATCTATTTTGCGGTGGGATCATCTTCAGCCGCCCCGGGGGTTAATCCGGAGAGCCCCCACAGACTTCCAGATTCTCATACGTGTGTGTGCATGAATTTTACGCAAGCCCACACTGAATTGCAGAAATAGCGATTTGAGTCGATTAAGACTGGTCTCTTTTTTCTGTCACCCATTTTGTGTACATCGAGGGGGCAGCGGAGGAGGAATGCACTTTCTCAACAACAAAAAGGAATCCCCTTTTGTGAATACTCAAGAATCATTACATACAGACGACAGAATATACAGGCAATTTTTGGCCACCTTAATCTGCCTGGTAGGAGAGCCGACACTTGAACTCCACGCAATATTCCTCACTCAATTTGTAGAATGAACATGGGGATGCCAAACATCCATCGTGTAGCCGATGTAAAATCCATCAGGATTGAACTCCTCTGCCTGGTAAAGGACTATTAACTAAGAACAGAAAAATATAGTGTAAAGCCAAATGGGTCATAGATAAAAGGCTCGATTGCTTTTGTTCCCACGCCTTCCATATCCTAATGGTGTCATCAACGTTGGTTTCAAAAATATTCAAGAGGGAGATGAATTTTTTTACAAAGAATATGTGTTTATAATACATATAATATGATAAATAAAATAATTAAAATAAAATATAAATAAATTAATGCAATTACAAAAATATTTATATTAATTAAAGATAATAAAATAAATAAATTAAATTTGATTCATAAGATTAACACTTAAATTGTGTAAAAAAATTATAAAATAATTAAAATATAATACAACAAAGAACTTGTTAAATGTGCGAGTTTATATAATAAAAAAAATTAAAAATAAGATAAAATAATTTATAAAAATTCAAAACTCTTATATTTATATTTTCTTCTTAAATTAATGTCTTAAGAGTTTTAAATATATTATTGAATTCCCCCCCCCCAAAAAAAAGAAGAACAAGTAAACTAATAATCTAATCTTCAATCACAACTTAACAAAAGTCTATATAACCTTATTATACAATCATAATCATTTTTTTCAAGTTCTTAATTTAATGTTCTATACCTTACGGTGCTCAAAAAAATTTTCTCAAATTATATTTGCTATATTTCTCTTATACACACTTAATAACTTAACACAAGTTTTATATTTTGTTACCTTTGATTGTTACAAATTGGGTAGTATTTTTAACATAGTGTTTGACAGAAATAAGACTAAAGTTTCAATTAAACTTATAAATTAAATATTTTTTGAAGAGAAAAATAAAGGTAAGACCAATTCTTGTTAAGATTTTTGTTTCATTGGAATCCTTTAGTCCATTGAACTTACACATATTTATAGGTATAACTAGCTAATTAACTAGGAATATATTCTAACCTAAATGAAAAAGCATTTTAATGTCTAATTAGAAAATATCTAATTTAAATAGAAAATAAAATTTCTTGAATAATTTTTCGTAATCTTTAATAGTGAAATTATAGCATAAATAGTAAAGTTGTATTCAAAAATCAAGTTTTCAAGAATTTTCTTTTGGGTTTTTGACAGTCTTTTTGGTTCATGAAGTCTTGGGCTACTTATTTTATGTTAATTCCCTCAAATTGAGAAAAATTTGCTTTTGAGTTTAAGTCCGAATCTAGATAAAAAGGCTCATTTGTTGAATAGAATGAATAAACATCTGTAATATTGAAGGTCCTTGAAATCTCCTATTCTGTAAGTAGATTGATCACATATGCATTGTCATTAATTTTCTTTAACACATGATAAAGACCATACTTCTTAGCCTGCAACTTGTTATAGGAACCTGTTCTTTACAAAGGAACAATATTACCGTGTCTTCCTTTTGAAATAACTTGCTTCTTTGATGCTTATCAGTAGCTCTTTTACATTTCTCATTAATAACTTCTAACTTGTGTTTCACCTTGGATAGATTGTATCTGTTCTGCAAGATATTCAACTGCATTGTTGAGTCCTGCCATTTGAGAAAGTTTAACCAAATTCAAAGTATGTTGTGGACATTTAGTATAAATAATAGAGAATGAAGACTTCCTCGTAGCATTATGAACTGCACTGTTGTATGCAAACTTTGCTTGACCTAAGGCAAAGTCCCATTACTATGTTTTGTTTACACAAATCTTTAAATAAGATTACCTAAGGTTTTGTCAAGGGACCTAGTTTGACCATCTGTCTGGGGGGTGAGATGTACTATTAAACTTTAAGGATGAATCAAATAGCTTCCATAAAATGATCCAAAAATAACTGAGATACCTGGTATCATGGTTAGAAGTGATGAATTTAGGCACTTTATATAGGCAAACTGCCTCTTTAAAGAATAGTCAAGCTACACTTGAAGTATCAAAGGTATTTTTACAAGAAATAAAGTGACCTATTTTAAAGAACTTGTCAATAACAACAAAAAATAAAATTTATACCACGTTGGGTACAAGGTAAACTTAAAATAAAATCCATGGACAAGTCCTCTCAAATATGGTCTGAAATAGGTAAAGACATGTTCTTTCTTGTCTCTCTACTAAAACTTGTATTTTTTAAGACATTTGGTGATAAGTGTCATGATGTCACTAAAATTGCAAACTAGCATTCGATAAAGGTTGCTAAACTCTAACAACTCCGTACGTCATTAACTGTTTTAGGGGTAGAATAATCTCAAATTACTCATACTTTATCCTCATAAACTTGGATGTCATTAGAACTTGTTATATATCTCAAGAAGAGTAGCTTGTTGGTCATAAAACTGCACTTTTTCAATTTTACATATAGTTTATTTTCTTATAGCACCGTTAATATCTCCCTCAAGTGTAAAACATGATCCTCCATTGATTGACTATAAATAAAAATATCATCAAAGAATGCAACCATAAACTTACCAATGAAGGGTTATAATACTCGATTCATTAACCTCATAAAGGTGCTAGGGGCATTAGAAAGACCAAATGGTATCATTAGCCACTCATAAAGATCATATTGGGTTTTGAAAGCAATTTTCCACTTGTATTTAGGTTTGATCCTAATATGATGGTAACCACTTCGAAGATTAATCTTTGAAAATACCTTGGATCCATCTAGTTAGTCTAACATGTCATCCAGTATGAGACTTGGAAACTTATACCCAATGGTGATTTTAGTGATGACTCGATTATCAATACACATCCGCCAATTGTTATCTTTCTTTGGAGTTATCAAGGAAGGTACAATAAATAAGCTTAAGTTCTCTTTGATATACCCTTTTTTTAGCAATTCTTTGACCTTCTCCCTCAGGATCTCACCTTTTATGGGACTCATATGGTAATGTGGTAGGTTAGGGAGACTAGCTCCAGTAACTAAATGAATATGATGTTGGATGTTACACATTGGTGACAGTCTATTTGAAAACTCCTCTAGTATAATTTCACTAAATTCTTTTAACAATAACTTAATTAATTCTAAAGGCTCTACCTCTGGTCCATTGGATACTTCACCCTTTATTACCAGTATATGAACCTCTTTTAATTCTTTAATGGAAACTTTACTCTTGATTGGAATAAGTGATTGTTAGAAAAATCCTCTTTTCCACTTAAGAAGTCTTGGTTTGGAACCCTCTATTTGTAGGCAATAAGGCATACTTCACTCATTTCTTATCAAGCTTATAGATATTCTTTCAGCTTAAGTGTTGAGCATTGACGTCAAATTTCCAGGGTTACCCAAAAAACATGTGACAAACTTATATGTTTATGACATCACAATAGACCTTATTTATGTACTCACTAATCGAGAAAGGAACTTTGCACCATTATATTACTCAAATCTCTCCAACTGCTTTGATCCACCTGATGGTGTATGGACTCGGGGACTTCTCTATTGTTAGTTGTAATTTCTTAACAATCTTTAATCTAATAATATTTTTTTGATTACCACCATTGATAATCAAATCAAATAAAGTATTGTTGATTATGTACTTAGTGCGAAATAATTTGTTCCATTGAGTCTTATCCTCTTGTTAAAAGCTAACATGAACTTTCTTAGCACTGATACAAATTGGTCATCCTCATAATTGCACTTGTCACCATTTGGGTAACAATATAATTTATCATCTTTAACTCCAAGTATTCCCTCTTGCTTTATTACATTCACTATTTTTCGCCATTAATAATCACTAAAACGATGACCTATCTCATTGTACTTATAACACTTGCCCAATATAGACATCTTATACGAATTAACATTTCAAATTGCAGACTTATCAACAAATGGTTGTTTGCTTGCAACTTTGTTAGCTATCTCCTTTTCTGGTTGACTCAAGGCCTTTTGTTTTTCCCTTTCTGCAACAAACTTGTTAAAATTAACATAAAATTTACAAGATGTTTCAAGCTTACTTTTTTCTTGTAACATCATCTCAACTTTCAAGGTCATATTCCTATCTTCAAATATATCCAACATCATTTGGATGGCTAGTTTCAATCCATCCAAGTACCTTGCAACTTGTTGGCTTTCTGATTCCATTAGGTTATTGCACTCATATAATTTGAAAAAATCTGTCGAATATTCATTAATTGATTGGTTGCCTTGGTTTCAATGTTGATATTTTTGAAAAAAGATCTGCTCATAATTGGAAGGAAGAAATACTCTCATAAGAAGTTGTTTCATTTTATACTAATCCCTAACCAGAGCTTTCCTTTCTCTTCTTTTGTGGTCTTTCATTCGTTCACGCCAAGCAGAGGCTCCTCTTTTTAGTTGGCAAACTACTAATCTAACTTTTCGTTCATCAAGTATCTCTATGTAATCAAAGAATCTTTCTACTTCAATTAACTAATCCATAAAACTTTCAATATTAAATTTACTATTAAAAATAAGGATATTTACCTTTAGCTAAAATTCATTTAATCTTTTAGAAAGTGAAGGTTGTTGTTGTTCATACCTGATATAATTTGGATACTTATTAAAATCATCATCCTCGTTATTGAGATTGAATCTTATGTATATTTGCTTCTTCATCAAAATCCACTACATAAGCTTAATGCTTATATGGATTGGCAGGGATTGGTCAGGTGAAAGGGTGACTTCAAGCAATATCTTTGGCTTGGCTTTTTTTGTCTCTCCGATTCCTGTTGGCACCTTTCACATAGAGAGCTTCAAATTGATTGATGATAACTTCTAATCCATATTCCAATTGATCCAGCCTTTTGCCAAGGTTTTGTAATGCTACCTTATGGGCATGAATGGTTGTCTAGATGGTTGACATCCCCTGATTTTCGTTAGCAAGATGAATGTCTATACATAAATACATGATTTTTACTTTTAGATGATGGGAATGCATTTGATTTTGTGTGGATAACTGTAATTTGAATTTTACGTGGATGTATCAGTGATTAAATTCTATTCCAAATTTATCTTTGATTGATCTTTAAGGAAAAAGTAACAAATATGGTTTTTTTTTCCCTTTAACAAATTTTAAAAGGGAATTTGGAGGTTTTCATTTTTCTTCTTTAAAAAAAAATTTTCCTTCTTAAACTTGTTTTAAAGTAACATCATGTGGTTTTGCAAATGCTTACTCTCTTATATTAGTGATTCATTTTTGCTTTTCAACATATTATTTTTATACTTTATTTTCTTTAAAGTGAGCATTAAGATCACTAAGTTTAGTTGTTTGTTTGAACATTTTTTTGTTTATACATTCAAACATGTAATCATCTTAATATCATTGCATGAGTCATAGTTAGAGTTTATCTCGTTGTTTTTTTCCATGAGACTCATCTAATTTACTTCATCGTCAAAGGATTTGTCATCTAAATTGTTGAAATCGTCCTAAATGGCCTTATAAGCTTTCTTAGTCAACTTCTTATCCTTCTTTCTTATTAAGACAATTTGCTATAATCTATCTAGCCTTGTTACACTTATAACAAACAATCTTATTTTTCTATTGTCCATCATTTTTTAAGGATCGCCTAAATGACTTTTTACATAATTTCTTTTTCTTTTTTAAAAATTTAGTAAGTTTTCATACAAGCATCACAAAGTCTTCTTGATCTTGCTTTTTATTGTAACCTCAAACATCTTTGACTACTCTTTTAGTTAAGGTGAAGAACTTAAATGTCATGTCTTTTTTTTGTGGCTTTATTTTTAAATGTCATATATTGTATGTGAGTAATAAACTCAATAACTTATTCAAGGGTAATGAGTTCAGGTCCTTTGATTTTGAAATTACAATTTCCTTTTAGTTTCATGATTTCAAGAGTGATTTAAGTCATTTCTTAATGAGTTTTTCATTAATAAAGTTTGTTCTAAAATTTCTTAAATAATTAACAACGTTAGTAAATTTTGAATACATTTTAGTAATATTATTATCATTGCTTAGTTTAAATACTTTATAGTAATGCATAAGAATGTTAATCATAGTTTCTTTAACTTAGATGACTCCCTTGTATATCAACATAAGATTGTCCCATATCTCCTTAACTAACTAACAAAAGGATATATGGTTGTATTCATTTGGAGTCATGATACAATAAAACAAGTATTTGGTTTTGGAATTAAGATTTTGATTCTTGAAATCTTTTGAGGTATAATCACTTTTGAGTTTATCAACAATTATTCCATTCGTGATTTTGATGATTCTTTTAAGACCTTGAGAAATGATTAGCCAAGTAGTAGAGTCATAACATTGGTGATATATGCTCATTTTATTTTTCTAATAACTAAAATTTGTGTTTTCAAAGATAAAATGTCTACGAGAATTGCCACCTTTAGGGTGACAAATAGGTGGAAGGGAAGTTATAGATTAACTTTACATAGTGAAGCTGGTGATTCAAATACCAAACTTTGATCCCAATTGTTATTCCCAGAATACCTAAAAGAGAGGTAAATTAGGTTGACAAAGGATATATGTTTATAATGTGTATAGTAAAATGATTGCAACAAATACAAAATTTTAATGTGAAATGAAATAGATTAATACAATTACAATAATGATTATATTGGTTAGAAATAATAAAATAAATTCATTTTGCAAGATTTGTAACTAACTCATGTAAAAGAAAATTATAGAATAATTAAAATATATTATGGTGAAGAGCTCTCAAGTTTTTATAATAAAAATAGAGACTAAAGAGAGTAAGACATAATAATTTATGAAAATTCAAAACTTTTATTTTTACATCTTTTTTATAAGACCATGGTCTTAAGACTTTTAAATTCATCATTAAGTTCCCCAACATGGAGGAAAACAAGTATACTAATAACATGATCCTTAATGACAACTTAACAAAAATCTATAATTTTGTTACACAATCACACAAACTATTTTTTTCAAGCTCTCAATCTTATGTTTTACAAACTTACAATGCTTATAAAAATTTTCCTTAAAGTTATACTTGTTATCTCTCTCTTATGCACTCTTAATAATTCAATATGAGCTTCTTGTCTTGTTACCGTTGGCTATAGCAAATGAGATGATATTTATAGATTAAAAGAGTGACTCAAAGTTCATTTTAAAAAAAAAAAATCCTATAAGAGATTCATGTATCTATCCTAGATAGATCAAAGAACTGTTGGTAGAGTTTTCAAATCAAAATTCTTGTTTTGAAGGTCTTTTCTAAATCAAGATTCTTATTTTGAAGATTCTATTGGTAGAGTTTCTAAATTAAAATTTTCATTTTAAAGGTCTAAGCCATTTGGAGCTTAAGATTTAATCATAAGAAATTGATTTTCTAAATCAAATTAATTTAAGATTTTTATATGAAAATTTGTCCGTTTAGAGTTATTGTAAGAAATTAATTTTTTAAATCACTTTTGGTCAAGATACTTATATAAAGTTTTGTTTGTTTAAAACTGTTGTAGGAAATTAATTTATTCAATCAATTTTGGTCAACATACTTATACGAAGAGTTGAAGTACAAGAGACGAAAGATTGAGTTTTTTTAGTTAAGATACTCTAACTACTTATGTGATAAAAATTGATCGTTATTTAGGTTTTTATGTAATTTTGATATTCAGAATTTTCAAATTTGGTTAGATAAGATTTTATTATTCTAATTTCTTTTTTTATTAAGATATAAAGTGCATGTTAAGTAATTGGAAAAAAATTTCAGTAATGAGATTTTAAGTTTTTAGCTAAAATGAATATTTTTTTAAAGTTAAAAAGGTCTCCCTCTAACTTAATTTTGAACCTTTAATTTGAATTGACAAATTATATTCTCGTAGAATATTTGAATGAATGATTTTTTTTTTTTTTATCTTCGTATATATATATATATATCAAGCTATAAGTTATAAAACAAAATAAAATTTCATTAATGTGAAAAGTTATTTGAAAATAATTTTTGTTAGCATAATTTATTTTTTAAATTAAATTTTATTAGTACAAAATTAAATTTTATTAATGTGAACTTAATTTTTTTTTATATCTAATTCTCTATAAGTCAATATACGATAAACAAACAAATATTTTATTAAATTATTGAATGTTCGCATATAAAGCCAACTTGATAAAATTATAGTGTATAGTAATATTTAACATAATAATATTATGTAAGCAAATATAATTAATGACGAAAAAAATTAATTACAATTATATATCAAAATTAAATAACATACGAATGTAACAATCAACGGATGTTGTTATATCATGCAGCTCCCCTTTGGGCGGTAACTCACAAAAGCATGTGGCCTTCGAAAAACAAAAGCATAAAATTGGTGTCACGAGAATTAACCAACAAATGACTTAATACTACAAATTCCTTCTGTAGGCCTACGAATCTTTTAGGCATCCGTTGCCTTTCTATGATATGGTAATCCTGGTTGCAATAGGCAATATCTGTTCCGTACTAGTTGATGCATAACACTTGCCTTGTTTTTGGAACACTTCCCTTTGCACTGAGGAGCTAATTTGTAATTTTAAAAATTGGGCAGCTAGTAAGCTAAGAGGAAACTTTTGATTAGGGCTGTCTGATGTTAATCATGTAACTTGATGATTTTAGCCTCAAAAACCAGTCCGGATACCCAGAACCATTTTGACCACTTCGGCCGGTAACAAGGGCACAGGTCAAGAAATGTACATCTACGTAGGGGAAATTTCATGCAATATGCCTGTGTAGTGAACAGTTATTTAGATAAGTAAAGAAAATTACCAATTGCAACGAGCAAAAGAATGACAAGCCAGTAAAATTCCAATCATCAAGTCCCAATCAGCAGACTGTTCATTGGCAGCCATGGCCAAAAGCCTGTATGACCGAGAAGCCATCTTAAACATGTGGGAGCTGAAGTGATACCAGCGGGGGCGGCATTTAAAGATGGGGCTCTCAATTCCCACTCAATCCCCGGAGCAACTAACCCAAAAGCAGAAAGCCCAACAAACATTGATACATTATGCTTAGAGATTATATAAATTATATGATAACAGAGGGGCAGCACTGCAACTCGATTCTTTCACTCAAAACCTTTGTTCCAACATGCAGTTCCCACAACCTCAACGCCAGCCAATTTTCTCTCTCTAGGGGGGTTCCAAAGATCTGTCTTCTTTATAAGCCAACATTTTCCACAACCATTCTAGGACTCCTCATTGTGCCATGCCTACAATTTCAATAGATCTTAAGTGGGACTCCTCATTGTAGCTCCAATCAATTCCTGCACACGCAGCCACTCTAGGACTGCCCTGGTTTTCCTTCACCCAAATCACCTCAGAAGAAGGTGATAAAACTGAGTGGCTCCAAAAACCAACTCAGCCCCATTTGCCTCCCAAAATACCAGGAATTGCCAACAACAGCTGATCATGATGTTCACAGTCTAACTCACAACACCAAATTCATAGTGACTTGTGTTGTGCGAGTATTCTACATCTGTAAGTACAACCCATATGACTAACATCCATTTGACTAAGGATCTTGACATAAAATGCAATAACAGACCTTCGGAAACATATGGAGAAGAGTCAACAAAAATTATCATGTAATAACAGACTAATGTGTTGTTTGAGTATTCTAATACAATGATTTTACCCGTAACTCACTCTCTAAAATGTATGCCAAGAATAACACGAGCAATCCATAGTAGTATCTTTTTTTACCCCAAATGAAGGACCTGTCACAATTCCAAGCAGGATGTTGACAAGATAGAGAGAGAGAGAGAGAGAGAACAGAAAGAGAGAGAACAGAAAGAAAGAAACACACATTTTTTTACGATGATTTTCTTGCTCTGTTTGGCAGCCGAGAAAGAGCACGCAGAAAGATGACTAGTTTTCCCAGAACCCGTTCATTAAGGGTAAACTCACAGTCAAAGACCAAATCGGTGATTGAAATGTCCAGCGTCACCGTTCTTGCGAGCAACACCACGATGAATCCCTCGCGGGTTCGCAGTCTTGGGGCTGTTCTTCCCGTCTCGCTCCTTTGGCCTCGGTTTTTTGGTAGCTTTCCCTGTCAACTCGTGATTCCTCGGCGATGGAGAATTCCAAACGATGGGCGACATAGATGGCACACCGGTAGAGTAATCTCTGTGGCCCTCCAAATCCAAGCCCGACTCAAGTCCAGAGGCAAGAATCCCCTCCAGTCCATGCACGGAAATCGCCGACCCGACGAAAAGATCCGGGACTGTAACCCGAACATTGTCCACCGAAACCGTCTCCAAAACGGTGTCGTTGACGAGAACGAGAAGAGAGTTATGGATAGAGACGGGTTGACCCGGGACGAGGGTCTCGATCTGGTAGGGCCCGGCACTCTTGGCGATCTCACGAAGGTCCGACGTGGAGAGGATGGACGGCGACAGGTGGCGGTGGAGGTAGCGGACGTACTCAGGGGCGGCGCAGGAGAGGTCGAGAGAGAAGACGTGAGTGTCCGGAGGAGAGAAGAGTGTAAAAATGGAATTTGAGGAGAGGAGGAGTGGGCGGATATCCGTAGTGGCGATGGCGTTGGGGAAGAGGGTGTAGCCATGAGATCGAAGGGCGGCGATAGCTGCCTCGAGTTCCTCGTCGGTGACTTTGGTGGCGGTTGAGCTTTGAAGGAGGAGAAGGAGGAGGAGGACCGGGTAAAGGATCGGGGCCGTTGATTTGTTGACGGAAGTTCCCATTTCTTCAAGGTTTCTAAGCAAGCAGCTCGAGAGAGAGAGAGAGAGAGAGAGCGTTTCCATGCGGTTAGTTATTTTGGCGGGATTTTGGTCTTTTTGAATAGTCTACTAGCGATGTTTGTTGTGGGATGGATCTGATCTGCACTCTCAAGAAGAGTGGCTTTTGATGTGTTAGCTTCTTCTCCTTCTTCTTCTTTTTCTTTATTTATTTGTTTATATATTTTATAAATTTTAAACAGAAAAAAAAAATAATTTTTATAAATATATGAATCAAAATAAGCATTTAGTATTTGATGCGCTTTCTCATTTTCTCAAATTTGAAGGACAAACTACATCTATACAATTGGCTTTGTGGGCAAAAATTGGTGATTATGAAGAATTTCAAGCTGCATTGCAACAAACTTTGTGGCAAAGATGCTCATCACTCCTGAAGGACAGAAAGAGGTGATCAACAGATATATCTATGTGCAAAGGTTTACATTTCTATTACATTCTTGATTTTTTTTTTTTTTTATTTTAGCATTTATCTATCCTACCAACAAAAATGTAAGATGAGAGATTGTTTTATTGTAGGACATGATTGACAAAATGCATTGGCAGAGGTTAAGTAAGAGTCTCCAGTGTGTCTCCCCCCAACAATAAGTGACAATAGCAATAAATAAGTGACAATCCATTTTTGCCTTTTCACCTTTCTAACTTTTATTTTAACCTCGAAATTAAGTGTACTTCATCCATTTATTAGCAATAAAATATTTATGGGTAGAAATTCTTCAATAAATAAAGCCAAATTCTTCAATATATTTGCTCGAAACAAACAGTAAAGACAGAGCAACATACTGTAAAAAATTAACAGTAGAAATTTGACAGCTTAACAAAATAGGCCCTGGACTTAATTGTGTTAATTAGAGAAGATTCATGGGAGGAAGGAATCCCAAGAAAGTTCTGGTTGACATGTACTAAATTCATGGCACCTGAAACTTATTCCAATGTCCAGGCCCCTTGTCCAACAAATGCATCATGTAGGCTCATCTAGGCAGAAAACCCAAAAGCCATGGCATCATAGCCAGACTAATGTGACAAGGAGTTTCCCACATCAATCACAAACCGATACCTGACATCGGATTTAGCAAGCCTGTCCATGGCTGTGTTGATTTGATCCATTTTGATCACCTCAACATCTGCGGCAATATTGTGTTTTGCGCAGAAGTCCAGCATCTCTTGTGTCTCATGCATCCCTCCAATGTGACTTCCACCAAGAAGCTTACGGCCTGCAAAAATTATACCAGTTTAATGCTTTGGACCAGTCAAAAGATATTCATTGAAGTCAACACAATACACAAAATTGAAAAAGCATAGGCCATAGTTGCAGTTAAAGTGATCTCTGGATGCATCATGCAAAACTCTTTTAAAGTTTTTTCTCGCCGCAGGTACTACAGGACATGTTAAGATAGTCCAAAATGAGGACCCTGCGGGATGATGCCCAAAAGTTCAGAACACCCCATCTGATGCAGCCATCCTTGTTCGCTTGCAATGTTTGGGGATTAATGAAAATGAAGCTTACCCAAAACTAGAGGAAACGCCGGCAGCTCTAGAGGCATATCAGGCAAACCCACGGTAATCAGTTTTCCATTCACCTTCAGTAGACCGAGGAGTGGAGGCAGAGCATGAAATGCAGATACTGTGTCAATGATGTAGTCCATAGTCCCAATAGCTGCCTGCATAAATAACACAAATCAACAGAATGCCTCAGCCTTGACTTTGTAACAATTTTTCAGATTTTCAAGAAACCATCATAATCTACTTTCAATGTTTAAGCTCGTTGTTACAGCATCCCTCTGCAAACAACTTCAAAAGAGTACAAACTCGTAAACCCTTCAGTATTACGCATGCCACATAACTGCGTCTCATCTCTAGAAATGGAGCAGGACACATCCCGAGTATAGGAGTAATTGTTAGAAACACCATTCAATGCGCTAGAAGGTTGGTAGTTACTTCACATAAGAAGACATCAAAGTTTTGGCTCTGGAAGCGTAGCATGTTTGATTCAATTAATTCTGTATCATACCCTGAAAAAATCCTCTTTGTAAATAGAAAGGAAGTTGAAAATCATTCTTTGTGCAGATATCATGATTGTTTAATGAATCTAGCGAGAAATTAAGGGAAAAATAAAGTGCATTTATTTTCCACCCACTTACACTAGTATATAAGCTACGAGAGACAGCACACAGACGTACCTTCATTTTTCCAGGGTCACTGCTAACAAGGAATGAATCAGCACATAGCCTATTGACTGCTTCGCTCTCCTTTCTCGGTGAGGTGCTGATAACAGTAACTTTTAACCCAAAGGCCTTAGCAAACTTCACAGCCACATGACCAAGCCCACCAAGCCCTACTACTCCCAAATGCTTGCCTGGCTCAGTCATTCCGTAATATTTCATTGGGCTATAAACAGTGATTCCAGCACACAACAGTGGTGCGCCGGCATCAGGGGGCAAGCTCTGGGGAAACCGTAACACAAAATGCTGGTCAGCAACAATTGTGTCAGAATAACCACCATAGGTTTTTGTTCCATCGTGGTCCAAGGAGTTGTAGGTAAATATGACTTTAGAGCAGTAATTCTCCGAGTCATTTTTGCAGCACTCACAAGAATTGCAGGCGCCAACTATCACCCCAATCCCAACACGATCGCCCACTTTGAATTTTTTCACATTTTTTCCAAGTTTTGTCACAGTACCAACAATCTCATGCCTGCAGAGTATCAGTTGCTTTTATACATTGGACATTCCATTGAGATGCACCATAACAAAGTCTTTTATGCAAATGTTTAAATTCTCATGACTAGCTTTTACGTGAGCATCAATGTGTTTATGGTTTACGTGCATTTTCCATCAAAAAAGAAAGAACAGAAAAAAAAAAAAAGAAAAAGAAAAATTTCAAGTGACCGTAAGTTTTCTGTAGACCCCTATCGACCTGACAGCAGTCAGTAGTCCCCTGAAGTCATTCATTACCAAAACCAAAGTATCTGGTACTTGCAAAAATAGTATCACTATAGTAGAGCAGTTTGCCACATGCTAAGGTTGCAATTAGAAAATGACTACGTATGAAAAAACAAAGATTAGAATGTCAAATTGGTGCAATATCAGGCGAAAACACTGTGGGTTTGGTCTAATCAGTCAAGGAATCAAAAGAGGCTTTGCAGTCCAACACATTTTCTGCAACCAAGTTGTGCCAATTCACAAGCATCTACAGCATTTGTTGCCATAAAACTGCAGAAGACAGCCTACAGCCATTTTTTTTTTTCTGGAGAACAGCATGAAAATCAGTGGCTTTTGGAGCTGTCAGGAAATTTAATGTTTAAATTCTCTGGTGGAAATCCCTTAATGCAGAAAATATGCTGTGCACTAACATAGGTACGATTCAGCAAACACATGCTTTGTGAACTGGTTTTTCTCACTTGTTTTCAGGCAATGTGCTCAAATGTTGAGCACTGTGAGACATTTTGAATGCAAAATATGGCCGAGCACTTCCTAACGAGTCTAGCAGATCATTATAAACTCTTTCTAATGATCACAAATTAGAAATAGTAAACACTTTAAGCTTTACCACAGCAAAAGGTTCGAAGCATTTAGCCTAGTAACTCAGCAATGAATCTGGTGCGGATTGTTTTTCTTAGAAAAGTTGTGACAGGTTATCTTTCAAACTAAGTTGATACGGTTAAATGGATCCATTGAAACAGGGATTAAATGCAAAATGCTAAACAAGCACAGACATATTTGGTCCTTATATTTCATCAACTCCTCCCAGCTAGAGTCAAAACACAAAGTCCAGTACGTAATTTGTTAGCCAACCATTAAAACTGTCTTCACAAGATGACTTATTTTCAGAATGTGGACTTTATAAAGGTTAATATATATATATATATATATAATTGTTTGAGGAAATCAATACTACATGTGCAAATTTACACACAACTTTCGTTCAGATCTTTTTACCCTGGAACGACTGGGTAGCTGATATGACCCCATTCATTCCTGACAGCATGTAAGTCAGTATGGCACACTCCACAGTAAAGGATTTTCACAGTGACGTCTTCATCCCCATTTTCCCTGCCAGCAACAAAAGCAAAAACTCAAAACGACAACTGTAATGACAGCCATGTTCAGTTTCTGCCAAAGTTCCACATCACCAATAACATGTACAGGTCCATGCCCTAAAAACTAGCCCTTTATGTTCTATGGCCAGTTCAAATAAGAGGATTATAGAAGCGAATACATAATTGAGTCATCACACTTAATTCAGCTTAAACAAAAGGAACAGGTAAAAAAACATGGAAATCAGATTGGAAATTGATGCAAAACAATGTCAATAATTGGAAAAAAAAAAAAACAATGTAGCACCATCTCCTGAGGAGGAATGACCCGAATTCCCATTAAGAGGCATGAAATAACATAAAATGTGCAACGCGGCACCACCGATGGGGCATGTGGGTCCGAGCAGCATATTTTGTTTTGAAAAGAAATACATGTGATGTGAAGGAATTATCATTCAATATAAAATTTGTAATAATTGTCTTACATTTTGTAGCTATACTGATGCATACAGTTGTTGTGCACTCCACTTAATTCTGTTGCACATTATATATTTCTGTTGCACATTATATATTTTTAGAAATAATAATAATAAGTAATCTTTTGGACCTAGGGGCCCGTCTCCCTCTCTCAACGTCCATATAACTGGGTCCCATGCAAAAATAGGCAACGTAATCACCAAAAGTTACAAAACAAACCCAAAGCTGCAGGCTTAATTGGTGCAAACAGGGGCCTTCGGAGAGACGATGTGACAGAAGTGTAACCCATAAGTACACTAATCTAGAGCATAAACGGCATAAGGACCACCCATCAATACAACAACCCTCTTCATTGCGGGAAGCTCAAAACCATCTGGCAACCAATTATGCACGTGCAACATGTATCCATACACGCAAGCTCGCACGCACGCACAGACACAGACAGACACACAAGCACGCACAGAGAGAGCAGATGAAAGAACACAAGAAAAAGAGGGAACAAAGACGAGAAAAGGAAATAAACCTGCGGGAGAAATTGAAAGGAGAAAGGGTGCCGGACTTATCTCTGGCAGCCCAACCAAATGACTTTTGTGGGTGTTCTTCTTCTGGTGATTTCGCCATTCTCTCTCTCTCTCTCTCTCTCTCTCTCTCTCTCTCTCTCTCTCTCTCTCTTCAGTTCTCAGCGCTCACTCCCCGGACGTCCTTAGCAACAAGCAATGCAGCCCCTTTAAAAAGCCCAAACGAGAACGTTGTAATAATAAATGATGCAGCAATAACTCGTTCACCCCTTTTCCTTTCACAATGAACGAATACAAAAGTAATCCTATTCTCTCATATTCACCATTCATGTTCTCTTACTTGTTTTACAGCAGAAAGAGTTGTTGGGATATCAATGTTTCTATGAGCAGAAACTTTATTAGCCACCCAAGGTTGTTGATGAGGGCAAATGTGCATTGAATTCTACACTACTGTCTTGAAGATGACGAAAGTGGGTGCTCACTGTTATTGTTGTTTTTTTTTTTTCACATAGGTTATGTGAACTTAGACTAATAAAAGTAAAAATAAATTAAATTATTAATCAAATTATCACGTCAAATAATAATCAAATTATTAATTGGCATGAACTCCATTACATAACAATGTTTGTATGCTACCAATGAAATGTAATTAATATTAACTAAATATCACTCTTGATACCTGTCGCCAAATAACCAATTAACCACCCAATACAAACAGCTGTCAAAACTGGAAAAAAAAAAAAAAAAGATGAATGATTTTTTGTATTATTATTTTAATTAACCGTCACTAACAATTTGGATAATGGGTTGCTGTTTCTCAAATCCGCCAAAAGTCTGATTCAATCTGTTATAACTTAATTTTAAAATTACATAGATATCAATCAAAACGACGCTATTTTGTACAATGAAGTGTATAGTTTACATAATTAGCATCAGAAGGTGTAAATTTTACAGAGTAATTTAAAATTTGCATTTTTTCATGAAGCTTAATGACGAGGCGTTCCAATCCTATGCAAAACCGTAGGGCCAATATTCGAAGCAAGAACTTGCCAACATTATGTCCAAATTTTAAGTTAATTCAAACCTACCTAATACAAGCATTTGGTGAGTGAAACTGAATATCAATTGTTAAAGTCGAGTTGCACTGGTTAACTTATTATTAGGAACCTTAGAATTCAAGTTTTGATTCATGTGAATTTTAGACAGGCATCCATGCCCTCAACCAAGAGTTTTGACTCAAATCACCTGTAACCAATCCACAACTGTTATGTCATTATCTCTAATTTGGAATGATTTATGGTTTAGTTATAGATTGAGGTTTAGAAAAATCGATATAAATAGTATAGACGTAAAATATTCTTTGGACGAAACATTTTCTTTAAAACCATCTAATCCAATCATAGAACACTCCTACGATGAGAAATAATGCAAGTGTATAGGGCCACATATGGACACAAAAACCCAAATTTAAGCTCAATATAAAGAGCTTAAGGCTCGTTAATTATAACTTGAAAATAAATGAAAATTTGAGGAAACACACCCAAAGCGAGGACTCCCATCAACAGAAATGGAAATGCAACTTGTTTTCCAAAAATGGGCTTGGGCAGTGGCAAAGCCACGTTTGGGGCAGTTGGGGGGCATCAAGAAGAAAATTTTATATATAATCTGGGTGGAATTAAAACATTTGCCTCCACTTAAAAATATTATCTTGCTTTCACTTAAAATTTGGAATCGCTTGATCAAATTGACCTAAAAGTCTAAAAGACTTCAACTAGTATTACAGGTTCAATTTATCATCAATCTTTTATATTACATAAAGGTGGTGATTTTTTTTAAAAAAATATTAACCTTATATATAACTTTCATTCAAGTTTCTTTAAATTATAGTAAAACCTAAAACCTTTAACTTTTAACTATTTGATGTTTTGTTTGATTAAGATCTCACAACTTTTATAACTCATAATTTTTTGTTTTTATTTTTTTTAGATTATGCTGAAACTAAAAGAAATTTTTGATTTTGGATAACCTAAAAGCCTAATGAAAAAGAAAAAAAAAAGAGGAAGAAAATAAACACTAAAATTAGAGATACAATTATTTATTAGTATGTAACAAATGCTAATAAATTGTCCTTTTTGATAAATTACTTTTAGAATACACCTCTAAGAATTCAATCTCACTAATAATTCCTTACATAACCATACCCAAATCATAAGACTAATTAAAATTGAAAATTGGTCATACCTTATTGGATATTTTGTCATTGTCAACCATATTGGCATCGAGTGAAGTGGACAATGGTTTATCTCCTTATTCATGTCTACGAGCTTCTTTAATAGCTTTTTTGACCATAATGCCTTACCTTTCCCTTTCCTTTTTCTTGGAGACTTTTAAGGTAAGGGTCAATTTAGAATTAAGATGTATGCCTAAAAAAAAAAGGTTCCCTTTTATTGTTATTGTCACAACTGCAATGAAATAACTTTCTGTGTATATCAAAAAATCAAAAAAAGTGGTTTTACTTAGAGGAATGTAAACGATATGATTACTATCATTATAATTAACAATACAAAATGAGGCTTCCAATATTTCTAGCTCACCATCATCTTTTTTACCAAAAGTCACAATATCAAGAGCCATACTATTCTTTTTTAGTTTATTCCATATCATCTTTAGTGCTTTCTTTTCATTCTTCAAAGGCTTCTCGTATAAACAATTATCCTTTGTTGCTTATGATTATTATGGTAATGTTTAAGAGCTAGTTGAGCAACTAGAATTCCTACTGCTAGGTTCACCTCACTTACCATTTCAAGACTATAAATATAATGTAATTTAAGAGGTTTTTAAGATTGCAAATAGGAATGGTCAAAACATGCACTCTTTCCTTACCATTGATATATTCTTCATTTAGGGTGATGGGGTGTCAGTGGGAATAAGGACTTCAATGAATATGCATACCATAGAGTTGTCTTGACAAAAACAATCAACACATAAAATATTAAAATTTTGAACCCAATTGTTATTATTGAATGAGTATGCCTTATTAATAAAAGAAAGAAACTTAATTATTAAGCCTAATGCTTCAAAATTAATAACTAAAAATACTAAATTAGATAATAATAACTTAGGAGTATACAATAATTTAGGAATTTAATTGGAGAATGGAATTATGGCCACTATATGAGTCATTAGTTTAAGAATGTTCACTGTAAAGTGCTCTTTATTGAGGTACTTTTTGTTAATGAATGCATCCTTATTAACTACTTCCATTTTTTTATTGTCAATTCCATTTGTTTCACTATTAACTTCTTCCTTATTTATAAAAATCCTTGAAAAGTTAACTTTGTGATTACTAGTTTTTTTTTCCCTCTCTTCACTGAGTCATCACATTTATTGTAAATCCCTAATAGATTATGCTTCATGCTATAATAAATATAAGGATTGTCATATTATAAGCATAAATTATTAACCTATTAATCATCAAGATACTACATACCAAATCTTAGGATCTTAAAATTTTACTACTTTATGTCTTGGAGCCTCTATTGTTTGGTTTATTAATCCTTTTGGCCTTTGGATTAAAGATGTGAGACATAATGATTTTCTTGCTTAGTTTGAATTTACATTAGCAAGAGGAGAAAAAAAGGTAACTAAGCTTGTAGTAATGTTAACTTAGGCTATATGAAAAGCTAGAAATATAAAGGTGATATAATATAAATTTTTGGTCATATTGAAGTGTTAAGGATGACCTTTAACTCATACTCAACATTCTATCAAGAACATTTTGTGTTTATATCCTTTAGCATGGAATATATATTAAACCCTAATCAAGACCATACCAAGATAAACATTGACGCATTAAGAAGTGACAGTATGAGAGGGCTTGGTATGGTTTTCCATGATAATGATAAAGCTCCTTTATTCTTATACCCCAAAAATTTGCTAAAATTTTCCTTTCTATAAGTGTTGGAATTAAGAATGATACACCTGATCATACTGAAAGTAAACAAAATGTCCTTATCTAATATTGTTGTGAAGTAAAATTATTTACTTGCAATTAAAATCATCTTAAATCTTTTACTGTAATCATTCATCTATAACTGGTCATATTGTTAAAGACATTGAAGTCATTGTTATTAGTTTTATTTATTTTTCCATCAAATATGTTATTATAAAATTTAAAAAGGTTACTCAAGTGCTTGCTCAACATGTTTTATCTTGTTTTAGAGAGAACATATGTCAATGGAATAATATTCCATTTATCAAATCTCTTATTCATCTTGATGTATTTCATTTCTAATTATAAAGGAAATTCCATCTTTTCTAAAAGGAATTAAAAAAAGTCATTATTTTAAGGTTCATCTATTCTTTAGTTACTCAGAAGTTCATTAAGTTTAGTATAAAAAAAAAAGTGTAATGTGTGTAAAACTAAGATTTATTTTAAATAAGTCATCTCCCATAAAAAAAAAAATAAGGCCCACTTAGTTACTGTTAGTTTTTTTCCTTGCAAAATGATAAAATCATAGTCAATTGTTTAACATATGTCTAAAATTTAGGTTGTGTTTTTGTTTTTGTTTTTGTTTTTGTTTTTTTTTTGTTTTTCTCATTAGTGATACCACCTACAAACTTAAAGAAAACACTTCCATTTTGGGTATATTCTTATTCATCCAATGAAACTTGTTTGACAGGATAATAATAAAATTCATCAATTATAGTTTTGAGTTTTATTTTGTATTTTGAGTTTCATGTTTTATATTATCTTTTAATTATTTACTTATTATTTTACTTTATTACATGAAATATAAATTTGAATTATCTAATAATTCTTTCTTAAGGGATTATGGCTCATTGTTTTAATTAAGGGCCTAGGAGGATATGGACATTATTGTTTGAATTTTGTTTTTATTAAATAAATTTAATTATACAAAATAAATTAACCTTATTCTTTTCTCATTGGGAAAGAAAAAAAAAAGAAAAAAGAAAAGAAAGAGAGAGCAAAACAAATCAATTTAATAAAGTGACTCTATATATTTCTTATTCTTCTTTCAATAATACCAAGCAAGCACAAGTTTACTTGAGTACGCAACCACTTTTAACCATGATCAATCCAATTAAAATCAAATCAAATTTTCAAAATCATTAGAACTAAATTGGATAAAATTTCAAATTTAGGTAAACTATATTTTAAAATATAGTTATGATTTTGAGAGTTTAAAAGTCATCAAAAACCAAATTGAATCAACATATAATATAAGTGTTAGTGTGTAAATATAGACCATAAAAAAAAATCAACCTCCACATTCTTCACATGGGACTAATGGCAAAGCAAAACATTTTAGTGAATAGGAGCAAGAATGTATAAAAAAAATATGTAATATTTACACATAACAAGTGAAAGTAAACTTAGCAAATATAAAAAATAAGTAGATTATTTAGTATTTGTAGTTCTAACTACAATTTACAAATAAAATATATATGTATCATTCTCAAGTTAAAAATAAGCACATGATGAAAAATTAAAATACAAAATATTTTAGAAAATGATAATAGTATTATTTTTTAAGTTAAATAATGAATTTAAAAAAAAATCGCAATTTTTGCATACGTGGCCTCGCCCCCAATTTCTAGATCTGACACGCATATGCCTTAAACTTTTTATCTTTGTAAACAAAATCTAGTTAAGTTACACCTAAAAATATTTCTTTAAAAAATATGCAAATTCATTTACTTTTTTTTTTTTTTTCAAAAGTTCTAACTTGCTAAAAGAGAATGCACGCACAAACATATTTTACGAATTTTATAATAATATATTTAATGGAAAGATAAATGACTTAACTTAAAAATAAAGTGTATTACAAATACTATATACATATTGATAAATTAAAGTTAAAAATTTTGGTTTGAAAATTTTTGTAGATCATTTTATTTTTCTTTAAAAAGGAAAAATTTTCTTATCTTTAATTTATGGAATTAGTGAGGGAAAAGGTTTTTTTTTTTTTTGTGGGAGCAAAATAAATTTTTAGTAGAATAACTTCAAAATTTTTCTAAGGATTCTGACTTTTTCACAATTCCAGAATGTAAATACGCCAGTGCACATGACCCACCAAAACTTAACACAATGAATGAAGCCATATTGTTTATATAAATTTTATTGTTAAGTTTTCAACTGCTTAGTCTTTTATCCCAATCTTCAAAAATTTAACTTCTCATTTGTTTATATTTGAGAAGATAATGTTTCATTAAGTAACCTCATTTTCTTTTTTAAAAATACTAGATGGTTTTGTTTGTTAAACAAGTTGACAAGATAAAAAAAACGTAAATGATAATTTCTCTCTCAACGAGGATAGATTAAACCACTAAACTGATTCAATTGATCTGTAATTATAAATGACAATTTAAATAACTTTACTTTAATTTTAATTAAGTTGAAACTTTTAGACTATCACTAAAAATTTAGTTTGAATGTTAGTATCAAACCTATACTCTTGCACTCCACTAATAAAGATTAGCTCAATGTGTCGAGAGGGACACTTCGTTTCTTTATCGTACAAGCTTCAGTTGACATACAAACTTACTCAATAATACTTTTCCCTACAAGTTTAACAATATATATATATACTTCCTGTTTTTGTCCTGCACTCAAAATAACAAAGGGTTCTCATATATCACTTGGTTCGATCCGTATTCACCAGTAAAGAAGTTATTTTCGAACGTATAGGCAGAGTATGAGAGAAACAGTTAATAAATTTGTAAACGAGTAATTTAATCTTAATTTAGACACAAGTTAGCCTATAAAATACCTCAATGAGAACGAAAAAAATAAAAGGAAAACTTGCAATTTCTATGATTTTTTAGTCGGGTGAAGAAACATTACTTTAAGTTAAATCTGGGATAAACCTATAATTTTCTTTCTTTGAAATAATTAGTCCCTAAGATCCTTAAAATGAAAATAATAATAAAACAGCACTGCTGCAGACTCTTTGAACCGAAAGTAACATGCCCCCCCCCCACCTTTGCACGAACGATTATAATTTCTGAATCTCTTCCGGACACATTGCTAATTTCTAAACAAAGGATGATTAGGGTAAAAAAAAAAAAAAAATTTAGAAAGCGGAGAGCACTCTGACAACCAAATTGAAACTACAAAACTGTATGTAATAATTTACCATCAGCGCACTGCAACGAAGTGCACTTTAGTGAAGCACTTGGTTACTCGGCTTCATAAAAACTTAATTCATTCATGTAAATAGGTGAGACTTAAATTTAATTTCAAAGTTTATTTGATAAATAATACAAATTTGAACTGAGACAGTGTTAATTGGTTTAGAATCGTTAAACATCAACTTGTTTGAATTTTGTCTAGGAACTCGTTTATAGAATTATTTAAAAAATAAATCAATTTAACTTGTCGTTAAAATTGGATTTATAAGTTCTTTCCGAAAATATATGTTATATAGTTATAATTATATATTAATGATAGCCTCGTGCAATAATTTTTTTTAATATATTCAAAATCAATAATTTAATTAATTAATTAATTAATTTTATAAAAATAAATATTTTTTGTTATTTTTAATTTTATATATAACAATAGATTTTTGTAATTTTAATGATTTATTCAACTTGTAAGTTCAATTCAATAAAAATTTGACTTAGTAAACATTGTTTACTCCACGAGTCTTAATTGAGGCTCGATTAAATTGGTTTCAAATAATTATATCTAAATTATATTTATTTATTAAATAAATTAAAAGATATAACTATATATAATTATATTTGATATTTTGTTCAAATTTAATATGCCGTAATTGAATAAGAGAGAGCTCTGTTGAACAAATTATTTTTAATTTAAATTTATAAAATAATATATATATATATATATATATATATGAAAAAAAGAAAGAGTTAGAAAGATATAACGTATCAAGATCTGGACTCATTTTTTAAGCATTTCTATAAAGTTTTTTTTGTTTTGAAGCATTTAGGCTGTCTCTTATACACATCTAGATGTGTATAAGAGACAGGAGCTCTGTTGAACAAATTATTTTTAATTTAAATATATAAAATAATATATATATATATATATATATATGAAAAAAAGAAAAAGTTAGAAAGATATAACGTATCAAGATCTGGACTCATTTTTTAAGCATTTCTATAAAGTTTTTTTTGTTTTGAAGCATTTAGGTTCGTTGAATGGTGGCGAGGAGCTACGGGTAGGGAGGGAATTCGCTTGGAGACTGCATAAAATTTGGGCCCCATCCAAAGGGAGCAAGTGGGTCTGTCTCTCTCTGGACAGCACACATTGCCCCGCCCACATTATCCCATCTTCAGGACAGTGGAGGAAGATCGTCATTGGACGCTGCAACCAATCAAAGGGAAATTCCGGGTGGCTTCATTGTAATCCTTCAAACAATATTGTGTACTACACATAATCTATAATATTTATATAAATATTTATAATATATATATATATGTTAATTAATTAAATTTTTTTCTAATTCATCTTTGTGCTGTTCACTCTTAAACCACGAGAGAGTCCATCTAGAAAGACGCAGGCCATAACCAAAAAAAAAAAAAAAAAAAAATAGAAACCACAGCAATTATGCAAAGTTAATTAATGCATAATTTGGGTGAGATTTAGGGGCATAATGCACATTCTCTTTTAAAACAAAAATTAGGTGCTCGCATTGCTAAAACGAAATTAGTCCACATTCTTTCTGTGTCCATCTCTTTCTTTATCAATAATAAAAGAAACCACAGCAAACCAAAGACTTTACCATGCATAGGTAAAACAAAAAATCCAATAAACAATCAATAGGAAAACAAGTCCCATCCAATCGGACAATAGAATATACCATCCTCTTGTCTCAACTATCCCACAAATTGTATGCGAAAAACAAAACAAAAAAACAAAAAAACAAAACAAAAAAAAAAAAGAAACACGAAAAAAAAAAGAAGAAATAGAACAGTTTCTCTCTCTCTCTCTCTCCGTGCAAGCCTCCGAACCAAAACCAGCCCCAACACAACACAACACAATTCAGCTTTCTCGTTTTACTTAAACAAAGAGTCTCGGCTTCATTGGATTCCTGAGCTTGAAGAGTAACAAACGATGGGCTGTGCTGATTTGGTTGTGTCAATTTTGTTGTTTTTTTGTTCTGGGGTGTGAAGCTTGGATTCAGATCTGGTGGTTTCTCTGTGGACTTTGTTATTGGTTGGCTTCGTACCAAATCATACTCAGTTTTGTACGATTCTAATTGGCTGACTTCCTGTACGGACATTCCGCCGCCTTCCTTTCATGAAATCCTGCTAGATCTGGATGACGTGATTGGTTTTTTTTTCTTCTTCTTCTTTTTTCCCAGCACTTTTCATCAATCCGGCTTGTATCGCACGCAGTCCTATTAAGCTATCGTTAAAAAAATCAAAACTTTTTGTTGTTTTTTATTTTTTTTTTAAGTAGACCCAGATCGAGAAATCAATGGATATAGACGATTTTCGATCGATTCTTGAGAGCTCAGGGGTGGACGTGTGGACTTTCATCGACACGGCGATTGTGGTGGCCTCATTGGATTATGGGGAAGAATTGAAACAACGCAGAGATAAGATTGTGGAGAGATTATTCGCAACGGCCCCGTGTAGAAACTGCGATTACGGTGTTGCTGTTGGTGTTGGCGTTGGAAGAGAGAGTGGGTCGCCTTTAACGCCACCTGCGTCCGGTCATGGGGACGACGATGGGTTGGATCCGTACGGAGGATTGTTTGAAGACGAGCAAAAGAGAATTCTGGAGATTAAGCAACACCTTGAAGACCCTGACCAGGTTTTGGTTTGGTTCACTGTTTATTTTAATTTTATTCTATTTTGTTGTTTCTTTGCTTCTGAGTTTCTTTGTCCCTGCCTCTGGGTGTGTTCCAGTCTGAGGATTCGCTGGTTGATTTGCTTCAAAGTTTAGCAGATATGGATATAACATTTCAGGCTCTCAAGGTTATTATGGAATTTATCATCGAATTCTTTGAGTTGTGTGTTCTGTCGTTGGTTACTTTGAGTTAGTTTTTATCGTGTTGGTGTCCTCATCTGGACTCTGTTTTTACAGGAGACTGATATTGGCAGAAATGTGAATCGGTTGCGAAAACACTCATCCAGTGATGTTAGGAGATTAGTGAAGCAACTTGTCAGGTCCTGAAGAACCAAAATGAGAAAATATATATTGTTCTTTTTTGAAAAGAAGAAGAAAAAAAATAAATTTCATTGCTTATTGATCATATATAGATATATAGTTATTCGAAGCAGCAGTTTAAGAGGTCTATATGATTGCTTGGTTTCAGGAGATGGAAAGAAATTGTAGATGAATGGGTGAGGTTGAATCCCCAAGGAGAAAATGCATCGTCTGCTCTAATGGGTAACATAATTATCACTCTTTATACTTCCAATTCCCATTTCCCCTTTCTGGGGAAAATTCCTGTAGAGAGAAATGGGGATGAGTTTGCAGAGATTAAGCCAGAAAGGGAATTTAATGGTACTGTTTCTGCAGCTGATGGGGACTCGCCTCAGCAGAAAATCCCCCAGAATGGTCATCATCAGGTTAAAGAAAATCTTTCTTGCTGGTTGCTTTGTATAACAGAGTGGTTGATAATTCTGTATTTTGTTTTCCTTTCTAAGATTCTTAATCCTTTTCTTTATAGGTTCCTGATTTTCTATATTCTCCAAATCCTAACTGTGAGTACAGAATCAGATTCTAAGTCAGTTTGCTCTTTATTTCTCTCTTTTAACGCTTGATCAACCACTATTTTGCTTTTACTCTTTTTTCTTTTCTAAAATCAATTCTTTAGTAGATGGGAGTTCTGGATCAGACAAGAATAATTCAGAATCAGGAAGAAAGCAAAAAACAGTTCCTCAGAGAGAGACTCCCAGCAGGCCTGCGCGGCAATCAGTTCCCATAGCAGCTCCTGCTTCCCAAAGTATACAGGTATCAAGTGTGCTGGATGAATTCCTTTCATTTGTTTGTTGAGTAGATTGGAGATTTGATGTAAAGATTTGAGTCAGGACTATGCCTAGTAGTAATTAAGTTTACAGGTTCCTGCCAGAAAAAAGAAAAAAGAAAAAAGATCACAATTACTCATTTTTGAAGAACACTCGGTATTTATGATTTTGCAGGGACTGAGGGAGCAACAAAGAGAAAGCAACTTTGATTCTGCAAAATTGGCCTCAGCAAGGAAAAGGCTTCAAGAGAATTATAAAGAAGCTGAAAATGGTTTGAGCTCTATTCCTTTGTTTTTCTCTCTTGATTTATTATATCAAATCTCAAGCATGGGCGTGTACTGATGGGGCCTTCGCGTATGTATTGCTTTCTTTGTGAAGCCAAAAGGCAAAGAACCATTCAAGTGATGGACATTCATCAGATACCAAAACCCAAGAATGCCTACTTCGCAAGGAACAAAGGTGGTGGTTCTCAGGGGAGGCATTGGTGAAATATTTGGCTTTTTGAGAGATCACATAATATTAATACAGGGGTCTTGTGAGGACGAATGGGAAAACTGAGTCCAGTGCCTCCTTTCTTTTTTGTTTTCCAAGAAAAAACAGGAAACCAAAAAAAAAAAAAAGACATTTTTCTCTAACTTGCACTAGTATTGAAAATGGAAAAGAACTTGAAAAATCTTTATAGAAGTGAGGAGTTTTGCTGTTCTTGTTTACCGAATCCAAGCCACGGGTAAGAATATTGGTCAAGTTGCTCAAAATTTTACCCTTCTTTTAGCACAAAGGGTAACAGTTTTGGTGAATTTTTCCAAGGACCCCTTCACTACGAATGGTCCTGTTGACAGGGTCCAGGCGGGTCTCATTTCTTTTTATTTTTTTTTTTAAAAAAGACGGACTTAACATATATATATATATATATATATATATATATATATATATATATGTATGTATTAAAAAATTCATGTGATGTTTCAAACAAGTAAATGTGCATACGGTATGTATGAAGTATATATACTTCTGTTAGTTGAGTGTATTTTTTTTTTCAGTTATATATACATTTTAGCTAGTCATGTGTAATATATATATTAAAAAATAAAAGGCATAAGTCACTTTTTAGTCTTACACTTTTTTTTTTTTTTTTGAATTATAGGCACTTTATTGTTTTACATTAAATTAATTTTATTGTTCACTAATCATTATCTGTTTTAAGAGTTAACAGTCAATCTGGGCTCTGCAATCGATGGCTTTGGTTCAGTCGGAAGGTTAAGTCTTAGCTGAATCTTGATTAGTGAACTCGTATTGGAATTTTTGATTTCAAATCAATATTTTTGTTATAAGAATTAGAGACGAAGAAGTCAATTAAAATTATTATACATAATAAAATTCTTGCGTAATTAAGATTTCAATACATTTTCTTCAAATTTTGAAGAATCAAAGCTTACGTGGTCCATTTACTAAAACGAGTAACTCTCAGTTGCTTAAACGAATCAACCATCTCTTGTTGATGAAGCATCATTTTAAACAATCGCTGAAACATTTGTTTCAAGTCTTCATTGATTCCAACTTCATGCTCGGAACGAGTTCCCTTTAAGGATGTTTTGAATTTGGATTTCGATCCAGAAGATCTTAAACTTGGGTGGTGAATTTTAGCGTCTTAATTTATTAACTTAGCTCATCGATTGCAGTAGCATTTTGCCCATATATATATATATATATTAAAACAAATAACATATGTAAAATTCTTCAAGGTTCCTTACCCGGAAGTGTTAAATGTACTTTTGGCGTTTTGAGATTCTCCTCCCACTTTATTTTCTAACCGTGGCTTGAAAAATCCCAATTGCTTGTCCTTCCTCCATGGGATTGTCAAAAGATCAAACCACACTAAAACTGAATAATTAGTAAAAAAGGTGATAAAATTTTTTAATTTTTGTAAGATAGATAATATAATTTTTTAATTTATATAATTTATTATTTTTATATTAATATAGAGTCAATTATTATATATAAATATAAAATTTATAGCTTAAAAAATTTAAATAATAAAAATATATTTAAATTTTCTTTGACTATTTAAAAACTCATCTCTTAAAGTAATTATAGGAAGTTGATATTTTTTAAAAAATTAATTAATTATTTTTTTTTATTTTCGTAATTTTTAATTTATAGTATTTCATTATTTGGTATTAGAACAATATTTTTAGATTTTTTTTTGTTCAAAATTTTTTTTATTTTGTTCCAAATCCCTCTCTCTCTCTATATATATATATTATACCTCTTACCTGACACAAAAAAAAATCTTAATATTATCAATTTTCAGTCCTACATTATGTTTTCACACAACTTATTAAATTCTGACGGTAGAATATCTCATCTTAAAAAATTCATGTCTCTAATGCAAGAGATTTTTAATAGACTTCAACAAGTAGTTCTAGCCATAGCAAACAATCAGTCAATAAATAATACGTTTGATTTTTTTAATAAACAAAAAAGTATGAGAAGAATTCTTTGGATGAGTTAACGAAGACTATACACAATCACGTCTGAAGGTAGAATTTTCTCATTGGGACAAAATTGACCCCGCAAGATAGATTTTTAGGGATGAAAAATATTTTCATTTCTACCATATCCCAAAGTACTCTAAGGTAGAAATTACTTTTATTCAGTTAGAAAGTGATGTTATCCAACGGTAAGATTGGTTTGAAACTTGTGTTATAGTTTCAACTTGGGCTGACTTCACCAAAAACCTTTTGGTGCATATCATAATGTTGATGGAGAGTTTGCAAAAATTCCTCAAATATAAACCATCTTAGAGTATCAGAGTTATTTCTAGCGGCTTGCCAATCGAGCTAAATATTGGTTAGAAAGACAGTTGGTGGGCACCTTCATCGAAGGACGTATTCCTAAGATTCGATGGGAAGTTAAAGCTTGTTAATGTCAAACAATGACAGTAACCGTCTCCTTTGCTCACTTACAGGAGGAGAAGTTGAGCACGAAAAATCGTTGTCCTCTTGTTAAGAGAGTTGTTAACAAATCTACATATGGAAATAGTAATGTCATCTTTAAATCATCCCACTAATCCCATACGTTTGACTTAAGAGCAATTAAAAGAGAGGATGACAAAGGGACTATGCTAATACTATGATGAAAAGTGACATAAAGAGTATCAATGTAAATAAAGGAGTCTTTTAATGATCAAACCAGTTAAAGAAGATAATGAGATTAACAATGATCACACTTATCCTAAGTGTGATGACATTCGTGTTTAATACACTGACGAGCTTACAATTCATGCTTTAAAGGTTCTTAATGGTAGGAATCTGACATGCCAAGGTAAGTGTACAAAGGTAAAACTTTTATTGCAAGATCAAGTGATTTACATTGACCTCTTTTTGTTACCTTTAGAAGATTATGAAATTGTTCTTAGTATTGATTGGTTGAGAAATTTGGGAGATATTAACTAAAATATTTTCAAACTAGCAATAAAGTTTCATTTAAATGGGCATGTGGTAGAGTTATAAGGAAGGTGAGGTGGAAAAATTACTACCGTCACTAACCATTAAATGGAGAAAGTTCTTTGCAAGTCAGGACAAGGATTCTTTGTGTAGCTATAAAATACATAGGCGACAAAATCCTATTCCCAAAAGGAAAGAGATATTAATATATTACAAACTGAATTCTCCAATTTATTCGTAGAGTCTATAAGTCTACCTTTAAGGAGGACACATGATCATCGTATTTTTTTATTACCTGGGAGTACATTAACTGATGTTAGACTATATCGCTACCCATAATTTCAGAAGGGAGAAATTAAGAGGATTGTAAAGGAAATGTTGGAAACAAGCATCATTCAACCCAGTACTAGTTCCTAATCTTCTCCTGTTCTCCTGGTAAAAAGGAAAAACGAGTTTGTGAGGATGTGTGTGGACTACTAAACACTTAACCACATTATTGTAAAGGATAAATATCATATTTCAGTTATCGATGAACTATTGGATGAATTAGGGGGTGCCTAGCTATTCACTAAACTTGATTTAAGATCGAGCTATCATTAAATCCAAGTCTATGATGAAGAAATCCAAAAAATAGCTTTCAGAACACATGAAGTCCATTACAAATTTTTAAAGCTTAATGAATGATATATTTCAACCATATTTGCGTAAGTTTATTTTAATATTTTTTGATGATATTTTAGTGTATAGTTCATCTCTAAATGCTCATTTATCACATTTATGCATTGTATTCACTACTCTCTGTGACCATTTATTATTTATCAAGAAGTCAAAGTGTAGTTTTACTAGGCAAACAGTGAAATATCTTGGTCACATTGTTTCTAAAAAAGGTGTAACTGTTGACCCTTCTAAAGTACAGACGATGTTGGATTGACCAGTTTCAAAAACTATTAATGCATTATGTGGCTTCTTGGGATTAACTAACTATTACCACAAGTTTGTTCACAATTATGACAAAATCAGTACTAACTTGACAACTTTGTTGAAAAAGAATTAATTCAAATGGAGTAATGAAGTAAAGGAAGTATTTGCTCGTCTCAAACAGGCCATGACAACTGTTATGGTTCTTACCTTACCTGATTTTAGTAAAATATTTATTATTAAATTTGATACTTCTTGAGTTGAGATTGGGACAGTGTTAATGCAAAAAGGGCATCTTATAGCCTTTACCAGCAAGACTCTTTCACCAAAAAATCTTTGTATATCTATTTATGACAAGGAGATGTTAGTTGTCCATATTGTTACCAAGTGACGTCCTTACTTGATTGGGCAACATTTACAAATTCGAATTGATCGCAAAAGTTTGAAATATTTGTTAAAGTAACGAATCTCTTTTATGGAATAGTATAAGTAGATCTCTAAATTTTTGGGATATGACTATGAGATTATTTATAAGAAGGAAGGCGAGAATCTTGTTGCTGACACATTATCTCGCATTCCAAAGCATGTTGAGCTGATAGCAATCTCTATTTATATTTGTGACACCCTGACACAAGTTAGAGATGAGTGGAGGAATGATCCTAAAACTAGGGAAATCATTCAAAAATTATAAAAGGATCTTGGTTCAATTGCCCATTATTCTTGGGATTTTATAAACTTACGTTATAAGGGTATGATAGTATTTATTGCTAATTCTGCTTACGAGGACATTCTCTTATAGGAATTTCATGTTTCCCTAGTTATCAAACACTCGGGATTTCTTTGCACCTATAAGCGCCTTTGTAATGAGTTTTACTGAAAGGGTATAAAGAAGGAAATCAAAAGGTTTATTGTTGAATTTGACATTTTCCAATGTCATAAAAATGAATGGGTGGTGTACCTTGGTTTTCTCCAACCTTTGCTTATTCCAAAAGAAGTTTGGATTGATATCTCTATAGATTTTATTGAGGGACTCTCAATATCCTAAAGTAAAATGACTATTTTTGTTGTTATAAATCGATTGACTAAACATACTAATTTTTGTACTTTTAGTCATCCTTATATTTCCACTATTATTGCCTAAGTTTTACTGAAAATATTGTGAAACTACATAGAGTTCCTAAATTCATAGTTAGTGATTGAGATAAAAATCTTTACTATTAATTTTTGGAAGGAATTATTTTGTTTGTAAGGAACACAATTGAAAATGATCTCTGCTTACTACCCAAAAATAAATGGGTAGACTCAAGTTGTTAATAGGTGTTTAGAGAATTACCTTTGTTATTTTATGAGTGACAAGTCAAAGGATTGAGTGAAATGACTTTTTTGGGCGGAATGGTGGTATAATACCACTTATTATTCTTTAACCAAGATGTCTCCATATGAAGCTATCTATGGTTGAGCTCCACCAACTCTTACAAGGTACACAATTGGGTCTTCTCATGTATACCGAGTAGATAAAAACTTGTAGGATCGTAACAAGTTACTTCGACTTCTTAAAGATAATATTGTCATAGCCTAAGCCCGAACAAAGTAGTATAGTGACAAACTTCACACTAAATATGAGTTTTCCATAGGTGACTAAGTCTATTTGAGACTTTAACCATATCAATAATTATCTGTTACTGTTCGCTCATCAGTGAAATTATCAGTCCACTTATTTGGACCATTTCAAGTCCTTGAACACATTGGTCCTATTGCTTATCGTTTGAACTTACCAGCAGAGTCTAAAATCCATCCTATTTTTCATGTCTATTGTTTAAAGAAAAAGTTAGGAGAACATGAGACTGCACAAGGCAAGCTACTCGACATTACTCCTACAGGAGAGGTTAAAGTTCAACCACAAACCATATTAGATTGATGTATCGTCAAGTGTGGAAATCAAGCTGTCACTCAAATTCTTATTCAATGGTCTACTCTACTTATTGAGGAAGTAACTTAGGAGTTCTACCACTTTTTTGCAGAACAATTCCCATAATTCATCATTACTCATCCTTAAAGACAAAATTATTTTGAAAGGTAGGAAGATGATAAAATTTCTTAATTTACGTGAAATGATTGCATTCCTTAATTTATGTGATTTTGTACAAATTTATTATTTTCATATTAATAGGTAGTTAATCATTATATATACGTATAAAGTCTATGACTTGAGAAATTTAAATTATGAGAATCTATTTAAATATTATTTAGTTATTTGGAGGTTAATCCCTTTGAGGGGATTGATCCCTTTGAAGTGATTATAGAAGATTGATTCCTCAAAAAGATCAATTCCTTATTTCCTTATTTCTGCAATTTTCTTTATTTCTAATTCCTAGTGTCTGATCAGAAGAGACCATAGCTAGACATGTATCATTGACCTAAATTGAGTGAAAATCCAAGAAAAAGACATTGATCATTGGTTTCCAAATGCTTTACCAAAATATAACAGCTTAAGTTATATAGTTCCTTTGACTTGTCTTTTGTATAGACGAGGGGTTGAATTGTGAGTACCTTTTTATTTGGGCACGATTTCTAACCCCAATATGAGGTTCAATGCTTTAAAATCAAACTACTACTTAATTCTTTTTTATATTAAAAAAAAACTATTATTTTTATCAAAAAAAAGAACCCACCCTTGTATTCTGATGAGGGATGAAAAATGGTAAAATAAGTGATTAATTAAGATGAGAACAATGCACTTAATAAAAGATAAAACTAATTCCATAAAAATCAAGTGTATTTTAGTCCTAAAATATTAGCATATTGCTAATTTATTAAATTCCTTTAATGAAATATTACCTTAACCTCCAATAAAGTAATAAAGGAACATTTACTTCATATAATTAAAGCCTATTGTCAAATTGGCAAAATTAGAAGTTGAACAAAGTGTGAAAAATATGGTGAAATGGTAGAAACTAGTCTTAAATATGAGAAATAATTTCACCAAAATTCTTGTACAAGAGGGATAAATAAAAAGGCTAATATGCAAGTTTAAGATAAACTTTGTATATTTTTACAAATTTAACATAACTTTTGAAAATTAACAAGTTATGTCTTGTAGAATGTTTTAGTCACAAATCTAAGCCAACTTTTAATGCACCATTAAAAAATTCTATTGACATGTTGACATACAATATGATATAAAGAATATTTTACATTATTATTTAATTTATAATGTAATTTGAATTATTGTGATTTTGTTATTTATTTACTTACCTTAGAACATTTTAATCTAATTATAATTTTTAGTCAATATATTTCTCGAACACTTACTCTCTAAGTATTTTCTCTTAGGCAAATATGTAATAACTATATTTAGTTTCTTTTTACATTTTACATTATCATTAAATTTGCTTCATCGTTAAGTTTAGAAATGATTATAAATAGGACTTTAGGTTTTCTTTTAAAGTTAAGTATATTCAAATTAATTATTAATGAAAAAAAATATCTTTTAAGATAAATTTATTTATTTTAGTAGATTTCAAAATTTTTATAAAAATTCAATCTAATGTTAACCTCTTGGTTCGTCCATTTCTTTATGTTTTTGTTTGGATTAAGTTAATATTAAAATTTGATTTTTTTTTTACTTGATATCTTTATACTTTTGTTTTACATCAAGTTTACATATGAAATAATGGGTGATAATCCTAAAGAAAGGACTTTGCGTTAAGTATCTTTTTAAGATCATGAAGATAATAGATATCGTATTGGTAATTTCGTTTACAATTAATTTATTTGTAGACACACTTCTAATTTGAAAATTATTCCCATCTCCAATGAAAAATTTTGTTATTAAAGATTTTGTTAGATAATTGGCTGAATTTGAAGTTTACTCTAAAAACAATAATGTTCTTTAGGAGAAAAAGATGAAACTTGCATATTTAAAACTCCAAAATGATAGAGCTAATTAGTGGAATGATATTCAGTATCATCAATTTAAATATGACAAGCAAAGAATTCAATTATGACTAAATATGAGAAATTTATTGGTACTTAAATTCTATAATAATAATATGTTTGATGAGATTTTAGAAAATATTGAATGACATTTCATTTTTTTATTTTATTTCGATTGAAATTGTGAATACAAAATTTAAAGCTAAAGAACCTTATTGCAAAATTGTTACTTAATCATAAATTATTGATTAAGTATAGATGGATTAAAAAAATAAGAAAACACCAATTGTTGTTCACAAAATGATTAGGCAAGTTGATTTCATGTTTTCTGATGAAAATACTAATAAATTGTTGGATTGTGGTAACAAAAGATTAATCTATTAATGGATTCCATTAACTTAGAAATTAAACCTATAATCAACATGTCGCAGGATCTTATTAATTCTTTACCCATTGATTTTATTGGATTTGAAAATCAACTTAATCAAATTTGGTTTAATTTGGCACACTTCTTAGAATTTGTTATTAAGCCAATTCAAATTCTCATAAAATGACTAAGATACCTTAAAAAAAATTAAAGCAATTGGTATATTCACTTTATTGATTCTTTTCACATGGAGGAAGTCAATTCCTCATTATTAAATTAAAGGGTGAGTTTTTTTTTTTAAGTGAAGAGGTTTAACATAGGATTCATTACAAAAAATATTTTACAATATTCTATAACTCATAATGTGATTTTAATTATTATGATTTTGTAGCTTATTTAATTATTTTAGAATATTATAGTCTAACTAAGAGTTTTAGTTAAAATAATTTTAGAATACTTACTCTTTAAATATTTTTTTTATTAGACAAATATATGATAACTAGATTTAGTTTTTTTTTTTTGGGTTTAAATTTTACTTATTCTTTAAGTCTATAAACTATTATAAATAAGACTTTAGGTTTTCTTCTAAAGTCAAGTTTATTCAATTTAATTATTAATGGAAATTCTCTTTTGAAAGATATTCATTTTCTTTAGTGCATACCATAATTTTTGTAATGACTCAATCAAGCATTTGTCTTTTGGCTGATCATTTTCTTTACACTTATATGCTACATCACTTGCACGCATGACATACCGGTGTAATACCCCCTTGAAAAAAAGCCAAAAAAATTCTCCTTCCCTTATCTTTCTCTTTCTATATGTCACCATTAAAAATTTTATTAGCACCACTGTTACTAAAACCACCTTGTTGATACTTCACTTAGATTAAACTTCATTCATAACCATGTCATAGTTGTTAGGATTCTGGTTGTTTATTCCCTCAATAGTATCCCTTATTATCTTCTCATTGTTAAAACTCACAAATTCAAAGTTACAATATATTTCATTCTCATAATAATTTATAATCTACAAGCAAGATTTTATTAGATTTATAAATTGATCATTTTTTGCCTAAAGGATGAAAAATAATATCTTTGTCCAAATTGTTGTTCTTCACATACACCACTTTAATGCTGATTTGGGGATATAACCATTAGACTATAAGAGAGGAGAAATGGGTTTGTTTTTTAATTTTAGTTTATGTTATATAAGATCTAATCTATGTGACACCAAGTCAGCATATAAATTTCAATTCAAAGATCTCACCATAGGTGCTAAAGGCCTTACGGAGGGATTCTTTCGTGGTAGCTTAGGCAAGGTCATTAATAAAGCATTGGAACATCAACATTTTGGTCTTCTATTATGGATTCACAAATTAGGTCAATTTAAAGTTGGTTTTATGGAAAGACACGTGTTCTTTGCTTAAGTGAATTATTTTTATAATTTAATTATATATATTTTAAAATAAAATTGAATTAACTACACACATGGTATGCGACGTTGTCAATACTTACTTATAGGCATGTTATATGTGCATGTTAATGGTGTATTATATTTGTGACTAAAAAAATTCTACAAGAAAATATACAATGTTAATGCCATATTTATATATATTAACCCTAAATAAAAGTATTAAAATGTCAATTTTTTTTTTAATAAATGGGGAAGGATTAGAACTTAATTTACATATCTATAGCTTAAGGTAGTGAAACCCCATCAATGTCATCTAATAGTAATTATATAACATCTATTAGAGGGTTAATAAGAAACTACAAACTCATTTCTTGATTTTAAGCAAAAGCAACTTGATTCCCTTCCTTATAGTTATATTATAACCAAACGATCCAATTCCTTACTAGTAAAGTTTTGACACTTAATGATAAGATTAATATAAGGATAAGTAAGCAATAATAACCCCAGAGTGAGTCCAAAGCAGACTTAGAATTAACTTCTAAAGTCACCTTATAGAACCAACTTTCCATGCACGTGATAGATCTTGAAATGGTGCCCTACAGCTTGGTTGCAAATACAATACAAATGCCTATATTTTGCACAAAAACCACCCATCTAGCTACCTAAGTGATATTTTAGGACCCTTGTTATAATGGCTAGGCTCAAATTGCCACTCAAAGCCTTATCAATATTCAACTTAACCTAACCCACTTTAGCAAGAACCAACCAACCAAACTTTTCTTTTTAACTAACTTCTTCCCTTCTCTTTACTTAAACCAAGATGCTCTATAGTATTTAATTAAATCCCCAATCAAATTCCCAAAGTAAGCCTTACAACTAAGTCCTCCAATGACTCTTTCATTGCAACACTTTTAATCCTATTGACAAGCTACAACAAAGGTTAAAGGCCAATCCATAAAGGGCACTTTACCAAAATTGGGAGAAATTGGTTAATTCTAAACACTTTACTTTTTTATTACTTCACCAAAGCAAATTTGTTTCCTTATTAAATAGCTTGTGATTGTTGTTAATCTCTATTATCTTAGGAATGCATTTTCTTCTCTTATTCTATAATTCCTTTTCTTTAAGCCTTTTTTCTTGCATGAAAATTTTTATTAAAATGTTAAGTTCATGCTTATACATGGACTATATTATCAACTTGATCAAAGCAAGATAACAACATATGGTTTACTTTTAAGTCAAACATTGTTAAACCTCGTCAGGTGCTAGCAAGCTTGGTATGCATGGCCAAGTAAAAAAATGGAAATGGTGCATGTGAATATAAGAAGGAAATAAAAATACACATGCACTTATTGGTAATATGGTTCATAGAAAGCTCAACGTGTTTCTTCAAAAATAAACTTTATCAACATAAAGTGATTTTTCATTTTTCCTATTTATGTAATTTACTTTTTCTTTGTCTTGTTTTGAACTCCATTCCTTTTGTTATTAAAAGCACAAAAATAAAAGTTGTTCCATTTGTTGAATTGGCTAGGTTGGATAGTTGTTATAAGATACTAGCCAAAGGTTTAGTTTAATTAATAGTGATTAATGTAATTTAATTTTTGGTCAATTATTTTATGCAGTTAAACCATTAATGTCAGGTTAAATAATTTTTAAATCATAACTAAGCCAATAAGTAGAGAAAATAATAGTTAAATTGGGTAAAAAAAAGTCAATTAATACATTATCATTAAGTTCAAATACTTGGATATTTTAAAAACTCATAATGATTAAATTCTCATTTTTTAATGTAGATTTAAGGTACTTCCAATATTAGATTAAATATACAACTTTAATTTTGTATAATATTTACACACAATGTTTAAATATAAGATGTGTACTTCATATGGACAATTACAATTTTTTGTTGCTTGTATTGAGATTTACTATATAGAGATTTTCCATAAGATTGTACAACAATAACAAATTCTCCTATAAAGATATATGTAAAACAAAATAATATTTAATTGGTATCAATGAAATGGACAAGTTTTGATTCTAAGAACAAAAAAGGTATGTATTTTTTGGTTTTCTTTCCAAATGTTCTAGCTTGTGAAAGTTTTTTCTTTTCTTATTTCTTGCTAGGTTGAAAGTTTGATCCCTTTGGCTAAGGTTTCTTCTTTAATATTAAAGTTTTACAACTACTTTCTTTAAGATCTTTGCCTTATCTTATACTGATTTTACTAGTTCTTATCATAAGATCTATCATAAATAATGAAAATGATGCAATTGATATTAGTTGGAATCTAACATAAACTCCCCCTGGAGGTTTTTCCAACTTCCTTCTCTATTAAAGTGAAGGGTACCAATCTAAAGAACTAGAGAAGGAAAGAGACGAGAATGAAAAAGCTTTTTCAATAGGTATAACATAACCTTAACAAGTTTTCAATAATATGAAATACGTGTTATCTTAATTAATCAATTTCCTTATAAAGGGTCTTAGTATATGATTCAAGTACATAAATGATGATTAAAAGACATAGCATCCATGCTTACAAAAATCTTATTAGTGAAACTAATGTACTTAGTGCTATAAAGCAGTCACCTAACCCCACTAACTAAGATTTTTACAGTTTTTGAAAGTATTTAACCCCATTAACATTGACTTAACTCATTATAACCTAATTGACTTTGGTTATATTAGTTTGACATGTTACAAGACTCATTACAAAGCAACTAGGAAAGGACATTACATAAAAAAAAAAAAAGCCTTCACTTGGTTGTTGCTGAAGGATGTTGGAGTTCATATGCTACAACTTAGCTTTTACTTCATGCTAATGTGATGGTTTGAACAACAAAGAAGCTAAGTCTTACAAAACTTCTCCTTAGCTTTTTTATTGTTCAATCCAAAATCATTTCTAAGTCTCTCAAACTCAAACCTAGGTAAAGACTTAGTTAAAATGTCTACAACTTGCACATTAGAATTGCAATGCATTAAAATCACCTCCTTTTCTTATTAAGTTTCTTTAACAAAATGATACTTGATTTTAATGTGTGTTATCCTTTCATAAAAAATTGGATTCTTAGAGATAGTTATAAAAAATTTATTATCTACTAAGATCTTAATAGGCATAGTTTGAACACATTCCAAATCTGTCAAAACCTTCCTAAGCTAAATTGCTTAATTCACAGCTTTAGTGGCTACAATATACTTTGATTCTACAATTGATTGTACTATTGTTACTTTCTTTCTTGAACACCAAGTTATTAGAGTTGAACCCAGAAAGAAAAAATGACCCGAGGTGCTCTTCATGTCAACAGAGGAGCCCCTATTATATAAGCTTCCTTTCAAAGGTCTCTTTTCTTATTGAATTTTAGACCAAAGTTGATTGTACCTTTCATATACTTAAGTACCCTTTTAGCTACTTGAAAATGCAGCATATTAGGACTTTGCATAAACCTTAAAAGTAGGCTTGTTGCATACAAAATATCAGACTTGGTTGTTTTCAAGTATAATAGACAACCAATCATACTTTTGTATACTTTTTCATTAGCTTTCTCAACTTTATCTTTATGATTGAACTTTATATTCAATATAAGTGGTGTGGAAGCTGCTTTACAATGCTGCATTTTAGACTTGATCAAAACTTCAATTGTATACATAGTTTAATAAAAGAAAATGGTTTCAAGAGTTTGTGTGACTTGCATTTCAAGGAAATAGGATATCAATCCCAAATTTGTCATCTTAAAGGCCTTCTTCATATTAATTTTGAACTTAATGACCAAGTCATTACAGCTACCTGTGATCAATAAATCATCCACATATACTATAATAATCAACAAAGTAGCATGTATAATTCTTGTATATAGAATAGCTTCATTATTGCTTCTCATAAATCCTTACTGCCTTAGATAATCATTAAGTCAATTATACCAAGCCTTAAGAGTCTATTTGAGGCCATATAAAGCTTTCTAAAGCAAATAAACCTTCTTCTCTTGACCTTTTTTAAACAAAGCCTTTTAACTACTTAATATATGTCTCTTTTTTTAGCAAACCATTTAGGGAGACTTAATTTACATCAAGTTAAAATACCAGTCATCCTTTTTGAGTTGTAGGTACTAAAAGCAATTTGATTATATCAAATCTACTAACTGGTGCAAAAGTTTTAAAAAAAAAAATCCACTATTGGCTCTTATGAGTAACCTTTAACCACCAACCTAGCTTTACATTTGTTAATGGTGCCATCAACATTTTTTTATTATTGTAATCACCTATCTTACTTTAATTACGTACTTGTGCTTTGGTCTATTAACTAGCTTTTAGACATGGTTCTTATCAATAATTTCCATTTCAATTTTCATTTCTTTTATCCACTCTAGGGACCTTAAGGCATCTATAAGATTCTCAGGTTTTGAGGAAGCTATATTGCTTTTTTGATATAATTCTGTAAGTGATATGGTTCCTTTAGTAGGTTTATCATCAAATTTTGCTACCTCATCATCAATAAAAAGGTTAGGCTGTATGAAAGATTGAGTGATGTTAAAATTTTACACTCTATCATCAGGTTGAGCCTTGTTCCAACCTCAACTTCCATTTTTATTAAATGTGACACTCTTACTTATCAAAAGCTTTTGAATTTTTACATTAAAGATTCTGTAAGTTTTTACATTGAGGCTATAACCAATGAAGACTTTAATTTTTGATTTAGATTCTAGCTTACCTCTTTTGGCCTTAGGTACTTAATTGTAACATAGATAACCAAAGACTCTTAGATGTTGGAATGAAGGTTTGGTTTTATACCAAACCTCATATGGGATTTTACTGCCATTTAGAGCTTTTTTTGGTAGTCTTTTGAGTAAGTAAATAATAGTATTTACTGCTTCTTCCCAAAAACTTTTTGACATGTCTTTTGCAAACAATAGGTACCTAGTCATTTCTCTCACAACTTTGTTTTTCATCTCATTTACCCCATTTTGTTAAGGGGTATAAGTGACAATAAATTGGTGGGGAATTCTAATATCATGGCAGAATTTGTTGAACTTGTCAAAATTATACTTAGCATCATTGTCTAACCTTAACATCTTAATTTTGTTACCAATTTGAGTTTCACTTTAGAACTTAAAAACATCAAGCACATTTGATTTATGTTTAAAGAAATAAACCTAACACATATTAAAATAATCATCAATAAATAAGATAAAAAACCTACTACCATATAATAAAGTAATGTTAATGGGACCACACACATCAATATGTATAAGTTCTAATTTCTAAGTAGCACTCTTAGCTTGATTGATAGGAAATGGAAATTTACATTGCTTTCCTAATTAACAGGCTTTGTAGATATGAGAAGTTTTAGCTATGGAAAAAGTATCTAAGGTCAACTACTTCTCATACACATAACTTAATGATAAGTAGCTAAGATGCCTTACCCTTTTATGCCACAGGGTTGACTCATTAATAGTGTAGATAAGGGCATGATCATGCATAAGATTTCAATCAACTATAAAACTTTTATTTTCCATTTTAAAGGTTAAAAGCTCATGATTTTCAAAATCCATAATTTTGCATATTTTGTTTTTGAAGAGTAAGGTATATCCCTTCTTTGTCAATTACCCCACACTTAATAAATTCTAATTGATACCAAGAATATAGAGAACTTCATGTAAAATTTCATTATTTATTATTGTCTCCACAACTATAGGCCTTTTCCCTTGCATATTGATAAGGTCTTTGTTTCCAACTTTTACTATTGATTTATAAGACTGATCTAGTGACTTAAACTTTTTCACATCATATGACATGTGAAAAGTATAATCGCTATTAATCAACCACTTTTCTATATTGCTTCTATCTTTACTATATGTTGCCATGAAAAGTTGTTCCTCTTGTTGCTGACTTTCAATTGCCTGAGCCTATAGTTGTATTAATTGTTGATTCTCCTTGTTTTTATGCACCCTTGCCATGTGTCCTAACTTCCCATAGCTTCCACGTTGCACATTAAGTCTATATCAATAATATTTCTTTATATAAGCTACTTTTTTATGTTATTTGCAAGGAAGATAGACCTTTTTCCTCTTTTTTCCATCTTTGATGCTTTCACCTTTATCTCTCTCCTTTCCTTTTCTCTCATTAACTTGCTTCTTAAGGTTTAAAGATGACTTGTCTTTACTTTTCATCATTATAGCAACTTTAAGGGAATTAGTATGTCTAATTGCTTTTCTTAGCTCCAAAGCTTGTAAAGCATTAACCAGCTTAACAAAAGTAAATTTTCTTAGGTTTTTGGAATCTTCTAAAGATGAAATCTTGGATTCATACTTCTCTAGCAAACACACTATGACCTTCTTAACACTTCTTTGATCAATAAGGTCCTCTCCCAATAGTTTGATTTCATTAACAGTCTTCATAAGTATGACTGTAAATTCTTTGATAGAGTCAATTTCCTTTATTTTGAAAGATTCATACTCTCTCTTTAAATTTAAAGCCCGAAGCCTATGGTTTTCTTATTGCCATGAAATTCCTCTTTTAGCTTTTCCTAAGTTTCCTTTGCACTCTCACATGTCATTATTTTGGTAAATATGACATTTGTCACACCAAAATGAATGCATGTAGGTGTCTTATATAACATGATTGTTTCTTCACTACAATACTTGAGCAGGACCTTGATCCCTATTTTCCACAATTTTCTAAAGATCAAGAGACCTTAAATAGGTCTTCATCTTTCATAACCTAAATAGGATAATTTTCTCCTGAAAATATTGGTGGAGCAGTAGTTGGCAATGAACTGAGAGGAGCCATTCAAATAGCTAAGGTAGAAGTTTTATAAGATTAGAGAAAACTTTGATACCACTCTTAGAGTGAAAGGCATTAATATAAAGAATAAAAAAAAAGAGATAAAAATAAAAAAACTTTTTTAACAAGTATAACATAGTCTTAGGAAGTAAGTTTTCAATAATATGAAATGCATGTTATTTAGATTAATCAAATTCCCACTAATGCAAAATTTAAGTACATTAATGATGATCAAAAGACATGACATCCATGCTTACAAAAAATTTGTTAGTGAAACTAATGCACCTAGTGCTATAAAGCAGTCACCTAATCCCACTAAGATTTTTACAGCTTTTGACAATAGCTAGTACCACTAAAACTGACTTAACTCATTACAACCTAATTGATTTTGGTTATATTAGTTTGACATGTTACAAGACTCGTTACAAAGCAACCAAGAAAAAACATTACATAAAAAAGAGCCTCCACTTGGTTGCTATTGAAGGATGCTGGAATTCATATGCTACAACTTAGCTTTTATTTCGTGTCAATGTGATGGTTTGAACAATGAAAAAGCTAGGTCCCACAACATTCTCGATAGTCTTTGGACAGAAAAGGCTTTTAATGTTCGTCCTTTTTTTAATACCATGAAATTGGCGTGGAAGCCCAAGAAGGAAATAACAGAGGCCAGAGAATAGGACTCCAACCTTTTTACTTTTCATTTCTCTAGTGCCTTAGATGAACAGTTTCTTTTGGAAGATAGTTTATGGGAATTCAATAAACAGATATTAATTTTGAAGGAGATCACATGCAATGAACAACCGTTCAAGGTGAAATTGTTTTTAGGTGCCATTCTGGATCCGAGCTTATGATTTGTCGTTCAATGCCACGTCTGAAACTACTGTTGTCACTTTAGGAGTTGGGACCTATTTGGCTGACGATGATAGTATTATGGGCTTTGGGGGACGGTTCCTGCTCTTGAAAATACTTTTCAATGTCTATAATCCACTGGTTAAAGGTTTTTGGGTGAGATAAAAGGATGAAACGAAGATCTGGTATGTTTCAAATACGAAAAGCTACTTAACTTTTGGTACGTACGTGGGTGCTTGGGGCATGTCAGTAAGGAATGCGAGCTTGCCAATACCGAAGAGGACCGTACACGATAATTTCTTGATCAGCACTTTGTTTCAAGAGACCACTTGAGAACATCCCCCATCAAACGGGCAAGCCCGAAAATGGAATCTGGTGGCCTTGGTAGTACCTTAGCTAGTGGCAATACAACTCACCATTTATCGATAATGGCAGGAGACGCCAAGCGTGGTTCTGTATCACTAACAGCAACATCAGAGCAACTAGCTAGAGAAGTGGATAACATGGAAATTGGAATGAATGTCATCTAAGCTACCGTGACCTATTTCACTTGGCAACAATTTAATTGGGCCACCAGCTCTTATCTAACCAGCCACAATAATTAATGCAGATTCCTTGCACAATGTTACCTTCTGAGGCCTCCTACAAGGCCCCAAGTCCAGTATCACAATAAATTTACTTTGTGGCCGAGGCAAAGGAAAACAAAATAAAGTTCATGTACAGGGAGCAGCCTCCTTACGCAAGCGGAAAGTTTCAGGCGGGGAAGCCTTTGACACATCCTCAGCCCCTCTCAAAAAATTCAAAGAATGACAGCATCTCTTTGGTTATCTCTCACAACTTCTTATCGGCAGAGTTTGCAAGATAGCCCTACTGGTAGTCATGCAGACCTTTTGCTGGAACTGTAGTGGACTGGGGACTCTGTGAACAATTAACAAAATACGAAAGCATATTGAGCTTAATGTACCTAGCCTAGTGCTTATTATAGAAACTATGCTTAAAGCTTGTGCAATGGAAAAGTTAAAATCATAACTGAAGTTTCAAAATGGTTATTTTGTGGATTGCCGGGGGACTAGTCACGATTGCGGTGGTGGTTTGAGGCTGCTATTGAGGGAGTTTCTCTCGGTAAGCTTACAATCAAGTTCTAAGCACCGCATTGATTCTTTAATCTCAGGTATTAATTTTCCTGTTGATTGGCATTTTACTGGGATATATGGCTAGCCAGAGGATGATAACAAGACTCTTACGTGGTAATTGAGAAATAGTCACAACCTAAAACTCTGTAAGCCTTGGTTGGATGCCTGGGATTTTAACAAAATTCTGTTTTCTAATGAGAAGTTGGGTGGCCAAAACAGACCGGGTGCTTTTATAAATAATTTCCAAGATGCAATGGATGGATGTTGCATAGTTGATCTTGGTTTTTGAGGTTTCGAGTACACTTGGAATAATGGCAGAGAAGGACTGGACAGGACAATTTTCAGGAGCGTTTGTACAGAGCTTTTGCTAATAAGGATTTTTGGAATTATTTCCTGGTGCAGGTGTATATCATTTACCATGATTTGGCTTGGACCATAATCTTGTTGAGTTTTAAATGCTCTTTCTCAATAAGTGCAGATTTTTCCATTTTGAAAGCATATTGAAACTGTCAAGGTCGCTCACCATGGCGCCACAGGATTTCATGCCCCTGCCAATGGATTGCATGCCAAGCTATTGGACTGCCAATGGACTACATGATAAGGCTCCTTGCTGTGAATTTGATCTTTTGGTTTTTTGAATGAGCTGCATCGACAGTTGCTTACAGCTGAAGGAAGTGATAGCAGGGAATGCATTTTTAACTTATGTTAGTGTAATTAGATGTTAATTAAGTTTTATGTTTGAATTTTAAATGATTTAGAAAAGATGGTAGTTTAGATCTCTATTTTTAATCTCTAGGTTCAAATTCGAATTAATTTGAATGTATGATCAATCTCAATTTTTTTAACAATGAAAGTAAAATGTAATTCAAAATTATAATGATATTTGTAACGAAGATTATAAGCTAATGAAGTTAGATTACTTTTAAGAGCTCATAAAGTGCTTTGCTTCTCTGCCCTCTCTTCTTCTTATCTCTCTGCAACTTCTTTGTTTCAAACCTGGAAAGGTTTCTGTCAAACTAGCCCCCTTGCCTCCTGCACGCCAACACATATGACTCGGAGAACCATCATGCGAGGAAACAATGACCAGCTCCTGGAATGAGGAACATGCATCTCTTACCCCTCTTTAACTGTTGACAATTATGTCTAGGTGCAGCACGACTCAAGTGTAATGGGAGAAGCCAACATTTGGTAACGCAAATCATCATCTCCGCACCATCCATAAGCAATAAAAAGAGCTGGAGCAGCTTTTCCCAGTGGCTGCCAATCTCCGTCATTGAGGGAAGTACAGGTCAAGGTTGCCAAGTTACTCACAAGGGAGTAGATGATATGGGCTCAGAGGTCTCATGTGACTTGGTTGAAGGAAGGAGACGAGAACACTAAGTTCTTTCATTCATTTGTAACTCAAACACAAAGGTGCAATAGTATCCGGAAACTTGATCGATTCTTACGGTGTCATGCACATTTTGGATACTTCTATTGCTTCTATTCTTACATCTTATTACATGGATCTTTTTAACACACATGGGCATGGAAATTTATAGCCAGTCTTAGAGACTATGGATAAAAGGGTTACACCTTTGGTGAACTAGATGTTGTGTCGGGATTATACTAGAGAAGCAATCCAAAAAATGCACCATACAAAGGCACTGGGTCCATATGGCATGCCCGTTCTACTCTATCAATTTTTCTGGCCTATCGTCCGAGAGGATGTGGTGTCCAAGGTGTTGGAAGTTCTAAATCATAAGGGTGATCTGAGTCCTCTTAATCACACTAATATTTGTCTTATACCGAAGGTGTCTTCTCCATCTACATGCAAAAACTACAGGCCTATCAGTCTCTATAAAATAGTTATGAAAATTATTACAAAGGCTGCAGCAAATCCTCTTAAGTCTGTTTTCCCATCTATCATCTATAAGTCTCAAAGTCCCTTTGTTCCAGGACATTTAATCATCGATAATGCACTGGTTGCCTATGGAAATATTTCATTTAATGCTGTACAAGTACCAGGGGAGGAAAGGATGCATGGTCTTGAAGCTCAATATGGGCAGGGGTTATGATCGAGTAGAGTGGACGTTCTTAGAGCATATTATGTTTAAGTCGGGCTTTGCTACGATATCAGGCAAAGGGACCCTTTTTCCCCTTATCTATTTCTATTATATGCTGAGGGCTTATCTTCGTCGATTACCAGTGTAGCAAGACAAGAAAAAATACATGAGATCCAAATATTCAGGGGCTATTTCACACCTTTTCTTTGCAGATGACAGCTTAATTTTGTTCAAGCCTCTATAGTAGAATGCTTACATTTTGAGTCTATCCTTACCCAATATGAGGCGGCTTCTTTGCAAAAGATAAATTTGAGCTCTCTTTTAGTTGCAATGTGCAAGCAAATGTTAAACAAGCAATACAAAATTGTATGTGAGTAGCGACAGTGGAGAGTTACCAAAAATACCATAGTTTATCTATCCTTGTGAGCTACTCAAAGCATCCCAGCTAGCTCTCTCGTGTATCTGCCCTGAATCAGATTGTATGGAAGCCGTAAATGTTGTAAACAATCCACTTATGAGCAATTCTTCGTTGGGTTTGCCGGCGGAAGATATCATGATTTTGTCCTGCCACTTTCAGAGCTTCAGATTGCACCATAAAAGCAAAAGTTTTAATAATGTTGCTCACGTACTCGAAAATAAGGCATTTCTATTTGTTGGGAATTTGATGGTCTCGATATATCTTCCGTATGTTTTTTAGTTAATTGATAAGGATGTAACCAAATTTTCCCTATAAATAAAGTTCGCGTCCTTTTACTCAAAAAAAAAATAATAATAATAAATAGATAGAAACAAATTTACTTTCAATAAAGATCTATAAAAAAAAATTATATGATAAACACCTTGTTAACAATTTCTAAATAGAATGAATCATCCAAAATGGCGTTCCAACCAGGACTGATCCACAACAATGTAGAGCTGCAAGTACCCGGATGTATGAGTAGCTTTCTAATAAAATCTTTAAAACATTGTCTCACCTTTGTTGATCCAAAGGTGGTGACCAGGCTGGATGTACTCGTTTCACACCTCATAAAGGCCGATCAACTCTGCATCTTTGACTCCCCCGAGTTCTTCAAGTTGCCTAATATGCCCTCGATCAATTTATCTTTGTTCCCATCAGGGTCTGCAACAAAAGAATATTTTTTTTCAGATCCTTTCTTTCGGCCATAATTATCTAAGGATATATCAATCTTTGTGCCTAGTCCAGATAAATCAGTTGGCTGAAGATCACTAAGGGAACAATCAACCATGCCTTCTGTATTTTCTGATTTGTCTTTCATACTGGCACCATCCTTACTGCCATACCATGAATCAAGAATTTGTAGTAATGAGCTATTTTTATCATTCATTCCAAACTTTGCCCTTTCATCTGGCTGAGACATAGCTGAAGATTCTACTTCTGAATCTGAAACTTCATCATCTGAGAGGGAAGACTCATAGCAAGGATATGCTTGTAGATGTGTTTCCTCTCTCGCTTTTCTCCTCGATACAGACTTCAATAACTTGCTGCCGGAACCTGAGTTGTCAACAGGACCCAGTTCCTCCCAATGAGAATCAGATTCATCATCGTCCTTCTTTGCTGAAACAGACAGTTCACCATCTGAATTTGATGATATATGACTGATATTACGATCTTGAATAACTGAAACTGCAGCATCCAGGCTAGAGCATTTTGGGACTTTAGCTGAAGGTATAATATATGTAGACTCTATTTTCACCCCAGGAATTCTCTCTAGTAAAGAAGCCAATTTTGGGTAACCAAGCTTTTGAATGTCAAGATGATAGCCATAACACTCAACAAACAACTTCCTGAAGGAACCCAGATTATATCCTTCTGGATAATCCTTCAATACTTCCTGGACAAGCTTTCGACAATCTAACAAGATTTCACTTCTAGACCTTTCTGAAGTCCTTCTCTGGGTAGCCTGTGAAGAAACTCCTGTGTGAGAGATATTTTGAATTCTTTTATCAGCATTCCTTTCTGATGATCGGTCAGAATGTGACAATGTACTTGAAAAAATAGAACTCAAACCATTCGGAGGGCGTGAATCACCAGGGGAAATAATTTTTCTGTCAGATCGGTTAAGCTTGAAAGGTGAAGCTTCAGATGGACATTCTTCCACCCATTTCTTATCTGATATTAACATATCCACCAACTTAAGGACATCACTTTCATGGAGAGATCTAAGATGCGAAGGCCCTTCCTTTTGCAGATTATATGCCATCTGTTCCCTGACAAAACAAAGACATCAGTCCTAGTATTGCCTGTGATGCAAAGTGCAATAGAAAGTACCTTTTCTTTTTTATCTTTTTATTTTCAATTTTTTCCTGGCATCAGAATTATCAAAGGAAGAGATAATGTAACAGATTCAAGCAAAGAAGAAAAGAGGGTGGCAGGAAAATTAATGCTAAATTGGAGTAATTTAATGAGCAATTGAATAGAAATAACTAAAAAGTAAGAGTGAATTACAAAACCTGGTCCTTGACTGCAAAATAGCAAATGACCCCTTTTGGGTGTCAAGAAAGATTTCCATGTCCCTCCAAAAGGAATCCTTAGAGAAAACCTCAAGCTTGACAGGATAACTTTTTATCTGCTCCAGTACTTCAGTGGGTTGATCATCCAATGTGTTAGAGCTTGATCTATTTCTCCAAAATATGCACCAATTACAAATCCTAGTAAACAAACTTGGACTTTCTCCAGATGTTACATTATATGATGTGGCACTCTCAGCAGTGTTGTCCTCCAGAGTTGCACTGGTAGCACATGAAGATGAGGATAGCACTGATTGTGCTGAAGCATTATCCTGACTAAGAGATTTTAGAGAATTTTCTTCTTTTTTCTCTTCAGGGCTATCACCACCTTTTTCTTCCAAGCTATCTCCAGAAGCATAAGGTTCTGAGGGAAAACCAGTGCTTTTCAGTTTAGAGCAACCATCACCAGTGCCAAACCATATTCTACGGATTTTCCCAAAAATTCCCCTGTAAGATATAGAATTTTGTTCCCTCGCTGCAGAGAAACCCTCAGTTTCCTTTGCATTGACAACCTCCACAGCCTTTTCACCTGTTGCAGACACCTGCTCCAATTTAGGAGGCTGCTCAACATCTACTTTGACAGATTTCTCAACACTAGGAAGTGGTGGCTCTGCATCTTTGGAAGCATCTTCAGCGTTTATTTCTGAGGATGAATGCAAAGAAGAATTCCCATCACCAGATCCAGAAATACTTGTGTCCTCTCTATTTGGCTTAGAAGACTTAACAAGATGCTGACTTCCACCATTAACAAATGAACCTGAAGACATGCATGGACTGAACTCAAATGGCTGAGGAGACCTAGCCTTGGTGCTAAGAACAAGAAACAGGCCATCACTGGTAGACTGAAGCATCACATGTGGCATGGCTAAAAGAAAACGGGAGAACTTTTTGTACCCATAAAATTTACTATCCATGCCCACGTTACTTTTTAACAACTCAGAACGAAGTTCAGTAATTGGGACACCTTTAGGGTTCAAGCTCAATATATGATGAATCTGCTTCATAACTGCTTTTGGAATTGGATGAACATTAGTCTCTAAACAAGCCTTAGACAGATTGTCCCCTTGAGAATTTTTTGGTTGCCCACCAATAAAGAAGGGATCTTCGAGAGGCACCTTTGAATGGCCATACCAAGAACCATAAGGTCCATCTGGGGGTTGGTTAAAGTGCCTTCCCGTTAGGTCCTCCCCTCTGACCAAAGTATTCCAATGCCACATGATACTTGCAGCACTACAGAGAACACTAGGAGCTGTGTCTGTGCTAGCAAGCAATATATTATAGTTATTCATTCTCAACCGGTGTAAAATGCTGGCAAAGTCCTTATCACCAGAAATTAAAAACAGATGGGCAGGCGGTGGATTTTGGGAAACCCAATACATTAGATCAACAATAAGAGACCTATCAGCACTGTTCTTCCCACCTGCATAAGTAGTAAAATTTGCAAAGTGGGATGACTAAATGAGCAAACTTAAAGTTACTTTTGAATATCCGACAATGATACTGAAATGTAATGACTAGTAGTTACAGTATCTTGAGCAATTTCAACGGCCAAAACCAATGTTCCAGAACATCTGTATGAAAAAAAAAATGAAAAATAGTTTAGGCATTCCCTAAATTCATTCATATGTGTCTATGCATGTGTGTGTGTGAAAGGGGGCAGTAAGGAGGGGACAAGTCAATTTTACAGTTGACAATAAAAGCATGATGATTTGTCTCACTAACAGCTTGAATTTGGAATCTGCTGCCTATGCCTTCAAATACTTGATTTCAAGAGAGTTTGCCTGATTTGAATTCAATAACCAAAACTGGACAACACCAAATCTATCCTTATTCTAGCCTACAGTTTTTAAAAGTATAAGGGGCAAAGAGGTGCTAAGGAGTTCTGAGGCCTGAGCAAGAGACATAAAGCATGCATCTAAGTGAGAGGGCATACTTCTATAGAAGATGTAATTTCAAATTAAATCATCTAAGGCCATATATCAAATATAGCCTCAAAACTTCAAAATCCCCAAATATTTAAAATCAATGATGATCGTTCAAAACAATTTCTTGAAATATTTGCATACACCAGAAGGCATCTTGTTAAACATATTCAGTGATTCAATGACAGTTCTGATAAACATTTTGCAATGGCCATGTGCAAAGGTAGAGGCCTGCCCCTGAGCAGGACAAGACATACTTCCACAGTTGATATCAGACAGATTCAAAGTCATTTATCTAAGACCAGATATAAAGATAGCATCAAAATTTATATCCTCAATTCCAAGCATAAATATAGATAAAGCATAACAGACAAAATTTTAAATGCCTCATAATAACCAAACATTTCTTTTGAAAAAAAAAAAAAAAAAAAAAAGACTTGAAGACAACTGAATATTTTATCCTTTGCAAAACAATTTAAAAATTTTTCTTGATTGATTCAAATATGTTTAAGTATTTATATTGCATACACTGCACACATAGTGAAATGATAATTCTTTTTACTTTTCTTCATCTGAAACTACTGGACCATATGCAAGATACATTAAAGGTCAATTCTGCTTTGTAGCAAATTCAAAGTGTGAGAAAGAGTGACTGGACCACACTATTTAAAAAAAATGGAAAAGAAAAAGAAATGAAATCAACTTTCATTGCCTCCAATCATTAGGTTTGGGCCAATTTTTCTGACAGAAAATGTCAGTCATTGGTTGTGGAGACTGTCCTGACGAAGTACAGACACTAGTCCTTGAGATTGGGCTGCCTAGGGTCCGTCATATATCCTCCACCGCAACAAACCATAGGGGAAACAATAACTCGAAAAACAGAAAAAAAAAATCAGAAGCACCAATCAATAGGTTCTTATGATCCCAACATAAAAGAAGTAGAAAGGCAATCCTTCAACTTATTGTGATAAAACAAAATGACCATGCAACTCAAGTTTGAGTCGTATAGATGTTGAATAATACGTACAAGCTACCAATCACAGCATTTCTTAATATCAGCTGTATTTAACCAACATGTCAAACCACTGACAATTTTACAATACCATTCCTTGATACATACACAGGAAAGGTATCTTGTTGGACCAATTCATGGAATCAATGGCAGAGTTCTGACATTCCTTTCATCACCTGATTAATTGTATCACATTTACAGCAAAAATCCCACAGTAAAATCAAAGAACTCCAAAAGCACGTTGTGATTCATTCCATTCATTGATAACAAAGTAAACAACTTCAATTCCATTTACTTAATGTCCCAACCCCAAAATTTCAAAATTTAACAAAAAGAGAAAAATGAAAAATAAAACATTTAACAAAAAGAAAGAAAAATTAAAAATAAAAAATTGGGGCACAAACCATTAGGGATATGAATCAAGTTGATCCCAGTGGATGAAAGGGCGCTCTGATTAGCCCTGGAAAGCTGACAAACATCACCGAAAGCTGTGATCTGAGTAGGCCCTTTAATCTTATTAAACCGGAGGGCTGCCGTGATGGCACTTGACACTTTGAACACATTAGCGCCGGCAGGCAAATGGCAATTCTCAAAATCCCACCATACCGCAACCTTCACATTCTTGGACTCCTCACGGTGCCACGACGAGGAATGGGAATGGCTAGTTGTGCCTGAAGTTGCTGAGAAGCGAGAAATGAGAATCGAATAACGGAATGGTGAAGACAAAGAAGAAAACGAAGAAGACGAATATGAGGAGAAAGTGAGAGAGAGGAGACTCTTGGGAGAAAGGGCTTTCGGGTTCATCGCTTCAGATTTGGGCTTTTGGGGTTTTGGAAGGGGTTTTGGCGAGGGTTTTGAAGGGGTCGGGGCTGGGAGGGAAGGGTTTTGTTGGGAACGTGGCAAATAGACATTTACATACTGGCATTTTTGTTAACTTGGATTTTAATCAAAAGTACTTTTTACAGTTGATAAATTTTTTTAAAATAAAAAAACACAAAAAATATTAAAATTGAGTTAATTTCTTTATATATATATATATTACAGTTAAATAATTCAATAATTAATTAAGACATTAACTTTTATTTTTTTATAATATATAATGATATTTATTGTCATAAAATAAATAAATTAGCTTGAAAAACTTTATATTAAAGGGTTTAAGAGTTACAAATTAAAAAATCATAAAAAATGAGTTATAGGTCCTAGGCTAGAGTCAAGTATTAACATTCCAACATATAAATTAATAAGAATTTTTAAGAAAAAGAGATACAAGAAATTAAAATGTGATGAGTTTAAAGACACTTATTTTAATATGTCCTCTAAGGAGAAATTTTATTAGGTTGTTTAGATGGATTCAAGAGGGAAGTTGGACTAAAAGATTGCTAATAGACCATATTATGATAGGGTGTGGACTCAAGTTATATGGTAATAATGTTCTTATTATTTGTTACCCTCTTAATAAGAATTTAGAGTTATATTTTGGTTATTCATTCATTATTGTTAGAAAAAAAATAAAAAAATTCACTTATTCATTTTTCCACGGACATCATTGCTTGGCCTTTACCTTGCCTTTTTTTAAGGTTAAAACTAATGTCTTTGAGTTAATGTTTTTTCATCATCTCTAAGATTTGATCTTAAATGGTTAATGGTGAAGTTATTGTTTTGATTCCTAAAAAATTCTTTTCACTCCTTTGACCTTTTCTCTTTTCTCTCTCTTTTGTCTCATTTAACTTTGCACTACTTTCATAACATCAACAATTCTTCCTTTAAAGTACAAGGTTCTTTTCAAAGAAGATGTGTCTCAAAATGAAGAAAAGCTTTTAAGGGAGTTTAACTCTTTAAGTAAGTTAGAAGAATTCATAAATGTATTGAAAAGTAAGGATATTTAATCTTTAGAAGATGTGTGGTCTTGTTATTTATTATGTTGTAGGGTTAAGCTATATATATATATAATCTCCCAAAGGTACCTTATGTTGCATATTATGGTATTATGGTTATTTATATCAAATTGATAGCAAAAGGATCTATATCATTCATCCTCATTGAGGTGAATAGGCATACAATAGTTCAAAAGGATACACGACCATATATACCATGCAATTGAATAGGGGCTCAACTCTGTTCATTTCCCAAATCTTACAAAAGTATTTTTAGTTGTTTAGTGACTTCCTTAACCTTATGAAAGACTTTAGTAAGAAGATTTGTATCATTTGTCCCTATTAAGGTGAACAAGCATATTATACTATAGAAAGACACAACCGTATTTACCACATAATTAAAAAAGGGGATAACTCTACCCATTATTAGATATACCAAAAGTATCTTCAGTCATTTAGTGACTTCTTTAATCTTATGAAAGAGCTATAATTTTCTCTCTCTTAAGGTTTTTAAGGTTGGTTAACAAGCCATCAGAAAGAAACTTCAACATTTACCATTTTTAAAAGCAACTGGAGAGTGGTCACAAGAATTTTGAGGCAGTGAAAAAAAAAACATTTTTAGCTAATAACATACCTTGGTGAGTTTTAAGTTGTGTTTTTATTGGCTACAACTAAAGTGATATCATCTCAACCATTTCTACCAAGAGTTTGGTTTTACTCATTCTTAAAGGTTTACATTATAAGTACTCTAGTTATTCGTTGTCTTTTTAGAGAAAGGGCAAACTCTACATTTTGGCAAGGTAAGTGTTTTTTTTACCAAGATTGTTATGTTTACAATTAATATCTTGATTTGTTCTTATATAGCTTGAAACTAGTTTGAGAATTAAGGCATGATTGTCAACAACAAAGCTAAAGTAACAAATGGGAAAATTGCGTTAAGATTTTGCTAAGTTAAATTGACTCCTATGACTTAAGTATTTTTTAAGTTTGTAAGTTTCATAAAAAGCATAAGTTTTGCAAGAACAAGAGATATTTTCAAAAAAAAAAAAAGACACATAACATATTGTTTCCATAAACAATGTCAAATGTCGTTCTTCAATGAGGGATTAAAGACTTGTAAGATAAGGAAAAAGAAGAGCTAAGGGTGTTAAATGCATTCCAATACCTAAGCATACAAGGAGAAGAGAGATAAAGAATTTAAGGTTATTAAGTATGCATGTAAGCATACCTAGAGATGGTAATAAAGAATGTATTAGTCAAGTAGACATGTCAAGCAAATACCTTTTGCAGATAGTACAACATACTCCTATAACATCCTAGAAATGGTAAAAGTAATGGTGTGACACTTGGTTAAACACATACTAAAAGCATAAGAAGAGGTTGCCTTGTTACATGAGTGTTAAAATATCTTTAGTGTTGACAAATATTATATATGTTGGTGCTTAGTGAGCTTAAAGGACATTCATTTTAATAGGTCTTCCAAAAAGAGATTTTATCAAGTTGTTTGAGTGATAGAGAACAATGTGATGATGGAGTGCAACAAGGCAAGTATTCCCAAAATTCTTTGCAAGGAATCAGTGGTCTAATGATTAAGACAATGACAAATAAAATGAAAAAAGATTTATAAAACTTAATCATGGAGTTACAAGACAAAAAAACTACTGTATGAGAAGATTTTTAAGGTTTTTCTAAAGTTGTTTGAGGCTACACCAAGGATAATGACTTATCTTTATATGCAAGAGGATGGATAAGACTTAAAACTTGAAGAACAGAGCTTGGTGCCCATGATATCAGTCCAAGTTGCATGACCAAGATAAGAAAAGACTTGATCTACATGCTAAGTTATATTAAAGGACTTGTTTTTGCTTTGAGTTCCTAGATTTTAAGTGAAGGTCAAATTACGTGTAAAAACCTTGAACTTCTTAGGTTTATTTAGGTTTGTGGGTTGGGGTCAAACCTTGATACATTGGTTAGGGTTTTCACTTTGACTTTTATGTCTAGTTATCTTTTAAGGATTCCTATATTAAGGCAAATTTTTAAACTTTAATTAAAAGGATTCCTTTTAATTAAGATTTTCTTATATATATATATATCTGTCTCTTATACACATCTAGATGTGTATAAGAGACAGCATCTTTTCTTATAGGATTGTGATGTTTACTTGTTTATATGAAAGCTTTAACTATGTAAAATAAAGGGGATGAGCAGAAGATTGAAGTATTTTCGACAAGCTTTGCTTTGCTTTCTTATATTCCTGTCTCTTATACACATCTAGATGTGTATAAGAGACAGGCTTTAACTATGTAAAATCAAGGGGATGAGCAGAAGATCTGTCTCTTATACACATCTAGATGTGTATAAGAGACAGTATATATATAGGTTAAGAAACATCTTTTCTTATAGGATTGTGATGTTTACATGTTTATATGAAAGCTTTAACTATGTAAAATCAAGGGGATGAGCAGAAGATTGAAGTATTTTCGGCAAGCTTTGCTTTGCTTTCTTATATTCTTAGAAGAATACATTGTGTTGGCTTATTAAGGGAGTGATCAACCTTTATGGAGTCTTAAGATTAGAGCATTTAGAACTTAATTTTCTTAAGGTTTTGATATAATTAATTCAACTTATTTCTTAACTTTTTAGGATGTGTATAACAAATTGATTCAAGGGTTGTTAAGGTAGGTCACCTAGTGGGTTCGTTATCAATTGGTATCAAAGTTTTGGTTTTAAAAACAAGTTACGTATCCCTTATTAATCGTTGTTTAGTACTTTTTTTGTGTTTTATTCATTTATTATGTTTCTTCGCTTAGTTCTTCTTGTTTGTTATAATCAACTTCTTACTTTTTAAGTTGTGTTAATTCTATAGGTGATTGAATTGATTGAAAACAAAAAGAAAAAGGTTGAAAAGAAAAATTAAGAAGTTATTTTTAACTTAAACAGTGCATTTTGATTCTTGTAGACCCTAAAACAGATATCTTAAAATTTTTTTTTCTTTTTAATGTTCTTATTTTAAGATTTGTCACCATTTAAAGGATTGTTCCTTGTGATTTATTGATTTTGAGTCTTTCAAGAACATAAAGAGGGCTGGTTTAAGTGGGAAAAGGCAAAAGTGGTGAGATCATCATCGAGAAAAGCCAAAATAGAGTAAAACACAAGTGACAATAATTTAATTTGAGGGCAAACACGTAAAGGAGTGTGTAAGGAACAATTTTATTTTAATTACTAACGTGTTTCTATAGGTTATAAATATGAGTAGTGAAGGAGAATTGCATGATATAAACATGGAGATTTAGATTAAGGTTGTTATTGAGTAATTTAAGACAATAAATGCAAGACTAGATGATTTACAATCACCTAGCAAATCTAAATCCTTTTGAAGGCATATGATCAAGGAAAAAGATGAAGAAGAATCAAACTATAAAGAGTCAAGCTTAAAAAAAGGCAAGAAGATTCATTCCAAAAAAAAATATCAATTTGGGTATCATAAAGATGAAGATTTATGCATTTTAAGGGAAAATGATCTTAAGCTTTATTTAGAGTGAAAAAAAAAGGTTAAGCATGCATTTAATTGCCATAATTATTCTGAGGAGAAGAAAGCAAAGTTGGTAGCCGTAAATTCACTAACTATGCAAGTATTTGGTGGGACTAATTAGTGATAAATAAGAGGAGGAATGGTGAAAGGCCAATTCAATCATAGGAAGAGATGAAATCAATAATGCATAAGAGATTTATACTTAGCCACAACCATAAAAACTTGCATAAAAAATTGCAAGGGTTAATTTAAAGATCCATAAGTGTGGAGGACTATTACAAGGAAATGAAAATAGTGAAAATTAAAACCAACGTAAAAGAAGACCGAAAGGCTATCATGACAAGGTTTATTGGTGATCTAAACAAGGAGATTGTTGATATGGTGGATTTGTATCACCATATAGAGATAAAGGAGCTGTTGCATAAAGGAAAGCAAGTTTAAAGAGATATAAAAGTAGTTGAGAGCTAAAATCATTAAATTACTATTTCAGCCAATGAATTATTAGTTAAATTACTAATTTAATATTTTACTATTAAATAAATTTGTAATTAATAAATTGCTTATCATGGATATAAAAGTAGACAAATATAAAAATTATAATCCAATGTAACTTAATTTTGATATAATAAAATAATATTGTATTTACATTAATTAGCAAAATCTTGATTTCTTTTAATTATAATAATGTAATTATCATATTATATATACATACATATATAACTACATATATTATCATAATCTTAAAAATTATATGAATATGAAATGAAAATCTTTGAAATAATATACAAAATGGAATTTTTTTTGCTTGAAAAAATAATTTAAAATTTTAAGCACTTGATATAAAAATAAATAATAATATTTCTTTGTAATTTCAAAATATTTGTAATGATTTTGCATGAAAATATAATTATTTTTAATGCATTTAACTATATTTATTTATTATAAAAAATTTAATATAAAAATAAATTCTTAATTTTGTTGGTTTTCGTAAATCAAACTTAACTTTTAAAAAATAATAGTTTGATTATAATATAAATTTTTTGTAGCAAATATAAATATATCATTAACTAAATTTATTAGAAATCATGAGGCCCTAAGATGTGACATTATGACATATCAAACTAACTAATACGAAGAAAAGATAAAATATTTAGTTGGTTCTATGTATGACTTTACTAGTTTTATATAATGCAAAGATATTGACATAATATAACATGAATACTAAGACATATTAACTTTTAAAAAATCAAGATATTGATATAATGTGTATAAAAGTGTAAAATATATTTTAAATATACCATATGTATATATAAATATTGAATATTTTTTAACATATAATTTATAAATTTTTTTGTTATTTTCTCTTTTAATTAATTTTTTGTTAATAACTTCAAAATAATATTTTATATAGATATAATATTATATTTAATAAATAAAAATTTCTAATTTAACTGAGTCAAATAATTAACTCAATTTTAAATTTGAGTTAAAAAAATTTTAAATAAAATTTATTTGAAATTAAAAATTATAATAAAATAGGCTTATACAGTGTAAGATTATGTGTGTTAATAAATTATGAAGTAAAATATATAATATAATTGTATAAATAAAATATTTTTATGGTAAAACTATTCATTAATATATTGATAAAATATATAATTATGTACATTAAATTTAATAATTTTAAAATTAGTTTTATATGTATCTAATAGGCATATGACAAATTAAAAGTATCTAATATATATAATAAAAAAATTTATATACAAGTTAAAAGTGTTCGATATATGTATTCAATTTGTTTATTTTTTGTTAAACATGTTTTCAAGTGTTTAACACATGTCCAAGATGTGCCAAGTGAGTGTCATGTCCCTTACAGATATTCATTGTTCTTGAAGTGTCCTCACTTCATAGCTATTCTTAAACTAAATTAGGCCTCTACATAGTTATAAGCCTAAACCTAATTAGAATAACTTTGCCTAAAATTTTTTTAAAAAATGGTTAATAATCTAACTAATTGATCCTTTTAACAACTTAAAATACCTAATTAATCAACCATATAACCATAATTAAACTGCCTCCTCAAACATTCATTAAAAAAGATAATTTAAGTACCTTTTTATTTTTCTCTTATTATTTTCCTAAAAAAAAAATTACTTTCAAAATTTTACTTTTGTTTTCTTAACAAGAAAAAAAAATACTAAATGTCTTTTTATTTTTCTATTATAAATAAAAAAATTAATGATAAAATTTTAAATGATTATCATAAATCCCCATAATAATGCACATTTTAACAAATAGCATAAATTTACATTTTATATAATTTTAATACTAATATGTACTATTAAAATAGAGAGAAAATTTCAACTTACTAATGCAATGACTTCTTATAAATTTACAAATTAAAGGAAATAAAAGATAAAAAATTATTGAATTATCCTTTTATTTTTTAAAAAGAAAAATTACTTTTCTCAAATTTACCTATTATTCTTAAAAGGTGAAAAAAGATTCTAAGTTAAAAAGGACAAAAAAAATAAAGAATTATTCTTTTTTTTGTTTTCTTAAAAAAATTATAATTTAATTCTAATTGTTTTCTCTGTTTTTTTTTCTTAAAAAGAAAATAAAAAATTTAAATTATTAGTATTGATTTAGTATTTCAAAAAATTAAAAAATTGCCAAATTTTTATTTTTAAAAATAAAATAAAGATAAATTTGTTTAAAATTAATTTAACTCTAGTAACTATTTTTTCCAATCTAAATTAATTAAAAAAACTAAATTAAATTTAAACTATATTTAGTTAATTATAAAATTCTAGATTTTATTATTTTAGAACTTCCTAATAGAAATTATTAGAAAGTATATTAGAAGATATGGTAGTGTTTATTTAATTTTAGGTATATTAGAAGATTTTATATGAGATATGTCACATCATCCATTATTAAAAGAATATTAAAATATTTTAATATTAACTAAAATATCAATCATGATTACAAATTCAAATTCATAACCCTACTCAATTTCAATTTAAATCAATTACTTAAACTCAAATATATTAACTTTAAATTATTAATTTTTCTAATAGCACATTTCCAAATGAAAATGTTAGCCAATTATAATTATCTAAACAATTAATCTTCGTCGAAAATTTTACATAATAAAATAAAAAACATAAACTTAAATAAATTTTACAAGAAAATTAATCATAATTAGAAATCAAATTTTAATCAATCACTAAATTTTAATTAATCTCATCGACTGAATCTAACATAAGCAAGTTAATTAAGAAACAATAGTATTCAACAAAAATAAAAAGACAAAAAAGAAGAAAAAAACTTGATCAAGTAACATTTTATTTATTCAATCAATTATCATAGAAAATTATTATTTCATAAAGATATAAAAAAAGCATAAATTGTAAAAGAATTTGGCGTGTCCTGTTATTATTTCTAATTTTTCAATTTAATTCAATAATATTTCACACTAATTTATAATTTTTAATAAAATTAGGTTTTACCTTAGATGAATATCAATAAATTTCGATCTAGACAACACAAGAAATCACGTATCATACCATTTGTACTTGCTACAACAAAAGAAGAGTGAGCCTCTTTAACCCGAGAAGTGTATTGTTGGAACTGGGTTGTAAAGCCGAGTGGCTTTGGCTCTAGTATTGCTGAAATGAAGAGAAATCTCGATTTATTCTCCTTTATGAAGACTTCTTATAAATTTCAAATGATAAAAGGAAATGAAAAAAAAAATTATTTATTATTTTCTTAAATAAGAACATACTTATAGAAAGGAAAATTTAAAAGTAGCCTTTTTTTTCTTCCTTAAAAAAAATAAAATTTAGACATTAGCATTTTTAATTAGTTAAATTTTTTGGTTAGATGATTAGATGAATTCTTAAAACTTTAGTTTTGATGCAATATAAAATGTGCTAGCGTTACCCTTTTCTTTTTTAATTGGTGCAGAATTTGATAATTTATTATGTTTTCTTTCTTTGTTTTTTTTTTTCACTGGTCGGGGATATTTAATTTAGTATTTGTATAGAACTAATGAAGTTGCTACGTTTATTTTAGTTTTGAAGAAAAAGTTGCAATTTACAGAGCAAATAAAATGGTTTGGTTTCAATCCCATTGGAAAGTTGGGCCCGAGATTAAATGCCCTGACGCGGAGGAGCTACTTGCGAGCTTTTTACCTTGATTTTCAGGAAGATTTGTAGAATCTGAATGAGGTTAGCACTACAAGTGCCTATAAATTAGGCATAAACATAAGGATGCTTCACACTGACAATGCCTAATTAGAGGTCTTATTAAGGAAAATAAATAAATGTTTTATTTCCTTTGAGAGAAAAAAAAAAAGAAAAAAGAAAAAATGGAAATCTGCAGTGATTATGATTTTCAAAGATATGGCAGCACAATCTACACCTATAAAAGTTATGAAAAACCTGTTAATTCGATTGGGTTTTCAATGGTATTGCACAGAAACCATTAGAGACAAGGTATTCATTCATTCGTTATTGAGTAAAAGTTTTACTACTTTTTGCCTTTGCCCTATTGATTTTAGGCTTTTCGTTTTGATCATGCAATATTTGTTCGTTTGGTAGCCCTTTCCTTCTCATATTGATCATCATGGCTGCCTAACGTTTTGTTATGAAGTAAATTTATTGTTTTTTTTATTTTTATTTTTGGCCTGAAGAGGGGGGGGGGGCGGGTTTCCCCTTCCCTTGCATTGTGTGTGGTTAGGGGAAGCGATTTGCAGTAGGACTTGGACACATCAACTACTAGCTGCTCCATGTCTGTAAAAGCCTCCAAACATTTGTTCATTTAAGGGTTTTAATTTTGATCCATAATCCGGAGCAAAACAGAGCAATGATGGGGACAATAGTATGCTGGCTTAACTTTGACATTTAATGGTTGTTTAATCGACCATTCAAAGTTACTGATACATTCAACAAAACTATCCTATGCGACATTAGAATTTATACTGGGTACCTATTTAACTCTTCCTTCTTTTTCTTTTTCTCACTTTTTAAGTTGGTGATTTTTCTTCTTCCTTTTTTTTTTTTTTTGGGTTTTTGCCAATATATGTTCATTAATTGGGGTATCTATTAATTTAGATTTCACGATCACAAGGAACTTATGGTAACTTCATTGTTTGTATTATATCAATTTCAACTATATAATGGTAAGGGTTTCAACGACATTGGATGGGGTTTGTGATTTCTAGCTAATTAGAAAATGGAGTCCTTTGTACAATAACAAGTAAAATTGGGATCGACATTCCTCTTGAATACCAGGAATACTGTTGGTCTAATTTGTTGGGCATAGACATGAAGGGTCACCTTACTTGTCATGACTACCGATTTTCCTTTGTACTTTTGTTTTGTTTTTTTATTGGCTCTGTATATGATCAATCCATTGCTAAGAAACATTCTTCAAAATTTTCATCAATGGCATGGCAGATAAGAAAATGGGTCGTGGAAAACTGAAAGCTGAGCTTATAACCAATGAGAGGTCTCGGATGATAACGTATCAGAAGAGGAAGAGAGGACTGATAAAGAAGGTTGAAGAGTTCAACATCCTCTGCAATGTCGACGCCTGCGTGATCATCTACAGGCCACAGCTCAACTACCGTCCTGCCGATCTCGAGGTCTGGCCAGCCGATTCAGATAAGATAAGGCGCATAATAAACAGATACAGGAACGACGGGCCCGACGTGCGTGCCAGGAAGACCCAAGATTTGTCCGACTACTTTGTGGGTCGGAAGAAGAAAGTGGAGGACGAAATCGCTAAATTGCGCAAAGCAAGTGTTGAAGCAAGTTTTCCCTGGTGGAGCAATGATCTCAACCTTTTCACTTTGCAACAACTTTTGGGCCTTGAAAAGGCTCTTGATGCTAAAATTGAGGCTGTGGAAAGGAGAATTTTGGAGACGAGCGCAAACGTACAAGGCAATTATTCAGGGACAAGGGGTGCTGCCGATGATGGATGTGGAACACTTGTCGGTCCCTCGAGCCTATTGCCCTACAATTTAAGTCATGCCTTTAATCAAAGGAATACGCTCATGCCTCCATCCTACCCTTGTGACCAGACTACACACCACCAAATGCTTCCATTTACAGCTAATCCCATCGACAACTCAATGTGGAGGCTGTTGGTGAACGGTGAGGACATCTCTCAATTTGGTGGGTCGACTAGCCACAAAATCCCACATGGTACGCCATTCAAGGACACTAGTGGCTATTATGACCCGTCTTTTACTTCAGTTCTCGAGAATGCCAAGTTCTACAACTTTCCAGCGGCATACCCTGCAAGCTGTTCGAGCCCCGGAGTGCCACCGGCCATGCCATACATGCAGGGTGCGATGCTGCCTTACTGTCCAACTCAAGCATTTGGCCCAGAAATTTCAGAGCTCTACCATGCAAACCAGTTTGAGGTGGCGAAGAAGGGATCAATTTGATAGTTGTGTCTGGCAGGTGGATATAGCCATTAATATTTCTGGTTTTTGTCTTCCCTTTTGCTCGTTTCAACGTTTTCTACAAACTAATTTGTTACAATTTCGACCTTCCGCTATTTCTTTTTACTCGTTTCCCTAGGAATTTGAAGAAAGTGATGCTACCTGTGTGTGCCAATTTTGTTACACATTTATGCCAGCACCAATGCTATTGTGGCTGTTTACAGAAGCTACGCACATAACAACTAATCTTTGCAACCGGTTGCATCACCTACAAACAGGCATTGTATTATTCCGGGAAGACTTTTGCATATTTATTGAATTTCAGACTTCAAATTGGTCCCATTGGCTCCATCAAATCTTTAAGCATCGTCTCACCTGTTACGGAAGGGAAATTGATGTATTTCTTTGTTGTAAGTCCACGGTTCTTTGGTGTTGATATACAGAAGGTGAAGAGCACAAGGTTAGACAGAAACCTTACAGACTTGAAACAAAGGTAATTGCAGAAGAAAAAGAAGCGAAGGCAGAAAATCAAGAAGACTTCAGTTTTCTCCAATTGATCTAACTTTATTAGATTGTAGTCATGGAAACATATATATATATATATATGAAGATTTAAAATTGTAGTTGAAACCGTCTTAATGCAATTAAATGTTTGTTAATCATATGTTTAAATTTTAAATGACATGAAAAGAATGGTGGTTGAAATTATCATTTTGTAATATCTATATTCAAATTAATTTGAACTCACAATAAATTACAATTATTTTAATAAATAAAATATATTATAACTCAAACTCATAACAATGTAGGACATCTCTCAAATCTTTATAGTTCAATGCAACAATAGACCAACTTCACTTCTTTGCTTTTTTGCACTTCTCTAATAAAATGAAATGTAGTATAATATTGAAGTGCTTAGTTTTTCCATAAAGAATTTGATTATTTGAAATTGCAATAGAGGGTTGTCACAATGGATTAGAGTTGCCTCAAAAATCAAGGAGTTGCTTTTTTATCTAAAGGATTTAATTAACAGTAGAAGCAACAATAATATATTATGCTTTTTTTGTTAACTAAGTTATAGTGGACTATAAAAAAACTAGTGTCAAGAGTAAATGCATACCTTAAAATGCGTCTTATATCTTCTAAAGATCTAACCTCGTCATTATTTATATAACTAGCAAGTTTTAATTTAGTTAAGTTGTTATACATGATTTATAAATTTAATGTTCCTTGAATATATCTCAAGACTCTTTTTACAACTTTGTAATGTAGCTTACTAAAAGAGTACATATTGCAACACATATAATATTTTGCCTTGTAACTAACAAATATAGTAGATAACTTATAAGGCTCCTATACTTAGTGGTTCTATCTTCTTAGCTTCATCATTGTTTTAAAGTTTTTCACTAGCTAATGAAGGTGTTGTCATGTTCCTGCAATCAAGCATAATGAACTTTTTTGGAACCTCCCTAACATACTTGGTTTGACATAAAAAAAATTCCTCGGTCAGATTGTTGCAATTTTAAACTAAGGAAGAGAGACATGACTCTGAGATCAGTCACATCAAAAAGTAACTTCATTTTATCTTTAAATTGTCGAAAAATTTTGAGATAGTTGTCAATGATAAGTAAGTCATCAACATAAAATGAGATATACAACACTCTATCTTATTATAACTTGATGTATAAAATAGGTTTTGATTTACTTCTATTAAAACCAAGGCCTAGTAGATAATCATTGATCTTACCATATCAAGGCCTTGATACTTGTTTTAAGCTATATAGTGCATTTCTTAACAAGTAAACCTTATCTTTTTTTTCTAAGCTTAATGAAGCTAAAAGGTTGCTCCACTAAAATTTCTTTTTAAACACTTCATTGAGTAAAGCAAAGTTTACATTAAGTTGTTATACCATTTAGCCCTAATGTACTACCAATGCTATAAGTAATTTGATGTTGTTCATCCTAACTACTAGAGCAAAACTCTCACAGTAGTCCACACCAAATTATTGTAAGTACCTTACTTTGAGTTTGCTAACATTTACATTAGATTAATGTTTAATTATGAATATCCATTTTACTCTTATAAAACTAATTTTCCTTCAGGTTTAGGAACTAAAGCTTAAGTATCATTCTTTTCAATTGATTGTAGCTCTTCCATCATTATCATCCTCTAATTAGGTTTGCTCAAAACTTCCTTATAATTGGCAGGCTCTAATATGGCTTTGTATGTTCTTTAATAATTATTAGAGAGCCTTCTGGTTCCTCTGATAGGAAAGTCTTCATCATCTTCATCTGAAGTTTTAGCTTTTGGAAGTAATGCATTGGGAGTATGCTCTAATTAAGCTTGTGTTATCTTAATCTTAGTTTTGTCCCAATTTCAGTGTTCATTCTCACTAAATTTGACATTTTTAGAGATTGAGACTTTAGCTAAATGAATAAGCTATAATGCCAGTATACCCAACAAAGATAGCAATAATTATTCTTGAATCTAGTTTTCTCTTTTTGTACACAGATACATGAACAAAACATGAATAACCAAATATTCTTAAATTTTCAAAAGAACATTTGTGTTGAAACCAAGGCATTGAGGTAATTTGGTTAGCAAGGGCTTTGGTAGGTAATTTATTTAAAAGATATATTAAGATTATTATTGCTTCTACCTAAAAAAATTTTGGGAGTTTCTTTTCTGCTAACATGTTCCTTGTCATGGACATAATGGTCATATTCTTCCTCTCACTCTCCCCATTTTGCTAAGATAGTAAAGTAGTTTTTAATTCCAACACTTGCACATATGCCTTTAAATTTTTTTAAAATGTGCTTAAAACCATGGTTAAATCTAAGAACTTTAATTTTAAAGCTTGTTCGGTTTTCAATCCAAAGCCTTAAATTAAAGTTCCCTTAATTTTGATCTTTAAGAATTAAACCCAACAAAATTTAGTATATTCATCTATAAAGATGATAAGGTACCCATTTCCATTTAAGGATGGTGTGGTCATGAGTCCACACAAGTCAAGATAGATCAATTAAATTTAATATAATCATCTTATCATTCCATGGTTTGCTTGTTGCAGAAGGAAACCTGGTTTGTTTACCATACTAGCAAACATCACATATCCCAGTAGGTTTATGGAATTTAGGAATATCCACAACAAGACCCTTTTTGTACAAGGTTTAAATGCTTAAGTAGTGAAAATACCTACACTTTTTATGTCATAAAGCTAACTCATCAATTCAAGTAAGTTAAGCTTTATGAAGGGCTTCTGTCCAGTTTAAATGGAAATTTTTCCCTTTTAGAGGAACAAAGACAAGCTCATGGCCTTTAAGATTAAATATCACACACCATTTATTGTTAAATATCATAGAAGACCCTTTTTCAAGTAGTCCAATACTAATAAAGTTTTGGTTAATGTTGGGAACATACATTAAGGATCAATTTTATACCTATTACTGTGATGATAGTTGTTGTACCTTTCCTTTTCACTTGGAAAAGCTAACCATTTCCTATTTTCACTCTAAATGAATACGTTCGATCCAATCATCTAAAAATAGCAAGGTCTAAAGACATGTGTCATTATCCACCAACTAAGTTTGATCAAAAGAGTTATTACTAGATACAAATAGTTGTTGTTTTAATTGTTAGTCATTATTTTCCACTCAAAGCATTAATTTTACTTGACTAATCTTGTTATGGTTAACTTATTTCCTTTTTTAGATCTTTTCTCCATAACCTTTCTTCTTGCAAAAATTGTATACAATATCATGTTTCCACCAATAAAATTTAGGTAGATAGCTTGTTTTACTTTAATGTTCATAAAGTGGATATAGTTGCTTTCCTTTTACCTTGTTGTTTCCAAACCTTTTTTCTTACTTCTTTTTTTATTAATTCTTCTATTTTTGTTTGGCTTAGAAGGTACCTTTATTAATCTCTTCTTATTTTAGAAACCTTATTTGCTCCTAAGCTTGTACAACATTAATTAATTCTACCTAAGTGATTATGTTTAAGTTTCTAAAGTCCTTTAAAAATGAAATTTTAACTTCAAACCTCTTAGAGATACTCACAAAGACTTTATAAATAACTAATTTGTTTAAAAAGTCTTCACAAAGCATTCTTATTTAGTTCACAACCTTAAACAATTTATTACTGTACTATTTAACAATTTCAGATTTTTTCATCCCCAAGAACATAAATTCCCTTATAATATTCAATAGTTGCATGTTTTTGGTCTTCAAACTGTTACCAAACTCCTCTTTTAACCTTTCCCAAGCCTCCCTAGTTATACCACAAGCCATGATTTTGTTAAAGATGCTTTTTGCCACAACAAAATGAATACAAGTCAAGACTTTATATTGTCGAGACTTGCTTATTGTGATTTTTTATTTGTGTCATAGTTGAATTAGGGGGAAGAGGAGAAAATTAAGTTCCAATCTCAATGAGCTCCCACTAATCAAAGGTTCTTTGACATGTCTTCATCATGTTGAACCGTCATCTGTAATTGTCTTAATTAAACCTTGATAGAGGCAAAGGTGTAAAGCTAGAAGATGAAGCAGTACTAAACTAAAGCCAGATTCTTAGTCTCAATATTTGAAATGACAAAACCATTGTCATGTTGTTATAAACATTGCGCCATTTGCAACAAATAGGTTTATTGTAGAGGTAAGAAATGCTTAGGAAAAGTAAGAATCAATAGTGGCTTGATCTTAATTTTTTCATCTTCTTCCCAATTGTCTAAGTTAAAAAGTTGGTTACTCTTTACAGTCTCTCCCAAAACTATTGCTATAAAAGGTGTTGTTTAATGTGTAAGCATTAGATTGATTTCGGAATATCACTTCTCTTTAACTTATACTAATCAAAGACATAAGTAAGATTAAGAATATTAACCAAAGCAACAAAACTACAATGAACAAAAATAAAGGGGATTTGCATTTGTATATAGGGGATTTGCATTTGTATATAGGGAATTTTTCTAGATTTTTAGCAATTTTAAAATTTAATAACTAAAATCAATAATAAAAAAGACCTAATATAGTTATGGATGCATTGTCCAACTACTCTTCTAGTGTTAGCATACATTTATTAAACTATCACTTAGCCTTCAAATAATATTTACATAAATTTGATGGTAGTCACCTCAAGTTCCTTAAAAACAATTACTTTTAAAAGAAAAGAATTGTGTATTAATAGTATCTTTTTTATCATTATAACTTTATGTTTTGCTTTGCTTTGTTTTTTTTTTTTTCAAAGAAAGTTTTTCATGCTAGGTAGAACATTTTTACCCTTTTTGTTTTTTAAACAACTATCTTTGTTTTAATGGAAACAAAAACTTTGTTATGAATCTTTCTTTTATGCCTCATTAAATTTCATTTCAACTTAAAAATGATAACATGTTATATTTGTTTCATTATTTTATCATACTAAAATATAATTTTACATATTAATTTGTGTCACTATATTGAAAAATCCAAAGTAATGTTTCAAAGAGGCAAATTTTATAAATGAAGCAAAAAAAAAAAATTCTTAGGTTTCAAACTCAAAACATGAAGGAGACAAAACAACTTTTTAGCATAAAGTAGTTGTGGATCCAAAGGTTGTTCTCAGTTGAGGAGAAGTTTGCATGTACTTATAAAAGATGTTATTTATGAAAATTCATAACATTAATTTTAATTTTCTTTTCAAAAAGCAACAAAATAATAATTTTAAATTTTTAAAATTCATTTAGAAATATTCATCCAAAATTTACATTTTGAGATTGTATATGGTTTTTGCATTTTAAGTATTGTCTAAATTTTTATTTTACTAAGCATGCTCACTTGTTCAATACGATAATGGAAATGTTTTGGATGAAAATGGAAAAATCTCCTTGTTTTTCCTTGCCAATTAACTTTATATATATATTCATTATAAAGTAGCCTACTTTCTCTAAAATAAAGTTTTTAGGATTAAAAACTTTGTTAATTAAGGAAATATTGATAAGTTTTAAAAGTTTTTTGAGGTAAAAGAAAATTTTTAGTAGAGGCATATCTAAAAACTCTTAATAATTGGTATATTAAATTTTGATTTTAGTGGGTACTAATAACTATGTACATTTACTTTAGTCATTAATCTTGGAGTTCTTGAAGAACTCTTAAGAAAAGACTTCAAGTGAAATTTATGGTAAAAGATCTTGGAGAACTCAAATACTTTCTTGGAATGGAGGTTGCAAGAAGTCACAAAGGAATCTTTATTTCACAAAGAAAGTACACGCTTGACTTGCTTAAAGAGATAGGAAACCTTAGGTGTAAGCCATTTAAATATACCTTTGGAACGTCATTGAAAGCACAAGATGTCAAATAGTGATCCTCTAATGAATAAAAAGTGTTATTAGCATTTGGTAGGAAAAATCATCTACCTATCACTCATAAATATTGCATTTAATGTGAGCATAATAAATCAATTTATGCATGCTCCTACAAAAAGGCACATGGAGGTGGCAAATCAAATTATAAAGTACTTAAAGGAAAGTCCTAGTAAAAGTTTATAGTTAAATAAAACTAGAGTCAAGGATGTTGGGTTTTTAAATATAAATTGTGTTAGATCTCTTACTATGTGGATGGTACCTTTATTTAAAAAAAAAAACTTTATGAGGTATAAATATCTCATTTGTATAGTAAAACAATTAAGCAAAGCAAAAAAAAAAAAACAAAGAGGGTTGAGAGGCGATCGATTAAGAAAGGAAAAAGGAGAGAGAAAATAAAGGAGAAAATCCAATATAAGCAACAATTACTATCTGCAAAATCCAATAGTGAATCTTTCTTCAATCAAGCTAAGCTTTTGGTAGCTAATAGAGGACATTTGACTCTTCATTCCGAACAGTGGAGATCAAATTTTATGGCCTATAAGTGTGTTTTTGATTTATGTTCTTGTAGTTCATGCTTTGGGAAGTTATTTTTCATGTAATTTTGATCAACCTTGTAATTGAAAATTTATTTGTGATCTAATCAAACTGTTTGTTAATCAGTTGATTGATAACACATATTTCTTAATTTTAAACAGTTGGATCATGATTTAATTTTCTGCAAAGACAAGTCTTTATTCTAAAACCATGACTACTCATTTCTAAAATTTTTTTGCTCTATCTATTATGACAATTTTGATAAATTGTGAATATGAATATTAATCTTTAGTTTGATTAAGCTTAAGTTTGAATAATTAGTAAGAGACTTTTGGATTTTCATTTTGAAAGATTAAATTATTATTTTGATATCTGATTGTTAAGTTATTATTGACAAGTTTGTTATTATTAGTCAGTTCATTTAATATTTCATTTGGTTCAAATTGAACTTAATCAATTTGGTTGATATAATTAAGGTTGTGTACCTATGTTGTATTTACTTATTAATTATAGTGAAGTTGATATTTGAATTAGTATGTCTCATAGTTTTTCCTCTTTATTTTGAAGAAATTTTCTTAATAAAAATTAATGTGTTATTTTGTATAATCATTTAAACTATTATTTTTGTTATTCAATTAACTTTTCACAAATTCAATCCAAGTATCAAAGTTCTCATGGGGATTTTGTAGTATGATGTCCCTCTTTCATCAAATTAGACAAAAGCAACTGATGATAGCAAGTCTACGACCAGGTATTATACAAAAGTTTGGGGAAATCTAATGACTTAGGAAAACAAAAGGCAATCTGTGGTTGCCTGAAGTAGTGCAGAAGTTAAGTATAGAGCCATACTCAAAGAACATGTGAACTTACTTGGATACAAGGGTTAATGATAGATTTTAACATACCGGTAATAGGGCTTATGAAGTTGTTTGGTGACAACAAATTAGCTATCAATGTGATCCATAATCCAGTTCAACATGATTGAATAAAGCAAGTAAGGATCAACAGGAATAGAAAATGGAATTATTGTCTTATCCTACATTCCTACCAAGTCTCGAGAAGTTGATATTTTGATGAAAGCTCTTCAGATATCAAGTTTCGATCTCTGTGTTAGCAAGTTAGGAATGACTAACATCTATTCACCCGCTTCAGAGGAGGTGTGAGAAAATAGAAACACAAATCCTACAATTATATGATCATTTACTAGTCAATATTAATTGTAGTTTCATTCCTATTTTTCAGTTTTCTTAGTTAATGTGATTATGTTAATTATTCCTTTCTTTCTTTCTTGGGTTTCCTTATTTAGTGATTGTAATCTACTATGAGAAGTTGTAAATATCAGTGATGAAAGACGAGAGATTGTTTTCCTCATTCTTTAATTTTATTACTTAAGTTAAGCAACCAAAGGGCAATGATCTCATCTACTGAAAAATTAAAGATTCATGCACAAGGAATTGGCTGAATGAATAATTTTGTAACCAAGTTCCTAGTCTCAACATCAGGGATACCAAACCCATCTTCATCCTAGCACATACATCGTGCCATTCTTGTCATGTCAATCGCAAAGCCAACAAATGATTGCGAGAATGTGGAATTGCCAATGGTCAGTTGTTTATTCATCTTCTTCCATGTTTCGCAAATCAAATGATCAATGTGCTCACGAGCTTCTGCTTCAAAAGCTACAGTTTCGTTCCTGTAGCATTGGATTGACTTTGGAATGTCCCTTCTAATGGGAGAAGAGGTGCAGCGGAGTATAAACAGTCTAAGAAACTTCTCTCATTTGCTTGAACCTATGAAAAGATGATTGAATAATAAGAATGGCAAAGCAAATAAACCACACAAGAGAACACACCAATTTTAAGTGAAAAACCCCTTCAAAACAAAAAAGGGGAAAAACTACAGACACTCCGAACCAGAAGTCAACTCCACTATAATCAAGTGAGTACAATAGAGGTTTACAACCTTAATTACATCAAACAAATTGAACAAAATTTAATTTGGATTGAACTAGAGACTAATGAGTTAAGAAAGATAGGTCAACTATGTCCTGTCAACTACAACTCAACAAGTAGACCTCATGGCAGTAATCCAACTGTTCAAGATAAACCCCCAAATGCCCCCTACCAGCTGTCCAAATTTTAGCTCAATCAGACCACGGGTCGATAATCATTCATACAGTTTACCAATTCTACCACAGATGAGAGAGCAGAGAGTTATCAGATTTGAGAAGTTTCAGTTTGAATAGAAAACCTGCCCTTGTAGTTCACAGAAACCCAATCCAATTGTCCACAAAGAAGATCTATGTGTCCTCCAACTACTGACCAAAATCAGGTCACTCGGACCACAAACAATCTTCCAATTACACGGTAGACAATTCTGCACACAAAAAATTGCTCAGAGAAAAGACCTACAAAAACTGAAGAGAAGTAGGACTTACAGTGCTTGAAACCCAATTTCCACCGTTCAGAAATAAGAACCAAACATCCTCTATCAACCATCCAAGTTTTAAGTTAATCGGACACTGATATCCTTTCAAAATGTAAGATCAAAGAACACTATTTTTTATTTTTCTCTTTCTGTGGCCTCCTTCTTTTTCTCTCCCTTTCGGTAGCCTTATTTTTTTTTCTCACCTACCTACACCTATTCTTTTAGGTTTCTCGTCTTCATTTTTTGTTTTTTTTTTGGCCAAAAAGGTATTTATACCCACTTTAATAATTTTGTTTTTTAAGTTATGACCCATAACATTTTGGTTATATATCTATATAGGAAAGGACCAATAGACCCAATAATTCTCCTCCTCCCGACTATGTGAAAATATTGGTCATCCCAGTCAATGTACAACACAGCTCAAATTTCCATCTTGATAATGTCTTTGTCATTATATCAGCAACATTATTATATGTATGAATCTTTTCAAATGTCAACTATTTAGAATCAAGAACATCACGTATCCAATGATACCGCACGTCAATATGTTTTGACTTAGCATAAAAAGTTGGATTCTTACCAAGATGGATAACACTCTGGCTATCACAATACAACACATAATTTGATTGTTGAAAACCAAGTTCTTTCATAAACCTTTTTATCCAAAGCAACACTTTAGATGTTTTATTATTGCAATAAACTTTGCCTCTATAGTGGACAATGCAACATACTTCTGCAATCGAGATTGCCAACTCACTGCTTCCCCTGCAAGAGTAATCACATAACCTGAAGTAGACTTTCTGAAGTCAATGTTACCTGTCATATCTGAATCTTTGAATCTAGTAAGGATAGACTTATCACTCCCAAAACAAAGTCTCAAATTAGTGGAGCCTTGTAAATATCTTATTATTCACTTCACTGCATCCCAATGCTTTTACTGAGATTTGAAAGGAACTGACTGACTGTGCCAACTGCATGAGCTATATCAGGTCTCGTGCATATCATTGCATACATCAAACTACCCAAGATTGATGCAAATGGAACTCTTTGCATCTCTTCCTTCTCTTTCTCTATGGAAGGACATTAGTTAATGGATAATTTAAAGTGAGTATCAAGAGGAGTACCTACCACTTTAGCCTTATCCATGTTAAACCTCTGAAGTACCTTTTCAATGTACTGCTTTTGGGACAGGTACAACCTTTTCTTTTTCCTATCCTGAGTGATTAACATGCCAATGATCTTCTTTGCTGGTCTCAAGTCCTTTATGGCAAAGGACTTGCTCAACTTGTTAATTCTAGAAGCATTACGACTAATAATAAGTATATCATCAACATAAAGTAGTAAAATGATAAAATTATCATCAGTAAATCTCTGAACAAAAACACAATTATCAGAAGTAGTCTTTTTATAGTCTTGCTCCCTCATAACGGACTCAAACTTTTTATACCATTATCTTAGAGCTTGTTTCAAGCCATATAATCTTTTCTTCAACTTGCACACATAATCCTCTTTTCCTTCCACCTCAAATCCCTATGGTTGTTCCATATAAATTTCTTCTTCTAAGTCACCATGGAGAAAAAGCTGTTTTCACATCCATTTGCTCAATCTCTAAGTCATGGCTAGCAGCTAAACTTAACGTAACTCGAATGGAAGACATTTTCACCACTGGTGAGAAGATCTCTTTAAAGTCAATGCCTTGTTTCTAACTAAATCTTTTGACAACCTATATGGCTTTATATCGTGGATGTAAAGTATTTTCTTCTTACTTTATTTTGTAAATCCACTGATTCTTCAAAACCCTCTTACCTTTAGGTAGTTTTACTAACTCATAAGCAGAGTTATCATATAAGGATTTTATCTTATCTGTCATAACATCGATCCAATATGGTCCGTGCTCACTTTCAACTACTTCTATATAGCACTCAGGTTCTCCTCCATCAGTTAACATCACAAACTCATCAGGAGAATACCAAGTAGAAGGCACTGGAATTCTATTGGACCTTTGTGGCTAAAATGGAGGTAAAGGTATGTGCGAATGATCTTCTATTGGAGCATCAATATCACCTACACCTTGCATATTATGATCCTGTTAAACATTCTCATCACGTTCTTGAATATCACTATGAACATCAGAATCACGTAGAGAAGTCTGAGGAAATGGAACAGTATCAACAGAATTATCATTAACCTAAAAGTTGACTTCTCGATGTGTTCAATGTTTTGATCCTCAACGAAGACAACATCTCTACTCCTTACAAGCTTTTTCTCAACCGGGTCATATAAACGTTACCCAAAGTCATCTTCACCATAACCAAGAAAGATACACTATTAAGTCTTTACATCTAACTTCCCTCTTTCATCTTTAGGGACATGAACAAAAGCCTTACAACCAAAGACTCGTAAATGGTTATAAGAGACTTCCTTACTAAACCAAACTTTGTCTGGAACATCACCTTGTAGCAGAGCATTGGGAGACAGATTAATTACATATGTCACTATATTCAAGGCTTTACCCCAAAAGGATCTAGGTAATTTTGCATCTAAGAGAAGACATCTGACCCTCTCAATCAATGTTCTGTTCATCCTTCCTGCTAAACCATTTAACTGTGGTGTCTTGGGAAGTGTCCTCTGATTTCTGATCTCATACTTTCTGCAATATTCATCAAATGGACCACTATAATCACCACCATTATCAGTGCGGACACATTTTAGCTTCTTACCAGTCTGTCTCTCAACAAAGGCATGAAATTGTTTAAATACATCAAAAACTTGATCTTTGGTCTTTAATGCATAAATTCAAAGCTTCCTTGAGTGATCATTAATAAAAGTCACAAAATAAAGAGCACCACCAAGTGAGCGTACCTTCAAAGGACCACATAGATCAGAATGCACCAATTCAAGCAACTCTGATTTCCTTGAAGGCGAGTGACTCTTAAATGTAACTCTATTTTGTTTCCCAACAAAACAATAAGGACACTTCTTTAAAACTGCACTCTTTATGTCTGAAAGTTGGTTCTTTCTTGTCAAACAATTCATCCCCTTTTCACTCATGTGACTGAGCCGCTTATGTCGTAATTCAATGGAATTATCATTCTCTGTTGCATTTACAACATTTTTGAAGATAACAGCTTGTATCAAATATAAACTGGAGCATTTCCTACGTCGTGCCATAATTAAGGAGCCTTTGGTAAGCTTTCACTGGTCATCACTGAAGGTACTGCAAAAACTTTCATCATCTAGTTTTCCCGTTGAAATCAAATTCAAACAGATATCAGGGACATGTCTAACATCCCTCAATGTCAGTTGTGCTCCATTGCCAGTCTTTAAGCAAATATCACCAATGTCAATGACCTTTTTGCTAAGTCATTATTACCCATCTTTAAAACTCCAAAATCACCAGGAGTATATGTTGTGAAGAATTCCATTGTTGAAGTAACATAAAGAGAAGCATCACTATCTATGACCCAATCAATCTCATGAGATGTCAAATTAATCAATTCCTCATCACAAATAATAATGAGGTCACCAGTACCAGAAGTGGATACAGTAGCAATACGATCATTACTCATATTCTTTTTCTCTTGCCTATTACTACCATCTTTATTTTTTTCTTCCACTTGTAACACTTTTTTTGAATGTAACTTATCTTCCCGTAATAATGACATTGGACATTCTTGTACTTAGATCGTGACTTGCTTCGGCTCTTACTTCTACCATTTTTACCATTTCCTTTTTTTTTACTTCTCCCCTTATTTTCAGTAATTAAAACCTATAATTTGGATGATGATAATTCCTGAGATTTCCTTCTCGTCTCCTCATTCAACACACCACCCTTTACAAGTTCCACTGATAAAACACTACCGGAGGCAGAATTGGCGAGAGACATTCGAAAAATCTCCCAAGAATCAGGTAAGGTAACAAGTAACTATAACCCGAGAACTTTGTCATCAAACTTAATGTCCATGCCTGATAGTTGATCAATAAGAACCTGAAACTAATTTAAGTGGTCAACAACTAAACTCCCTTCATTATATCTCAACTACATCATTTTCTTTAACAAGAACAACTTGTTATTACCAGACTTTAAAGCATACAAAGTTTCAAGTTTGCTCTACAAAGTTTGTGTATGTATCTCATTGCAAATGTGATTATAAACATTATCATCAACAAATTGTCGTATAAAACCACAAACCTATTTGTGCTCAAATTCTCATTCTTCATCAATTTTAGACTTAGGTTTCATAATAGCAAATACTAACAGATGCAATTTTTTCACAAATAGGAGATCCTTCATTTTACTCCTCCATATATGATAATTCGTGTCATTCAAATAGACCAATTTATTCACATTCAACTTCATCATTCAAACAAGCCAGATACACCAACCTGGCTTTGATACCGTTTTGATATGAGAAGAGGTGCAGCGGAGCATAAAAAGCCTAAGAAACTTCTCCTGTTTGCTTAAACCTATGAGGAGATGATTGAATAACAAGAATGAAAAATGCAAATAAATCACATAAAAGAACACATCAATTTTACGTGAAAAACCCCTGCAAAAAAAAAAAACAAAGAAAAAACCACGAACACTCCGAATCAAAGGTCAACTCCACTATAATCAAGTGAGTACAATAGAGATACACAACGTTAATCACATCAAACAAATTGAATAAAATTCAATTTGAATTGAACTAGAGACTAATGAGTTAAGTAAGACAGACCAACTATGTCCTATCAACTACAACTCAACAAATAGATCTCAAGGCAATAATCCAACAGTTCAAGATGAACCCCCAGATGTCCCCCACCCACTGTCCAAATTTCAGCTCAATCAAACTATGGGTCAATAATCTTTCATACAGTTTACCAATTCTGTCGCAGATAAAAAAGCAGAGAGTTACCAAAATTGAGAAATTTTGATTCGAATGAAAAACTTACCCTTATAGTTTACAAAAACTCAATGCAACCATCTGCAAAGAAAATCTATGTATCCTCTAACTACTAAACAAAAATCAACTCATTTATACCATAAATAATCTTCTAATTATATAGTTAGTTAATTCTGTACACAAAAAATTACTTAAAAAAAAAACTTACGAAAACTAAAAAACATCAAGATTTATAGTGCTTCAAACCTAATTTACACCGTTCAGAAATAAGAACCAAACTTCATCTATCAATCATTCAACCACCCAAGTTTTAAGTTAATCAAATATTAATATCTTTTTAAACTGTAAAATTAAAAAATACTGTATTTAATTTTTCTTTTTTAACAGGCTCCTTATTTTTCTCTCTCTTCGGCTTCTTTTTCTCTCCCTTCGGCAGTCTTATGTTTTTTTTCTCACTTGCCGACAGCTCTCAACTCTTAATTTAGGTTTCTCCTCTTCACTTTTTTTTTTTTTTTTCAAAAAGTATTTATATCCACTTTAACAATTTTTTTTTAATTATTACTGATAACATTTGAGTTATACATCTATATAAAAAGGAAACAATAGACCCAACACCCTCTCTTTAGATCGTACTGTTCAGAGACAGGAGAAAGTTGAGAATGTACATTAACGAAAGCTAAACAGAAAAATAAAATCAAATCAAACAGGAAAGAATAAAACAAACAGACAGAAACAAGATTTGCATATAAAGGACGTTCCCAGATCGTCTGCAAGTCTGAAAATCATTGACGACAGTCGAATAATATTGGAATACTCCTCCAAGCACTCGATAGCCTTGTTAGTAATTGGAGTTTCCGTACAAAAGTAGGCCTGGACTAGAATCACATTGTCCAAGTGCTCTTGCAATGTTGGTGTATTTCCACCATAGTACCACTTGGCCACCACCAGAAAACTTTTGCAAAGATCTGCCCACTGAAGAACTTGAATGTTAACTAAAGTAACTGCAATAAAATTCATAAATAATTTGCACTTGTTTCAAACAAACAAATTATGACGAACATTTTACAGCTTTCTTTAAACAAGGAAGGATGTGAAATCCTGGCTCTTTAAGAACATCGTAGGCCACTTCATCTGTGAAGTTGAAAAGGGCAAGGTAACAAATCTTCATATATTCAGGGAGCTTCCCCATCCTGTTAGTGTCCCATATAACATAATCACAGCAATATAAGTAAGTGATACAAGCAACACATAGCATACCAAATAATACTATTCAAAATTAATTAGTTTGTATTATGCATACCTACATACAAAAATGTGTGTGTAGGAAACAATTAATTAAGAAAAAACAAACGGCAACCTTTCAACGGAAACAGTGAATAGCTCAAGTTCATCCAAAGTACCATACACATCATAGATATCGCCAATTGTCACTACTACTAGTAGTGCTTCAACCATTGTGCATATCTTTCTACAATAATAAAACTTAGGCTCCGGTGTCATCCCCACCATCCATAAGAGGCATTCCACTATCCTGTCTCTTGCAAAGCTCAGCTTTTCCCCCAAACCCCATATTTCTCCACCACCTTGACCAAATTAAACGAGGAAGGACAATGACACAAAAAAATTCAATTAGACAAATACCAAACGTAAAGTGTAACGTCCTCGTATCTTACCCAACAAGAGTACCGAAATTAATCAATTTATATTAAAGAAAAGAAAAAGGGAGGAGAAAAAACAAATAGCTGCAAACCCTAGATATACTTTTAATATTTGGCTTGATCTAAACTGTTAAGATCTGCTCTTCCAAAGTTGTTCGACAAAATAATGCTACTAACCAATCAAGATGGTCTGGTTGGCCACAAGAACAAAACTCTTAGGGGAGGTGGAGGATTCAAAATACAACTCTCTCAAATCCCCCACAAAATATCCACTTTAATTCCAATGTAAAAAACATGATGTTACCATGGTAACTTTCATGTATATATATATAACAACAAACTAGGACTACTACTAAAAAAGGGTTCTAGTATTTAAAATCTTGACTTTATTAATAGATGCAGACAGAAAATAATAAGTAAAGGAGCTTGCCTTGTCACATATTTCAAATCTGCCTGGTGCACTGCTTGCACGTTGTTGAAGTCCAACTTGGGAAGCTCAAGCAGAGGAGGACACATGCCTGGTTTTGTCTCATACATGTTAATGAACCACCTTGCCTCCAATCTCAGCACCCGCCATTTTGAAAGACTCTTAACGGTGCCTGCACGACAGGTGGTGTGAATGCAATCCTTGAGACCATGCCCATCCACTTATATAAAACACAAAAAATGCACATGGAAACTGTTGTTTTGTTATTTTTAATTTTAGAAGTTATTTTTGCTGAGGTGACAAAATACTCAAACTTTTAAATATATACATATTTTTTTAAAAAAAAAATCATTAAAGATCAAAAAGATTTTAATCAAATTTAAATTTCTCATATATTGACTATTCATTAGGATAAATAGTACAAACTTCAAAAACTAGGAATAGATGATCGTTCCCTTCTATTCTCATAAGGATCGTACTCCTCTGTTTGTTGTTAATTAAATAAATGTCTATTCATATGGAGATAGAAAACATAATTACTTAAAATGTGTAGCTAGTAGTATGTGAAGGTGAATGTTGTAATCCTGTAATAATATTGTTTAAAGAAGGAGAATGTCAGATTCAAACAACAATCATTATTGTGTTGAAGTAATAAGATAAATAATATGCCAGTGAGTGTGAATAATAAATGTGTTGGGATGGGCGTGGAGTAGTAGGGGTAATGTCGAAGTTTGCAAACCATAGATGTCTGACATTATTATTATTATTGCTTCAGAGAAAGTGCCTTGTTATTATTATTCATGCGAGTGTATGCACCAACCATTACTACTACTGCGACGTATTTATGTCTCTGTATGCCGATGTAACAGAGAAAAGCCAGAGAGAGACGTTAAGAAAAAAGACACAGAGAAGAGGCAGGAGGCTTGGATGTTACCAAGTTTTTGTCATGTCTCTTGTAATGTCTCGATTTATTGGATTGTGAGATGGGTGTATGTACCAAAGAGACAATGTCCCTTACTATCGTTGTTGAGATCAGTGTATGTACCACATTGTCACTGCCACATTACATTACTGTTGCCTTAGAGAATGTGCCTTGTTATTATTGTTGACGACGAGTTGCATGTACCAACCATTATTATTTTCCCATATATCCAACTCTCTGGATGTGGAGTCAGCTTTATGTAGAGAGAAACGTTGAGAAAAAGTGAGGAGAGGCAGAAGATTTTAGTGTATTGAGTTTTTGTGATGTGTCGGTCTATTGGGTTGTGAGATAGGAGATGAATGCACATAAAATTTAAGTTAAGGTATTAAATGCAAGATTTTTTAATGTACGATGTAATTTAACACATGATAATGTGTATTTCTTTGTCAGCAGATGTAATTAAGACTTTTAGTTAATTATATTTTTTATTTTTTTATAAAAAAAAATGAGTTAAATGCTATGTGTATGCATAAATGCATCATATGTTCAAACTAACAGAATTTATTATTATTTTTTTTAACAGCATACTAGATTTATGAAATAAAAAATAAAAAATTATGAGATATATTTCAACAATTTTCAAAAATTATGTAAAATCTATTAAAATAGGTAAAAAGTTAGGATTTATTTACATATTAACTCTATATTTTATATTATTTTAAATGAAAATATCACCTGAGCAAAAGAACAATCATCCTAAAAAGAGATTTTCTTCTAATAATATTAGTTGTTAGAAATTATCACCTAAGTAAAACAACAAACATATTTAAAGGAGATTTAACCACTCCAAATATAATGTATATAAGAATAGGCAAGTTCCAAGGTGGGTTAGTCAAAGATTTGAATTCAGATTGGGACAGCACATACATATTTTGGTCTATAGTTAAAATATCTTTTTTTTGTCACATTTCTCCTTATAAATATAGTAATAAAAGAAATCAACATTTAAACAATTTTTAAAGGAAAAAGAAACCCAAAACATAGATCATATTTTCGTTCAAAAGGATATATGTGTGTGTGATCCATGTTATGGGTTTTTTTCTTTTTTTTTTTTCTGTTTCACCTTTTCAAAAAAAAAAAATTCTTAGAAATCTAAAATTGGTATGCAACCGTAATTTTCCATGTACAGATAAAAATATACGTGCTACTTGTATGTATTATTATCTTCTTTTTTTTTTTTTTTTTTTTTTGGGTATGTCTCTCTCGTTAGCAAAAGAAGTTACACTGTGACTTTAAGAAAATACAAAGCATACGTGCTTGCTATTCAATCCTTTAAATTATCTTAGAAATTTAATTATAAACTATATATGATTAAATATCTTATATATATAGCTGACAGAAAGGGGAGGAGTTAAGTTGACATACTAACCAGGTATCTTTGGCGAGTTGCATTGAGGTGTCTATCTGACATGTCTTGGTGGCAGTCGATTGGGGCTTTCTTCGGGATATGTGTCTTGTCTGTTATGTTAGGGCATGGTGAGCCCGAGGAGGGGTATTCGAATCGGTTGGCCTTTGCCGAATTCTAGGTGGGGTCATTTATGCTTGCACGAGGGCTTACCATGATCGCCGTGAGTGCTCGAACCTAGTTCATGATGGCCTGGAATTGTTTCATAAAGTTTAAGGCATGGTCGTTAGTTAGTCGTAGGGCTAAAAGTAACAGATGGAAATACTCCACTAAGGTCCCGTTGAGTGGGGTCGTCAGCCATGTTTCTGACCTTTATGTTTGCAGGTTTTAGAAGAGAAAAAAAAAAAAACAAGAAGGTGTTTTCGAGGGGAGGGAAGAGACGCCCGGTGTGTTGTTCTCATAGATAGTGTCAAATTGTAGGAAGTTTTTGGGTTAGTGGGCTGAATACCCACCAGATAAGAAAAGATTATAATACTGGAGTCTAAAATGAGGCACGACAGAAGTTCCTTTTTCAGACAAAGTGGAAATGGAGATTCCCTCAGAGGTTCATTCTTAATCATCAAACATCATTAATCATCATAACATAAGATTCTTTAACGAAACAAAAATGATGATCACACAAAAATTGAAACCTGATTCTTCTACTCAAAACATGACAAATAAAGGAAGTAGAGATGGGCAACACAAGCACGCGGAGTCTCTCTATTATACGTGTTATGTGTTGTTTTAAGTACAAGACGATTAATATTTCATAATGCTATATCCTTGTAATTTAGTTGTGTAAATCATAATTTCTAGTTAGAAACGATGTTCTTCTTAATTTTCATTTTGATTTTTTCCTAATCTTCAAAGCCATCCACACTGGCCCATTCCTCATGGGCCGCTTTGTACCGACCTAGTTGCACAGTATGGCTTGCATAACTAGAGACCCATTCCTAGCCTAGGATCGTTATCTTACAATGCATTTATATTTTCACTCTAGTAATTCAGGTTTGCATTGTACTCTTCGGCTTGCAAGTTGCATCTACAAAAACAATATTTTTTTATTTTTTTGCAATTGATACTCTTCTAAAGAAAGGAACCGCATTTTTTTTTTTTTTTTTTAACTACACATCGCCTTTCTACTTTAGCAACACATCCGGAAGGATCTGTGCCAATTCTGTGGCTTGGTAGTTAATTTTATCCTGCTGCAGATATTTTATTAATAATTGCAGAATCCAAAGTCTTGATTAAGAGTGCTGTGATTTAAAATGATAGGTTTGTTATGTTAAAAAAATAAGCAAGCAAATAAAATAAGTGTAAGAAGGATCATAATTTTACTATTTGACCTCAAAACTATATCCAGATCAATTTGTGAGCCCCTTTTTAAGTCGAGAGGATGATGCAAACTTGGTTGAATTTTTGCTTCTCCCATAATCATGATGCAAGGATATGATATAACATAACAAGAACTAAACAATCTGCTGCTCATTAATTAAACAAAACTAATAACACTGTTGTGTCCCAGGAGAACAAAAAAAAAAAAAAAAATTCCAACAAACTCAAACGACAAGGAAAAGAAAATGGTACGCAGCAGCATTCCAACAAAGACAGACTCACGAAAAAACAATCAAAAGATACTTGGCTTCAACAACCAAGTCAACACAAGCCTACCCTGAAAAGCTTAGACTGGGAAATTTAATTTACTCTGTCCGAAGTTAATCTAAAGAAGCATCCCTGAAGCACACTTTTTGACAAATCTTTTTGGGGACATCACTCTGCTTTCTCTGATTTTTCTCCACGGCAGTTTCCCTAGATTCAGTCTGTCCTGCTGATGTCCTTTTCATTTCTCTGCTTCCACTTTAAAGGTAGCATCAACCGCAGCGCTGGCTGGGGGTGGCCCAACAGGAGAGTCGATTTTGTCCTCTGCTGGTAGCACTTCGGCTGCCTCTACAAATTTTTCAGTCCCTGATTTCTCCAGCTTCAGTGGCTCCCCAGATGCTGGGGGCCCTGCAGTGACTGATGGTTCTTGTGTCGGTGGTTGTACCGGGTTTTCAGTCTCCGATTTCACTGTCTCAGTTGGTGCTTTGTCACCTTCTATCAATTGATTTTGTCCATCCTTCTGCAAAATGGCCAGCTAAACTTATAAGGCGTCCACTGATTTCTCCCATTAATCAGTTTCGATTTAAAGATGCTCGTGAAACATGTTCCAAGCCAAATGGAATGGTCTAATCACAAGGCAAATTGCTTAACAATTTGCACGATATTATTGGACGTGGGACCTGACATTTTCCTGTGATAGTTCCCACCAAAGGCATATAGCCACCTAACAAGTCCAGCCAATTGGTATATAATATACGGCTATTTATGTATGTTGTTGCATGCACTTAAAAGGATGTGTATATATCAACTACAAAACAAATAAATGAAAAAAAGCGGTTAGGTTAGGAGATGTGCGCCAAAATACAAAAGTAGTAATAACCAATCATCTGACATCATATGTCCATTCAGTTTTACACAAATAATCAAATAATTCAAAAATTCCAACCACCAGGGTTGGGGGGTATTCTTTTAGACATTCAATTTTAAAACCATCATCAATTTCAGGTACTGTCCATGGTGCCCACCACCCTGCACTGCAGTCACTTATGTAATTTATGTTGCTAAGTGGTTTCTTTCAATATGCTTTCGTTTAGGGTCGTACTAGTAGCTTCCAAAACCATGCCAAAAGATTAAATAATTCCCTCTCACCCAGAAATAGCAATGGGAAGAAAACTACGGGATTCCCATTGTATCAGGATTTGGATGGCCAATGCACAAATAATGCTGAAAGACTGTACACATTATTCAGCCTAGGTTCAGAGAATCTTTCGATGCTCGTAGCTAAACGCCAAAGCAAAAATCTAAGAGAAAAATGAAACGGAAGGAAAGAAACAACGAAAACAACAAAAGGGAAGCTAACAGCTGGCGCAATTGGTACACTTAACGTGCACAAGGTAAACAAAAAAAACTTTCTGTTGGAACATTATCTGCAAAAGACACCTTAACACTCGCATACAAAGAATGTATGGCTCATTAATTTCATTGGTTGTCACATCCACATCCAATTTGAGATAATAATTAGCATCACAATTAACATAAAGTAAAAGTTTTGCATTTGAGTAAAAACCTCTAAAGGGAAAAAAAAAAAAAAATCTGACAGTAAATGGGTAACGAGGACTGCCCAGTGGACAAGCATGATAGAGACAAGGACAGACCGAAACAACAAAGTTGCAAACATGAAACTATACATTTATCATGAATTTTTTTCTCTTTTTTTTTTTTTTATCCCAATTCCTTCGTTAATAATTTGCTTGCCCCTCCCAAAATTCAATAGGTTCATGTATGGTAAATTTTCGTATGAATATTTGGAAGTAATGCCTCCTATCTTGTGTATTTTCTGTGATTCAATTGAAGAAAAAAAAAAATTTCGTAGATCAGGCAATTATATTATTACCATACAAAGGACGAGTGCTAAGGAAGAAACCAAAAACCCAAAAGGACAAATTTCGGGTTTGCAGGAAAGATGGCATCAAAAAGGTCTATCAACGTCTTAAAAAGAGGCAAAATAAATCTACAGCATAAGACGACAGTCCGTAGGACACTGGCCTCATTATTTCTAATTACCCAATATGTGTCCCGCCCAATAAAACACAGTGCCAATCTGGGTTTGATCACACAAATCGAAAATAATAATAATAATAATAATACAGAATAAAAATTTAGGCCGATGTTAAAAAAGAATACCACAATGATCATAGCATTTAATTATTGTTTGACTAAAAATTCTGAAATATTTTGCTAAAAAAAAATTGAATCTTAAAAAGTGGCTAATGCACAGAAAATTGATTCAAAAGAATTACAATAAACTGATGCAACATCTTTTTTTCCAGTTAGTAAGCATATACTATAAGAATATATATATATATATATATTTTTATTTATTTATTTAATTAATGAAAGAAAAACATTTGATACCTTTATACTATTATGGCCAGAAAGAACTTAGGAAAAAATAAAAAACAGAATCAAAAGGGATTTTTTTTTTTTTCGGTGATAAGTGAATCAAAATGGAATTTGATCTTACATAGTTTACCTCCTGGAACAAGTTATTGAGGGATCTCCGCTTACTACTTTGATCATCGTCAGCCGGCTTGTCAGCATCCACGACCTCCTTGAGCTTGTCACCACCACCCGGCTGGTCAACCTCGCCAATCTCCTTCTCAACAACTTTCTTCTCCCCTTCACCACCAACAGCGACGGCAACAGCCTCCTCCACCTCCGCCGGAGCCGGCGTCTCCTCCTTGGCCGGCTCTGGAGCCCGAGCCTCATCCTTGGCCACCTTCGGCTTTGTCGCGCAAGCTCCCATATTAATCTTGTCTTCCAAATTACGACACTCTCTGCCTCTCTCTCTCTCCTGTCTCTTATACACATCTAGATGTGTATAAGAGACAGGGCAGAGAGTGTCGTAATTTGGAAGACAAGATTGATATGGGAGCTTGCGCGACAAAGCCGAAGGTGGCCAAGGATGAGGCCTGTCTCTTATACACATCTAGATGTGTATAAGAGACAGCTCTCTCTCTCTCTCTCTCGTCTCTCTCTCTCACGTCTCTCTCTCTCTGCTCTCTTAAAACTTTCTATCTGAGCTCGTTCCTCTCGTTTTCTCTCGTTGTAAACAAACAGGGAAATAAAAAGGACAACCGGTAGTATACAATGGGAAAGAAGGATGTGGGGCCTTGTCGATCGTTCCGACAATTGTTCTGTGGTGGAGGAGTTAGAGAAAATTAAAAAATAAAAAATAAAAATAAAAACAAATGTATTTAAATATACGCCCCCCCCCTCCTACTCCCTGTTTTCGGATATGATAGACAAAGTGTTGTCATCAAAGTGATTTCAGTATTTTTGGAAACTTAGATTTTCTCAAAATCACACTTTCTATTTTAACATGTTTTTGAATGTTAATTAATGCACAGTAACAGGTGTCACCGGCTGTAAGATTAGATTAGAATGAATGAGTGAGAGTGAGAGTGAGAGAGAGAGAGAGAGAGAGAGGCTTGGAGCGTTCCTAAGGTCTTGAGAATAGGCAACTCCCAAAAATATAAAATATAAAAGTCTTAGAATAGGAAAAGGGAAGAGCTATACTGGCGGAGGGCAAAAATGGAAGGTTCATGTAAAAAAGGAGAATTCCAGGCGTTGTACTTGTATTGTATTTGTACTGTACATTGCTTACTTGCTATATCGTTATTATGTGATTGTCCTAACTTTTCCTCTCTCTCTTTTTTTTTTTCCTTTTTATTTTTTATTTTGTTAATTTTTTACTTTAGGGGGGGGGGTCGTATGATTCTTCCCATTCTTTTACAAAAACTTTCCTTTTCTTATTTTTTAACTTTAATTTTCAAAAATGCTTTCATTTATTCTGCTGATTATGGTTTAATCTTCAACAGACATCGGTCTATAGATTTTTTTTTTCTTATTTATTTATTTTTTATTTTTTAGAACTTGATCATATTTTTGGCGCATTTAAGAATGAGACGGCTTTATTTCAGTTATTTAATTTGACGTTAGGGAGCTAAAACGTTTTTGTGGAACGATAACGAAATTTACACCCCCCCACACACACACACACACACGCTTTTCTACTTTAATTAAGATCTCTTTTTCGTTTCATTTATAAAAAAAATCTTTTAAAATTATGGAATTTGAAATTATCTCGACAAAGAAAGTATTGTGAATTTTTTTAACTCATGATTCTTGCCAACCGAATGCCCTAACAATAATATAATCGATAGGATAACATGGCTGTGGTCCCTTTCTCAATTCTTTTTTTTTTTTTTTACAAGACAGATTAAAAGGTCCAAAAATAAAAATTCCTAAAAATCCAACACAAAACTAAAAGTTTCTAATAATCGGTTGTGCCATCAACACTAATCAATTCCCTTCCCATTTCATGGACTCACATCGATTTGTTTACGGAAAATTTCGGTGTATGTTATATGACTATATAAATATTTCAAATTTTTATTAATAAATTAAAAATAAATACAATAATATAGACAATATATTTTTATATAATTACAAATACTTAATTTTATTAAATAATAAAATTTAAATTAAAATCAAATTAATCAACTTTTTATTATAGTTTTAATTATTTTCTAATTAGAATTAACATCAACATTTTTCTTAATTTTAATTTGATAATACTCTAAATTTCAACATCTGCTATAGTTGACAAATATTTTACATTTCAATAGTTTGGTAAGAATGTGTATTTATATAATTATAAATATTATAATTTACTAAATAATAAAATTTAAATTAAAATCAACTAAATTACTTTTTACTATATTTTTAATTATCTTTCAATCTAAATTAACATTAATATCTCCTTAATCTTACTTTGGTGATATTTTGAATTTTGACATCTACTTCGACTTAATAAATGACATTTCAATAATTTGGTGAAAATGTCAACTTTTTCATCACCAAATTTGTAATATATTAATTTAATTTTTTTATCAACTTAATATTTCAAAAAATAAAATTAAGTAATAATATATTTATTCATTTCATCTATTATTAAAATCTTGGTCAAATTAATTATATAAAAATTATCAATAAATATTTTTATATGACCTTTAATTCTAATATAAATCTCATTTAACAAATTATACAATTAAATAGTTTGATAAGTACTTAAAATTATAACTACATATTTTACTTTGAAAAGTTAAAAGTGTTGCAATATATTAATTTTTGGACAATAACAAATAAGTAATAGTTCTAAAATTGAAACATTATACAGATGTACTTTTATGATCATCAATTCTTAGAAATACTTTTATTGTAATAATTAATACCACTTTACTTCTATGTTAATTGATAACTCTAATCACTTTTGGTAAAATTTAATTTTAAATTTCTTACTTTATTACCTTTTTAATGCGCTTGTCATTCATATATTGTTAATAAGTTTGTAATATATTTGTTAGTACATCGACTAATATTTGACACAAATCATGTATTTTTTCTATTGTAATCATAATATGCTCATATCATGGTAATAACGTCTATGAAACCTTTTCAACTTTCATTTGATCATTTAATTATTCTTCGTAAAATTTTTCAAAGTAAAAACTTTATTTATATAAATTCAAATAATTTTTAAACTTTTTTATCTACAAAAACTCAAATTAACATCTTAAGGTAGGGAGTTTTACCTTTTTAACTTTGTTTACGTCTTAAAATGATATCTTTAACATGTTTTATGCATGCTTTAATAAAATTGAACCTATAATTTTATCAAAAATTTCATTATTTAGTCTTAATAGGACATCTTTTTGTCCTTTTTTTTTTCTAACTCTTGATAAGTAACTCTATATTGTCTTTTTTCTCTGATTTTTTATAACTCTATATTCTTTTGTTACATTCATTGTAAGTGTTGTAGCTTCATTTTTCACGATACTCAGAAAATTTGTTGTATCAAATAAAATTTTTATTTACACAAATCATTTATTGTAATTTTTTTCATCAAAAATAGGAATTAAAATTGAAATGGTGCTGGTTCATAATAAAATTTATGATTTTTTAAATTAACACCTAAAATTTTCTTTTATTTTTTTAACTAACCCTAACCTTTTATTATTTTTAATCTAATCCCTCTTTATGTTTTGTTTTCAATTAGAACCCTTAATTTTTCTGTTTCTCTCTTTTTTGCTCTTCAACTTTTTGTCCAAAAATTAGACGTTAAAGCAAAACTTCTGTTAGGCTGCCGACAGCAAAGAGAATGTGTCCCAACGATGAATTGAGATTGAGGAACAGCAAAGGACGAATGGCAGATAAGCAAACTCCAGCTTTAGTAGAAACGACAAGAAGAGAGGTTGGCAAGTTTGTCCCTTTTCCGGTAAGATAACAAGTATGGAGGGGAGAGTGGTAACCGATGCTGGCAAAGCTGATGGCCGGTTGTTGCAATGGTGAGCGATAAAAACTCAATTGGTTGTGGAAGGCAACTGAGAGATGATTCAATTTTCATAAAATCTACAGTCTTTGAAGCTTTTTCAAGGCACATGATAACTGGATTTAGGTTAGGCGGTATTCAGTGAGGCAGAAGAGGGCCTTCGATTATGAAAATAGTTAATTTATAGCAGTACATGTGGTGGATGATTCTAGTCACTCTGCAACAACTTCTGCTGAGATTTATACAATTCCTCTCAGTTATATCAAAATATTCATTTTAATATTATTATTAAATCATTATACGAATATTTTTAATTTTATTAATATAATAAAAATATTATAGAATAATTTAAAAGTACAAATAATATATTTTTATATAACTATAAATATTTAAATAATAAAATTTAAATTAATTAATTTTTATTATATTTTTAATTATTTATTAATCTAGATTAACATCAATTCAAATTATCACCGACAATTCTACCTTAAGCATATATCAGTCTGTATAGATTAAAAAAATAAAAATATAAAATTATATTATAATATATACCCTTAAAAATAAATACTATAATAATACCTCATTTTGTTGAGTTAATTTTTTTGTTTAAAATGTAGAAGATATTAGAATAAAAACTATTGTGTACTTAGGTGTGCGCTAAGACCGTTTTAATTAATTAGTTGTTTAAATTATGTTTCTACTATTTATTTATTTAAAGGTTTAAATAACAAAAAATATCAAATTATATAAACAACACGATTAAAATTTTATTTTAAATAACTTATTAAAAAATAATTATATTTAAATATAAATATAAATATAAATAAATTGAAATTATCAATTTAGTGGAATAACTTAATTTTTTTTGAATAATTTCTATTTTTATTAAATATAATTTTAAGTTTTAGAATTATTAGCCAATCTTTTTTATTTTAACGATTTTTAAAATTTTTAAAACTACAAACAAATTATTAAATATAATTTACTTAAATTAAAAATTATAATTAATTTTTTTATATAATTTTAATTTTTTCACTTTAATTTTATTTACAATCGATCAATTGTAGTGACTTATATTTTTTATTTACACCTTACCTCATTTTAGAAATATATTTGTTTCTGCATAATGAAACATATTTTTAGGATAAAAAGAAAAAAAGAATAAATCATTAAATTATGTATTTAAAATTATTTTAATTATTTTAATTTTTTATATACTTAAAATAATCAATTAGTTCAATGAGATAGGATATCTTTTTATCTTTTTTATTTATTAATTTTTGGTGAATAATTCCTTGTGTTTCTGTTCGATAAGTTTTTTAACTTCATTTTTAACCGCACTAAGTAACTTTATGTAATTAAATAATATTTTTATTTGAATAATCTGTTGATTATAATAATAGGGATCGTGCTGTTAATATTTAAATTCATAATTTCTAAATTAACAACTCACTTTTTGTATTTTTCTTTTCTAGCGCCCGCCCTTCTTCTTCTTCTTCTTCTTGTTTTTTTTTTTTTCTCATGTCTCCGTTGGCCTGTTCTCGAGCCTCAAATGGGATTGCAAGTAGCCAAATCGGTGGAGTACCTGCCAGCAACCCTGGGATTAACAGAAAGTGGAGAACCTCAAATGGCGCGCATTGGCCGGAATCGGACTACCTGGCGTCCGACGTTTGATATAAACTGGCTAAAGCGACGAAGACGGCACTGTGCGGTGCTGCATGGTGGTCCGCTAACGACGAATGATGGTACGGAGACTGTACTAGGGGTGGCTGTGCTAATTCTGGTAAGACTTATATGCTTTATTTTTATCCGAACTAGATATCCGCTTTAATATTCACACTAAGTGTGCAAATGAGACCCAAATGGCGGAACATGTAGATACATCTAGAAAATGCCTTGGCGTTTCCAAATTCATCTTAGTCTTCAGCAGCAGCATCAAGGATCAAGGCCCTTTTTGCTTCAATTCATTCTACACCCTCCACATTTAAGAAATGGAAGAGCAAATGGAGTGCTGTGAGTCTGTTATTTTTCCTTCTCATTTTCTTGGAGGCTCTATCTCTTTACTCTTTTTTTTTGGGGGGGGGGGGAGTGCATGACCAATTTCTTTATTACCCGGGAAGGGAAAAGTATGGATTGTGTTTGGACATGGGATTCCTCTGTTTGTTTCAACTATGTAACTGCAGGAGGATATTTGGTTACCTAACGTTCATGGATATGATGATTGATTGTTTAGATGTGGTCTATGATGATTGATTATTTATTGTGGTCATTCCTCGTGTTGTTAAATGCTAAAAGGGAAATTAAAAAGGCAGACGTTTTTATTTGTCCAGTGTAAAGAGAAGCTTATGCTGTGTTTGCTTCGTATTGAATTTTCAAGGTTTGAAACTTCATCTTTAGTTTGTTGTTGTTGTATCTGACGATTAGATTGACTGTTTTGGGTATTTCCCACTTTGTATTAAAACTGGTGTCGCCACAGTTTTATTCATGAACTAATCTATTGATTGTTAGTTGCTTCCAATTTACATTCTACTCAATTTTGCTGAATTCCACTTTCTTTCCAAATTCAAGTAGTCGACTTTGAAGAAATGCAGTGAAGATGGAAAATAGCTGATTTTTGTCACAACTTATTCTAGATATCATTCACCCAAAGATATGCCTTGAATTATGCAACTTAAAATTCAAAGCAAAGTGGCACTCATGAATAAGAGATGTGGATATTTGTACCCAAGTATTTGTGGCACCAATTGGACATAAGCTGAGAGTGACACTTGTGTTGGTTTGGACATGTCCAATGCAGGTGTTCCAATTAAGATGAAACCAAATCTAGGTGGGTGACTAGTAGAATGAGAAACAACCTAAGTTGACTTGGAAATTTTTGGTTAGGAAGAATTTAGAACACCCACATTTGACAATAAACTTATTCATTATAGAATGGAATGAGATGGAATGAGAGAGCAGATTTTATGTAGCTGGCACCAATTAAATTTGAGATTAATGCTTTGTTGCTATAGTCGTCCTTTTTGGAATCCTAGTTCTGTGAGGACAGTACATGGTTGGGAACTGGGATTTCACTAAAAATTGATCAGGTCCTGGGCTGGGTTAGAATTCTAGCTCTTTGTGTGTTGTATCTCACTGATGACTTGCACAACAATACCCCAATCCCTAGGAGGCCACAAGCAGGGGCTTCTTCTCCTTCTAGCTAAGCTACACTGAGAAGGTCAGAACCATATGGTTTGAAGGTCTAGTACCATGGTAAATATGACCCTAGTCCTTTTTGCAAGGTATTAGAGGTAGCTAGGTACTTTTTATTTTTTTCTCTCTCTCTCTGAGAAGCACTTTCTGTCTCTGGATCACAAAGTGAATGTTTTTGCTTTAATGCCAATATGAAAAGGGTTTCAGTAAGGCAAGCTGCCAATGATCCATGCAGGATTCTTGTCAGCTTACCACTTTCTGTTATGTTGAGTTGTAAGTGTTAGCTTTTAAATAAACAAGAAGAAAAATTCATTGAGGGTTGCTTCATGATGCCTTATTCAGTCCTTTGAGGCATGGCTTTTGCAGCCATGGGTAAATGGAATACTTACTGGCATTCATTTTGATATCTCAGTTCTGGCTGATAGTGCCAGTACCCCGTGTGCCAGAGTTGAATATTTGGTAGAAAATATGTTGTTACTTTTAGCAAAGAAAGTTTTTACTGGCATATGCAGGTCATCAATCCTTCATTTTATGCTACAGAGCAGCAGCATCTGTAATTTAGCTTGTGCAAACTTGTTTTCCTCTTTCTTCTATTGTTTTTGTTAGAAGAGAATGAAACTTTGCCTTAGTTGTAACTTATAAGAATTGTGCATATATTTGTTTGGTTTGTTGTTATTATGTTTTGATTCTTTGACTGAGAAGTTATTGAGGCATTTTGAACATACAACAATCTATCGCAAAACAAAGGGTTTTACAGCAATGAAAACAACAAAAAACCTTAATCCCAAATTTAAAAGCCCAAGGGTTTTACCTATTTTAATATTGCATTTATTCCATAAGAAAGGTAGTTTTTGGTAAAGTGCAAAACTATGGGGCTCTTCAAAAAAAAAAAACGGAGAGAGAGAGAGAGGAGAAAAATGACATTGATTGATTATGACCCCTCCATCCTTGATGTGGCAAGGGGAAGTCCTGTTGTGTTCCATTGTGTGAAAGACATTTTCTTTCCTGTCTTAATAAGATCATGCAGTAATTGATGATGCAGGGTCACCGATGGTGACTTTTTTTTCTTTTGTGATAAGTATTGATGATAGTAACTTTCGTGCAATGAGTGATAATTACCTTCTATTTGTCAACAGCCACCTCTGGATTTTAAGTCATTAGAAAACCAAATATACAGGGGAGAAGACCTTTTGTTTTCCAATTCCACTTCATTCTGATTTTCATCTCCTTTTTCATTCCAACTTCAAATTCCAAAGAGACACTTGCTACTTTTTGTTGCATGTGCATCTTTTAAAGATTTTATTGCAAGTAGGCAGTACACATTGTAATACTTACCTCTAGGAGGAAGTTTCACAGTTTTCCTTGTTTCTTGCAGGATGTTAAAACATATCAACAACAATCTAAGGTGTTAACTTTCATCCACTTTTGGAAACCACATCTAATATCAGGTGTTGCACTGCCTTATAGGAAAGTGGGAGTTAATATAAGATAAACATCTGGATTTATTCCATGCTAAAATTTGAAAGCTTAGGAGATCTCATGCATCCAAATTCAAGATTAAATTTTGCTTTTTGTTAAACCTATTGCATCTCTAACCCTTTTATGACGTTCTACAAACTCTCCTCACTCTCTATCTGGCTATCTTCTTGTTTAGTTCATCCTTTTATTTTTTTCTAAGTAATCTTCTTTGACACTTTAAATTGCAATCTAGAGTGATATATGATATGTTATATGTCAAACACTTTGATGCAAAGAGAACTCTGAAAAACCTTGTCTTCAATGGTGGATCCTTGAGTACATTATTTCAGGTATACTTTTTTTTTTTTCGCTCTCTTATTGAGTTAGATGGCCAGTCTTATCCAAAATACCATGATGATTTTGTGCATTAACTGTATCTGTTGATGTTGGTTCAAGAGATATGTTTAATTTGGTCCTATGATTGTTATGTACTTAGACATTCTGGGCTGACTTGAAAGATATTTGAAAGGGGTAGGGCTATGATCATTAACAAATGGCCTATAAAACTAATTTTCTGACTTCACACCGAACACAGGTTTGGTCCAGCTAATTAATAATAAATTTGATCCAGCTAATGAATAATACGAATCCAGGTTATTTGTGCATTATGTAAATGTTGGAGTTGGTTCAAGAAGTAAAATTATAAACATGATTGTTTGCTGTTTCTTGACTACAAGTAAAATTCTAACTCCAGAGAATGCAGTCAATTTATACTATTTTCAGTACGTTACGCCATGCTTATACTGCTCTCTTCTTGTCATATCGTGTGCACATAGACATAAAATGATTGACCTGTTTTATTACCCTTAAAGGGTGTTCCACTGTAACGATGCCCCCCATTTTGTAGGGGTTGGGAAAGGGTCGTCTATAATAGTCAACATTCCTTTTGCATTTCAATGAGGCTGTTTTCACAACTCTAACCCATGGCACCTTCCGGTCATAAATAACTTTTACCATTGTACCAAGGCTCAGCTCACCTTTGAAATTAATGTCCAAATTCTTAACTATTGGTTTTTCCTATTTAGGACTTTCACTACCTTACATTTAGGGGCTTCATATTCACATTGAGCATGTGAATTTTTGCTGCATTTTCCTAACTTGTAACCGTTCCCTTGATACGCTTAGGATCAAGTACTAAATTTCATGATCTTGCATGGTATGCTGATAAAAATTCTTAAGCTGGATTTAAGATTATCTATGTAAAAGGCTGCATCATTTTATAGCATTCCACAATCAAATGATTGCCACAGACACAATTTTTCAGATGCACCTTTTATTGCTACACTGCATCTGTTAAACATAGAAACATATACCTTTTAATTTACCTTGTATTGATTCGACATGGGTTTTTTTTGGAGCCAAAAATTCTGCTTTGCCTTTTTTGTGTTAGTGGTACATGCCTTTCTTGACACTTCTACCCAGGCTGAAGGCCTAGCATGGGGATTTCATGGAGAGCACCAGCATGAGGCTGATATGAAGAGGCAATAAAAAGATTAAGATTCTAAGAAGCATCACCACAAGAACAAGAAACGTGAGCTTCTCTCTATTTTGTTGTTTGGCCTTTTGTCTGTCATTGAAAGTCGTTGGATTTCATTGATTTGATTGTCTTTTGCAATTTCATCTTCTACACTTGGTTTTTGCTCTAGAATATACCCCTTTTGGTATAGGAAATCATCTCTCTTCTCTTTGAGGATGTCATCTGAGTACAATCCATATGGTGAAATAAATTTCTATCAGAGTTGGCTGATGCCCTTGTAATTAGCCTATACTTCCTCCAAAACAATTTCTATTTCACAAACCAACCAAAATAGTCTATAAAAGGGTGAAGGGAGGATTTTTTTTTCTAAGATAACTCATGAGTTGCTGTGGCATCACCAAATCCCAACAGATTTGAGTCCAAAGGGGCAACTATTTTCTTAGTATATAAAAAAGGGGTTCTCTTTGCTCAAGGTTTCAAACTTTTTCTTAGTATATGTCATATAATATTACTAGCGTAAACTCTCTCTCTATGGCTGAAAATCCTTTTTTTAAGGATTTTGTGGCCAAGGAAGCCTTATAATTAAGGTGCAATTGGTATTAGGTTGACAAATTGGGTGGTCAGTCGATATCTAGAAGTCAAAAGCCAATTCAAAGGTTTCCCCCACCTTCTTGTTGGAAGCTGGCTGCAAAAGTGCTCAAGGAACCGATAATTTTGATGAAAATGAGGAGTTGCTTCATTTAAACAAATGCCTAGTATGGGGACTTGATAAATTTCTTCTTCACTGAGGGCTGACAAACTGTTTACGGTTTAATCTATGCTTTTCTTTGTATTTTTGGCCCATCATCGGTTTGGACTTTTCCTCAGGTTGATTAATTCTGATCATATAGTTTAGGTATAGAGCTTAGTTTAACATAGATTCTAGTAGCATAGCTTTATGAGCCTGATACCAATTTATCATTGACTGTTTCACGCAACTGTTAATGAATATTTATAAGTAATGAGAGTCGATTCTGATCTAATGGATGGCTTTAATTTTCCACTAGGTTCAAAATTTTGTGATAGTGTGCATGCAATGGCAGTTTGACAAAATAGAATTTCTCTTGTAAAATATTCAGGTGAGTTTTTGAAGAGTTTTTCTGAGGACTTTAAGCATTTGGAAACAAATGGAATACGCTACGTGGTCTTTTAACGAGTCCCCTTTCTGAGGATCAAGAACTGGGCTTGAGTGGGGAGAGCATATAAGCTGGAGAAACAGTAGACCCACAGAATTAGACACCTCAATTGAAAATGGGTCGTGTTCAGTGGGATCATATTTTGACAAAACAATTCTTGGTCTGCCTCCCACTGGTCCTTTTAACAATTGAAGATGTTGAAAAGGCACAAGTGCTTCAACTCAAAACACAGTTTTTCACATTTTCTACTGCACCTATCTTCTGAATCATTGTACAGTCATTACGCTGTACACTTTGCATATCAACTTTAAAATGGCATCCGGATAAGCATCAGGGCCCTTGAAAGGTCAGTGGATAAGTCACTCATCGGTCATCACTCATGCCCCCAATGACATTCTGTTTCAGCTTTAATTTAAGATCTCTCACTTGATATCTTTATTGCTAACCAGGGATGGAGGCATGTAGCCCATCCAGGATTGTGCCTCAGATTCTGAGCTGTGCTTATTAGGCTTGCTTGTAGATTCCAAGTTTTTCTTCTTCTTTTCTTTTTTTTTGGGGGGGGGGGGTGTTTACAAATTTTATTCAAAGTTTGTTCTATCGGTTTATAATGGCTTTGATTATCGGATCATCAAACAATGGAAATTGTATTCTTCATTCGACGGAAGCTTTTGGTGGTTGCATGAATTGATTTTGAAGCTTATCGATGATACCACTGCTCTCTCCGAGGTTTGCTAGTAGTTTATAAAACAACGTACAAATTTGTTTTGATTAATTTTTTTGTCAGAAAAAGGAATAGAGATAAAGTAGCGATAATGGCAAAGATGGACTTTGCTTTTGGTTACATATTTCATTAATGATACCACTGCAAGCAACGTCAGTAGATCCGATGGTTTTGTAAAATCTCTCTCTCTCTTTTTTTTTTTTTTTTTTTTTTTTGCCCTTTTTCTTTAGCTAAAGATAAAAAAGTGTATTGTAGAGATATTAATCCTTTTTTATATATATAGAGTACATGATTCAATTTTTTTTTATTAAAAAGACTTATTTAACTAATAAATTTAAATTATGGTAATTTTTAGTAGAATTCTCTTATATTCAATTATAATGTATAAAATTTAGAACTCGTGAGTGCATTTGTCTATAAATTCCTTTCTTTTTTTTTTTTTTTTTAATTTTAGCGAAGGTTGTTACCTCACGAATTCAAACTCCAGATCGAAAGGAAGACATTTACTCCCGTTACAAATGGTAATGGTTTTGTAAAAACTAATAATTACATGGGAATGATATATAATAAAAATTAGTTAGATCAGTTCTTGTGTAAGGGTTGATGTAGCTGCTCAATGGGTTGGAATGAATGAAGCATAAATCTCCAAGTAAAATAATGTGGTTTCAAAGTTAGCTCTGATGGTTTAAAAAGTATTGTGTTACTCCAATCCAACAATGAAATAAACCACCATGAGAATTTGACTGCGAAGCTTTTCTATTTGCCTTTTCACTTGAGGTGGATGCATTTTAAAACAGGAAAATTACCATTTTGCGGACAGGGGCTGAGTTATTATTCCAGTCAATGAAACCAGAAACTCCGTTACGAGATTTAAACTTTAAAAACACTGTGGTCTGTCAATATCATGCACCAGTCCCTGTGCCATCTCCTGCCTGTGCAGCCAAGCTCTCTGCTTTCATTTCCAGCAAAGGTCCCGATTCACAATGGGTAGTTTTTCCAATTCAAACTCTGGAATCAGTAAACCATGCGCGTAGCAAAAGCCACGGTCCACATTGCAATCATAACAAGTCAAGTCTTGCTTCCATCAAAGCCAAAATTGTCATCTCACTAGAAAAAGTAGACTTTTACCAGAACTGGCGCACCATTAACCAATTGCTTAAAAGTCCCAAAATATTCCATAGGACAAAAAAAAAAAAATCTTCAGAAATGGCATTTCCGATCATTACAGAGATTTGTTTTGTTATGGTACAGCATAGCACTCAACCCAAGTCCACTGTAAGTAAAGTAAACTATGAGCAGGCACAATCCATCAAGGAGGCGGGAATCATGCACTAAAAACTGAACCCGATAAAGAATTTCAGTCTAGAAAGTGACACAGAAAACGAAATTCCTAAGCAAGAAGTGATCTTTTTCTGAATCCTAATTAAACAGTCATTTTAGCTAATCGCGAATCAATTAATGAGAAAGAAATGAGAACCCCAGGTGAGAAAAGAAGTCAAGAATACCCGCCCACAAACTAAAAACAAAGAAGGACAGCAGAAGAAGAGGCCATGGAGCCATATAGATCAAGATCAAGAAGCCAAAATGCAGATCAAGAAGCCAAAATGCAGAGCCCAATTCCTCTTGTACTTAACAAAGTAGCTCTCTGGTGGCTCTTGATAATGATTCTCAAGCTCACCCTCATCGCCAACCACCTCATCATGGTCATACTCGCGATAAGTAACATTGGTAGCAGCCATTCTCATCTTAAACTCCCTCAGCTTCTCAGTGGCCAGCCCAAGAGTGAGCTTGTGGCACCTCCCCTAGTACTTGAACCCATTGATGCATCAGAGGGTCTGAGCCACAGAGAGGTAGAAGCTGAGGTGGGCTAAGGAGAGGAGAACAATGAGAGCCCAGCAATGGCGGCACCAAACCAAAGGCGACCAGGCTGGGCCTGAGCCACGACGACGAGAGAGAGGAAAATGAAGAAGAGAGGGAAGAGCTTTTGGAGCTCTTTCTTTTGGAGATCTATGGTGACTCTCTTCTTTTCCAGTGTCTTCTCAAATTGAAGCTGTATTATGGTGTTGAGGGCCTAGAGAGCTGTTTCTTTTTGGATCGTTTGCTGCGGATGATGATGGTTGCTGATCTGTTGGTGGGTTTCACAGTCCCCCATCACTAGCTAGCTTAGTGTAGCGGTGATATACTTCATAATTATGATCAGTCCAACCAGAGAGAGAGAGAGCCATTAGCCTTTATTATGGAGTGATCTAGTCTACAAAGGACGAGAAGATCAAGTGAACATCTCTTTATTCTGGCACATGCCCATGAATTTGGGCTTCTGCTTCTTCTTGTTTAGCTGTAATGTCCTCTAAACTCCATTTAAGCCCCCCACCCCCCCCTTCCCCACGAGCTATAGGATCCGGTTGCTACTGTGGCTCATTGGATATGGGTACTGTAACAAGTAGAAGTATAATTATATTGTTTAAATAAAATTAAATATAAGTTGATATATAAAAATATAATATTTGTATTTTTAAAATTATTATATTATAAATATTTATATAATTATTTAATAATAATATATAAATATAGCGCGTAATTATCGTCACACGAGCCATCAACGCTGCCACAAAAATTATTGGAATTGCCTACAAAAGCTGACGAAGCCACCATTGGCCATCATCAAGGTCGTCGGTCTTCGTTGTCAAAGCACCGCCACACAATACACGCACTGACTTGAGTTGTCGCTTATTGTGTCAGAAGTCATCTCCCCCAAACCCCCCCCCCTCCAATCGTCGGACATTGGTAAAGTTTGTTGTCAATCTCCATGTACCTTAAGAAGGCTTGAAAAGCCGTAAATCTAAAAAACACTAAAAGTTCTGCCGCTGTCTTTCATCGACGATCATGCTCTCTCCAACCACCTCCGAAGCACGAAATCCTTATTTTTCAACTTATCAAATGTCGATCTACATTCTCATACCAATGACAAGTCAAAAATCTCATTGAAAAACAGTTAACATCGTCGCTAACCTCTCCTCTTGCCATTTCTCTGAATGTCAAACTTTGCTCCTCCATCGTTCGTTTAATTTACCAACTCTACTTTAGGAGACACCACTCAGCCTGTTGCCTCGTTGATGTGGTTGTGAACTGATAAGCAAACTTTTAAAGGTGGAGATTAAAAAAAAAAACAAAAAATTAAAGAATGGGCAAATCATTAAAAGAAAAATTGAATATTTGAAAAATCATAAATTTTAATATTAATAATACAATTTAAGTTTTAATTTTTATTTAAATATTTAAATAATATAAATAAATAAAATATTATTTAATTATAACTAGTAAGTATAATAAAACATATAAATATAAAATTTATAATAAATATAAAAAATTATTCATCAAGAAATATAAAAAATATATAAATATTTTAATAATATCATTTCAAGATACGGATAAAATTAAAAAAATAAAATTTTAAATTTTATAACGTTAGTTTAAATTTTTGTAAAAACTTTAAAAATTATTTCAATTTATATAAATTGAATTTTTCCTATAAAAATTCAAGTGAAAATTGGTGAAAAGTAGTTTAATGATCAAATAAAAGTTAAAGAAATCTTGCAAACACTGTAATATGAATATAGCATAGTTAAATAAGCATATGATTGATCTCAAATGTAGTGAATAGTATATAAATGAGAAGTGTAATGAAAAACTAATAAAGCAAACACTTTAAAATCAAACTTTTACCAAAGACAATTAGAGTAGTCAATTAAAATAAAAGTAAGGTTCCTTTTATGGTAAAAAATGATGACATAATTATAATTACTATAATAATTAAGGTTTAGGAAGTCGTTACAACAATTATAAAGATAATTAATACAAAGACTAAAAGAAATCAAACTAAATGTATATAAGTCAAGATCAAGTCAAGAAAGAGGTCATGAAAAAGAAGGTATAATAAATTCAATGTTAAGTATTACTTATATCACAAGAATAATCATTATGTTACCGAGTTCAAATTTAAAGAAAATAATTAAATAGATCATTGTGTAGAAAAATGAGGTGTAAATGATGGGAATTAAGTCTTCATTATGGTTATTGTAACCATTGAAACACCAAATTATGAGAAATGATTCCTTGATATTGACATGTTAATCTCATATGCGAAAAGAAAAAGATTTGTTAATCTTAATGAGTCAATATGCTCTATACCAAAGTTTGCTAATGTTAAAAGTGTTTCAGTGATGAAAAATAAGTGAATTCTTATTGAGTTAAAGAACAAGTATCATAATTTACATTTTAGATGTATTTTATGTATTAAATATAAAGAGTAACTTACTTAATTTAGGAAAATTACTTAAAAAGATATATAATATAAAATTACATGACAATTATCTCTTAATTTTTTATAAGAGAGGTACATTCATTTTTAAATTTATTTTAACAAAGAACTAAATATTTTGAGTCAATATTGTCATGGATATTTATAATTATTTTGGTGTTATTGTAAAAAATGAGTTTTAATTAAGACATCTTTATTTTAAAAAAAATTAAGACTTATGTTGAAAAATAGAGTAGTTACTATATTAAAATTATGTGAACTAATAAAAGTAGTAAGTATATTTCTAATGAGTTCAATAAATATTGTAAAACATAGGAAATAAAACATAAAGTGACAATTCTCTACACTCCAAAACATAATGAATTTAATGAAAAAAAGAACATATTAGTCATGATATGACAAGAAACTTCTTAAAGGCTAAAGTAGTACTTAATCCCTTTTTGGTAAAAGTTGTTTTGTATTTTGTTTACTTATTGAATAGATATTCAATAACAAATATTTAGAATGTCATTCTTGAAAAAGTATAAAACAGTTTCTAGTTTAGTGTGAGATACCTTAAGATTTTTGGTTTTATTGTTTATACTTACATTTTAATAAAGATAAGGAAAAAATTAAATGATCATAAAGTGAAAACAATCTGACTTGACTATATAAAAAAAAAAGATACAAATTGTTCAATCTTATAACAAATAAGGTGATTATGAGTTAAGATATGATCTTTGTAAAAAATTAAGCTTATAATTTAAATGTTAAAAAGAAAAATAAATCTCAAAGTTGTATAATTGCTATTTTTGGAGAAAAAAAAACTCAAGTTGCAATCCTTAATATAAATAGGGAAGTTTCACCAATTGTTACACAAAATCTTACAATACAATTTTTTTTAAGAGAATGGAAGATTAAAGAGAAATCACCAATAACCAGTTTAATTCCAAAATTATCATATAATCCTTGGTAATTTTATTGATGATAATGATGGAGATTTAGTATATTTAGCTATATTTATATATTGTGAATTAATTCATTTAATAAGGTAATTTTAAGATACAAAATAAATTAATTTCATGAATGAAAAAATCAAAGTAATTGAGAAAAATAATACATGAAAATTTACTAATATTTTACAAAGTCAAAAAATTATTAATATAAAAAAAAGTTTTTAAGACTAAAAAAAACTTCAATGAAGAAGTAAAGAGATATAAAACAAAATTGATAGCAAAAGAATTTGAAAAATGCCTTGACTATAATTATCACGAGATATTTTCTCTTGTTACTCAAATGAAGACTATCAAATTTATAATTACTTTAACTATATAAAATCATTAAAATGTTTATCAAATGGATATGAAATTAACTTTTTTTAATGGTCATCATAAAAAGGAAGTTTTTATCAAACACCATGTTTTGTAAAAAAAAAAAGAAAGTGAGAAGAAGATATATAAGTTGAAAACATCATTACTTAAACAAGCACCTAAAATATAAAAGAAACATATTAATTGTTTTTTTCACAAGAAAAAATTTTAAAAATATCTTTCTAGATATACTTTATATATGAAAATCAGTTATTCTATTGATATCTTATTATTATGTTTATAAATTGATGACTTGATTTTTATAGTCAACAATTTCCTAATGATTAAACATTATTTTATGGTGCATGAATTTAAAATGAGAGATTTAAGTCATTAAAGTAATTTAAGGAGATGATGAAATCTTGATCTATTAAAAGAGTATGCTACTAAACTTTTAAAAAAGTTTCAAATACAATATTGCAATCTTATGAAAACTCTAATAAAAATTGATATTATATTGTTTAAGTAAAACAATAAAGAACCTATTAATTATACACATTTGAAGAAAATTATTACGAATTTAAAATATTTGATAAAGTCTAAATATCTTATGAAATTAGTTTAATCAATAGGTTTATAGAGTATTCGTCAATCTCATTTACAAATTATTAAGAGCATTATATAATACATAAAAAGAACTTATGATTTTAATTTATTTTATTGATAATCTAAAAATTATATTTTATAAATTATTTTGACAATAATTAGAATAGTGATATATATGATCATATAATTATTTATAAGAATTGCATCAATTTTGTAATTAATTCTTATTTATAGTCATTTAAAATAAATTAAAGACAATTTAAATTAAAAATTTATTTGAATTCTAATAAGAATTAATATAATTTTATTATTTAATTAAAATTAAATATATTATTATTATTATTATTATTATTATATATATTAATTATTATTTAGGTTATAATTAATTTATAAAAATTATAAATATTATAGGACTTATTACGCTCTAAAATTGCCCCAAGCTACAGTGAGGCGAGGTTCCATTTTCAAGTGGGGGTAATGTCATGTCAGGATTTTATTTTTTTTTTGTTCTTCGTCTTTCTAGGTCACGTCAAACCGTAATGCGAATAAGAAAACTTTCAATTGTGATACAGCTTCTTTCCACCTAATTTCATTTGTCTTTGGCATTATAATATTACCACGAAGACAAGGCCTCGTGGAAAAGAAATTGTACGCGACGTAGCCACAGTAAGATACTCTAATTGCGATGAAGAATTACTGATCATCTTTCGGTTGAGCTGAGAATGCAGAGTGGCAATAATTATGACGGCTGCACCTTGACCATCGAGTTGTGATGAGCTGAAAGACCAACTTGCACAAAGAAAGTGTAGGAGTTGGAAAATGCTTGAACAGCAGCTTCAAAAAGTGGCCTGCCCGCATGATACGTTTTTTTTTTTTAATTTTTAATTGTTGTTTTTTTAATGTGGAAGACAACATTAATCAAATTATGGATCTGAATACAGGGCGCTGACCATAACCCATAACGAAAAAAGTAGGTTATTGGTAAAATTGTATTTGACAAAAGCTACAGAAGGCCATTCTAAGTCCATTTTACTTTCCATTTTTGTGCAACTAGTGAGGCACAGAGAAAACATACATTCATTGGGTGGTGAAAATTTTCCAATTCGGATATGCACAAGAATGTTGCATGACATGGATGGCACGATTGCCAAAGGCTTTTCTTTCTTTCTTGCCAATCATCATAATCTTGCTTGCCCGCGGGTGATATGATAAATCACCGCTTTATCAAAAGGCCGCTGACAAGATTAATTCTGCTTATTGCATTTTTTGTTTTTCGCAATAGTTAATGATGAAAGATGGTGACATTTCTTTTACCTGCTCCATTAAGCAGCCACCAAGAGTACATCATCATCATCATCAAGAGAAAAAGGAAATTTCCAATCATAACCAAAGAAACTTCAACTCTCCCTATCACATAAAATGATGCTAGCCAGCCCACAATGATTGATGCTTTGATACAAATATAGCCAGACATTTCGCTTGAACTGTCAAAAGCTAAGAGGAAGCTGTGTATTATTATTACAAATTACACGTCAACTGCTTTATTCTGACCCATGGCTCCTTCTATCTTTTGACGCATTTTTTCAACAAATGCAAATATCCAGTATACATAGATGACCATTACCCACGAGAACCCTTTTAATCGGTGAAAAAAAGAAAAATAAATAAAGTCTTCAAGAATCCACCAAACATTTCAACAAAACTAAGAAACTATGCGCAATGAACATGACTCAAAATCCCATATAGCACGACACACCATATTTATCCCTTTTTTATAAGTAGTAAGCACCAGTTTACTTGTGAGTCTAATCACTCCATAATTACCCCTGAAGAAGGATCGTTACCAGCAATTCTATAACCATCTTCGTCTTCCTTTTCTCCCTCGTCGTCTTGATTCTGACCGACATTTTCACTTTCTCCATCTTCCGTTGTTGCTCGCTCCACCCTTTCTCGCTCTCCCGGGCGGTCAATCATATGCATTAGGAGTTCTTCAGGCTTCAATTCGTAACCAATGTTAACTGAATTGTCCACTCTCCTACTTTTTTCTTTATATAGAGCATCGAGCAGGTGAAAATAAGGACAAGTCTTCGAATCCTCGGCCCTTCTCTTGTTGTTTTCTTTTACCCTCTTGAAGTACTTGTTCATGTTCTCCCATTTCTCTTTGCACCTCTTGGCACTCCTGTCAAAACCAAGCCTTTTCATTCCTGCCGATATCTCCTCCCACAGGGGCCCTTTAGGCTCATTTTCCTGATATTGAATATCAAGATTACTCCTCAACCTGATAAGGGCTTCAATTTCTTCTTTAGGCCATCTAGACGAGCTCAAATGAATGAAATTATCCATACTAGTAGTATTTTCCGGTGTCTTCACTGGTTTCTCTACCGGAGCTGTTTGGTTCTCAGCCAGTTGCACCAGATTTACCGGATTGCTTGATATTTGCACCGAGCCAGCTTTCTCCGAGAATTTTTGTAGAAAGGAAAGCACAGCTGCATCTTTTGCCGCTGCAATTGACCTTTCTTGAGCCAAAAGCTCACGCTCGTTCTTAATCCTATCCAACTCTTGCATCTTCCATGCTTCCTCTCTTGCCATCCTGTCTTGTTCACATTTCTCAATTGCCTCCAGAAACTTCTTCTGTAAGCTCTCTTGTTTCTCGATCACCTGTTTCATCAACCTCTCAAAAAACTTCGCCAATTTCCTCTTCTTCTTTCTTGTTCCTTCGGATTCTTTGCTGGAAGTAGATGAAGTCGAGGTGGAGGTGGTGTCGACAAAATTCATGGTGGGGCTTTGGAATGACATTGGAATCATGTTGGGAATAGTGTTGATTGGGCTCGCTGCGGTTGCAACCATGGATGTTTGGACTTTATCTGCTGATGCTGATGATGCTAATACATGGTTGTTGTCCAGAGCTTCTAATTGCTCAAAAAAACTATACGACTTGCCATTTGGCTTACCGGACCTCCCTTCTTTGGTTCTTCTATGGTACTTGTACACATTCTCAAATTTCTCTTTGCATTTCTTCGCACTTCGGCTGTATCCAAGCTCGCTTAGTTTCCTGATGGCAAGAATTCCAGCAGAGGGCAATTTCATGGTCTCTACTTCGAATATTCTTTTTTAACTTTCAATTAAACCAATTGAACAATATCCAACATAACAACAAGCAACCACAGTCTAAAGATAAAAAGTAATTAGAGATACACAACACAACACAACCATCCTCACTGAGATCCATTTGAAAAAAACCCACAAAAACTAAACCAAACCAACCTAATAAACAACAGAAAACCGATAAAACAACAAACAAGAATCGGTAATTTCTTGCTGTTTCTCACGTGGGTAACTGATATTTTTGTCATGGAGATAGGAGGATTTCGAGGAAAAGGAATTCATCCTCAATGTTTCAGAGGTAAACCAGACTAGAAATGCAATAAAAAGAAGAACCGACCAATATTTTCCTTCATTTTCTAGCGAATTTTCTGAAGAGAAGAAGAAGAGGAAAAAAAAAAAAAACTGGCAATAGAAAACAAAACCCACCTGGAAACCGCTTCCCAGAGAGGAGCCTTGAGGCTGGAATCTCTGAATGCAGCGTCCATATCAGACCTTATCTTCAACAAAGCCAAAGTCTCTTGCCGTGGCCACCGGTTGCTGATTAAGTTCCGGTCACCCTCTTCAGCTTTCACTTCCTCATCTCCTCCAAATCCCCCGCCAATCTCCTCATTCCTACGGTTTCCGGTTGCGGCGGCCGGATTTTCCGGCGGAGTGGAATTTTCCATCAGCTGGGAGACAAAGTTACAGTTACAGGTGAGAAAATTTTGGGGGTACTGACTGACTTACAACTTACAAAGGTGATTTCTTTTTAGGGTTCGGGTTAAATGTTATTGTTCAATTTTCCCTTTTTCTTTCTTTCTTTTTTTTCCTTTTCTTTTCTTTTTTAATAAGGAAGAAAAAAAAAAAAAAAAACAACACACACAGCTAAAAACAAAAGGTGGGGGAGGGAAAATGGTGTATTGCTAGCTTCTCTTCACACGGTTCTACCTACTACCTATTTCTACTACTACTACTTGCCAGTTAAATATAAAGAGGTGAAATTAGGGTTTAAGGGGATAGAGCTGGTGAGGTGTCATCCATGGGGAGGGGCGTGGGGACTAGCTGAGTTTTTTTGACATATCAAAAACTTTGAACGGCTTTGATTGTCAAATTTTGGGGATCTTTTGGTTTGGTTGGTTTGTGTTAACAATCCAAGTCAATTTTCGTTGACTGATGCGGTAAATTTGGAAAAAACAAAAAAAAAAAGATTATATATATAATTAAAAGAAAGAAAGGAAGAAGAAGAATAAAAAAAAAAAAAAAGAGGAATGGGGGGGTTGAATTGCAGATAGAGACGTTGGATGGCAAGCTGGCTTTTTGTCTTTGCTTCCTAAATTTGGTTAAATGTTAGGTCCACATTTGCCTCATCGGGAGTCTGCTTTTCACGCTTGAATTTTGGCCTCATTTCTTAAATGACTTAGATACCCCTCTCGCCTCTTGGATTGCTCCTGTACGCAACTTTTCAACATACGAGGGGATTGAAATTACCGGATTTTTTTAAAAAATAATATATATATATATATATATATATATTTATTTATTTATTTATTTTTGAAGTTTCTTTCAATTGAGATTGAATTTCCCTTTATAAAAAGGCCGGGGATTCTACCACAAGATTTAAGAATTTCATTAAAAGAAAAAATTACTAAGAAACAATAAATTTTAACTTTCCATGCAAATTTCATACACATGAGTAAAGTGTGGCATTATAGTTAACAAAAATTTTGACAGAAAGTTCAGAATTGCTCCATCTTTTAAAGAAAAAGACAATACTTCACCAAAAGTCCAAAAAGGGTAGACACATATATCTATCTATGTATAATATAATATAAGAGAAAATTGTTGTTTTGTCCTTGTTGATTTTGAAGGTTAGTTTTAGTAGGTGACAAAATCTTCAAATTTAAAAAGACTTATTTGAAAAAAAAAATTATTAAGGGAATAAAAGAATTTAGATCAAATTTAAATTTCTTATATGGTTCCTATCTAAGAGAAAGACTTCTTTTTTTAATAAAAAATACTATTATGAAATTGTAAATATCTTCAATATATTAATAAAAATATTTTCAGTATATTTCAAATATATAATACTCCTCATCCCCCACAACACCAAAAAAGAAAAAAAAATAAAAATAGAACACAATATTTTCAGCCCTATTCCCTTGTATCCCATCCCAGTTTTCTCTTGCTAGTTAATAATGTTTTTTAGAATAATTATCAAGCCAAACCATCAAACAAATTACCTATTTTGTAAATTTTATATAAAATTTCTATATATATATATATATATATATATACACTTATATATTCATCAAAATAGCATGTAAGATCAGAAGCATAAAAAATTTATAATTTTTTCCACTACTGCTACACAAGTTGTGTGTTTCTCAATTTTACTAGCTGATTGTTGGCCTGCATTGGTATATGCTTTTATTATTATTTCTATATGTGTGTATATTACTTATATTCGCTCATTTTGTAGACCAAGCATTAGGGGTGGTGCCCCTAATCTTTTAACTGTATTTCCTATATTTGCAGATCCTCAACCATGAGAATAGTTGGCAGCCAATTCTTTTGACATTTATTATATCAACTGCTGCTTTGAACCAAAAAAAAAAAAAAAAAAAGAAAAAAAAAAGAAACAATCTACTGGAGGGTCACTCTCTTTTGTCCATCCTGATAAGTTGCAGCAAAAACACAGGTCTAAGGAGGTTTTTCATCTTCTGAAGGTGTGTTATAGGCCATGTCTTTTTTTCTTTTTTCTTTTCTTTTTTTTAAAAAAAATTCCCATATAGAGAGAGCACTATGCTAAATTGCAAGTAGGTTTAATTTTCTACTTCTATGATAGCACTTGATGTAATTTTGATTCATATTATAAAATGATTTCAATCTCTAAATTATCATTTCTTGGTGAAGAGGTATTTCATTATTATCAATTAATTTTTTGTAGTCTTGCCAATGAATTTCACAACTCTATATTTTGTCATTGTACTAAAATTTAGCATTTTTTTAATTAAGATTATAAATTTTTGTTATCTCTCTAATTAATTTTTTTTAAAGTTAAAGCTTTTAATTTCATAATCAAGTTCCTATATTATTGCACAAATTAAAAATCCTACAAGATGCATGCATTTAAGAATTCGTATATAAGTATTGCAACCAGTTAGAAGCACTCCCCACCAATTTTAGAGAGGAAAAATTCTTAAGTGGCAAAACTCTCAAAAATCTCAAATTTACTTTTAAATTCATAATAAAATACTAATTTCCCAAAGTTTTAGGCTTAATAGATATTTATCCACTCATTAAATGTGGAGGGTCTCGACTAAGTCTCTATTTCTCCTTAACTTTTCAATCATCAAGAGAAATATCATAATGATGGAACCAAAAAAAAAAAAAAAAAAATCCTTAAAAAAATACTGTTTATTTCTAGTTGAAAAATGAATTTCCACTCTACCCATGACAGACAAGACTCCCATCGCTGCTCATTATTCCTACCGTTATAACTAACGCACACTTCTTCCCCTCAATTCCCAATCTCTCTTTCTCTCATCAAATTCTCAACCCACAACCCCACCGCTGTCCGTACTTGTCTTCGCCCCCCCCCTCTCCCCACAAAAAAAAAAAAAAAAAAGGACAATGGCCAAGACACGAGGAGAAAATCTGGAGTTAATAAAGAAAATTGGTACCAACAACAATCAAGACAAAAAGATAAAAAGCTTATTTGCAAAAACTTCATCTTTTCTTGCAAACATACCTAGTTTTCCCCTCGTCCATTAAATTTTATGGTTTCAAATTTATTGCTTTTGCATCAACAGGGTCTTCGCTGTTTAACGTCAGGTCGTGCTCATATTGGTGTTGGTGTTAAGAGAACCGAGAGAGCTAGATGGCAGCCCTTTTCTGGAAGCAATGGAAAGAAAGTTTGCAGAGGAGGAAACAGAAAACAAAGCTTCAGAATTTCGCTCATTGTGGGTGCAAATAGCATGTATCTGTTGGATATTTTTCCTGTTATACATTGAGCTGCTGCCAATTGCAAAACAATGTCAATCTTCGATTGCTTTTCAACCCGATAACTTCGCAGCTAGGATTGGCTTTTTTAGACTTGGCTGCCAGGTCTCGTCCCATTTGCTTCCACCTGCAGCACACGTTACTTCAGATTGAGAGTGTGAATTACGTTTCCATCGATGTTCAAACGAATCGAATGGAGAATGTTTTTTACCACTCGAGATGGTAGGTTAATAATAATTGGATATATATATATATATATATATATTATTAATTTATATTTAATTTTTTTATTATCGTTGATTTTTAAATTAATAAAATTAAAGTATATATATTAAATTAAAAATTTATTAATACTATTATAATTAAATGTACACTTGTTCTGATTTAATAATATATCAATGATAAATTATTAGTTAAATAAGAATTTCAATAATTAATATATTTATCGATATTTATTTTATCAAAAAAAAAATTGAATTAAAATATTTACTGTTTAACAAAAATAACGTATCGTCAAGATTGTATGACGTGACATGGTGACATGAACTGCTTAATGATAAGAACGAAAAAGAAAATTGCTAATTGAACACTGCCTGCTACATCACCTTTAGTTGGAGCTATTCAGTCATATATCCATACTAAAGCCCATTTTCTTTAGTAAATTATTAACAATTAAACAAAAGCATCATAATTTCAATAATCAAAATGAAAAAATAAATAAATTTCCAACTAATAAAGATCTTGTTGGTTATGCGGTTAGATGTTTATTGTGTTTTGATGTTGCTTTTTTTTAGCATATTTTGTTATGTTTACTATCAATTTGGGATTTTATTTTTGTTTTAGTTCATGATAATGATTAGATGAGAAGGTATGTAATGAATGTGATTTTATAATCAAATAGAAAAAGAGACATCTCAAGGTCCAAAAAAAAAAAAAGAGAAATATAATATAGAGAGTGAAATATGAGAAAGAAAGAAAAAAATATATAATAAAAATGAAAAGATAACATTAAAAGGGAAACGTGAAGTAAAATGGGAATGATAAAGTAAAAAAAGAAAAACAAGATATATATACATACATATATATATATATATATATATATATATAAGAAAGAAATATAAGGTAAAAATAATGGTAGACAAGGGATTGGGTCAACTTATGAGATATGAATTGATTTTAGGATTCTTCGTCAGGGGTCAGGTAATTAGTTAGAGTTTTAATTTTTTTTTATCAAAATTATTAAAATTTTGTTTAATTATTAGTCGATAAATAAAAAAAATGATTTTGAGTTCGAGATATATGACCAAGAGGCCCAATTATTATTTTATTCATATCATTAAACATGTTACATCATTATGATTAACATAATTCATTATGTAAATTTAACAGTGCACTATTTTCATTAAAAAAAAAAATTACAAGGCATTGCTTATGAAGGTGGGTCTAGTTTTTTTTTTTTGTAAATCGTAAAGTTAAAATTAATTTTTTTATATTAACCCTCTTGTTTTTTTCACATAATTTTTATTAACTTTGACAAAATGGGAGACCATGGTTGCCCATAAGCACTGTATAAACCTATCGTATGCGGATTCGAAATGAGTTGACTGGAAATGTAAGATTCATCTACAGCTGCGGACCTTTTGGTAATTTTCGCAGGAGCAGGCGGGTCCCACGTGAAATACAAATTATAGGGAAAAAAAGAGTTTGCTTTGGCATACGAGGTTCTACGTCAAGTGTCCGGGGACAACTTTGGTGGATTCAATATTTAATTAATTAATTAATTATTTATATGAAAAATAGAAAATAATAATAATAATAATTTAATATACTTGACTGAGAACCATTAAGTATTATTTTACAGAAAATAAAATATTGGGGGCAAACTCTTCGTTATTAGTTATTCTCATTATATTAGTAAAACAAATGGCATGCTCAAAGATCATTCGATAATTGAATTTTATCATAAGATTGGAGTGTAGAATCTGTTTACGTAACCTAAATCATTGACGTCTTTTCATTATTAGCCAGCCAGCCAGCCAGCCAGCCAGCCAGCCAGCCAGGACGGGCAACTGTTTTGGAAAAGTTAACGCAAAAGTACAAAAACTTCAACCCAGTTAGGGCGGTAAAATTGTGGTCTTGAGAGCATCCCCAAAGCAAAAGTAAAAGGCGAATGAGACGTGGTAATGTTTGGTGACCACCCAATCAAATAAAAAATAATAATTATTTTTATAGACGTTTTGTTTTGTTGTCTACCTTCGTACCAAAAATATCTTGAATTGAATGTCGGTTGGAAATTTCGTGGTGCCAAAGTCATTCTTGTAAATTGGAAGTCAGCGGTTAATATGAATTATTAACATCACAAACAAACAAACAAACAAACAAACAAATCGTGTTATGTGCTTTGTGATTGCAACTCCTGAATTTTAAGCTACTTTGGCATTTCAATAGCTTGGACATTTTAAAAGTGCGAGAAAAAAAAGCTTATTTTAAATTTTTAGGAGAATCTTCAATTCTATTCTTAGACGGCACCAAATAAAAAAATAAAAATAAAAAAAAAGTATGAACCTAATCCCCTCTAGTGATATATAGTTATTTGAACTATTAATTTCAAGAATAAAATTTAATTCTTAATTTTTATAAGTTAAAAAAATAATTAATAACTTTAAATTTTTATTTTCAAAATTTTGAATTTTAATATTATGAAGGAGGGATGAGAAGCACTATCCACCTATTAATGAAAAAGAAAGGAGAAAAAAAAAATCAATTAATATTTTTTGTTTTTTTTTTGGTATCTCTTAGAACTTGTTTCCAGCTCTTGCTTCCTATGGGCTTGCCCACTGGGAGAACAATAAAGCCCACCCACCCAAATTGAAGCTTTATTTTGGGGTCACCCAAAATACCAAAATAAAAGAGCCACAGAAAAAAAGACAAAACAGGGAAAAGAAAATAAAAGGCGTAGTAGCGTAGGCAGACAGGAGAACCAGAATCAAGAGAGGGAGAGAGATGGGAGTGACAAAGGAGCAAGTTGAGTCTACTCTGAAGTCAAAACTGAACCCGTTACATCTTGTAAGCCTCCTTTTTATTTTGATGTTGTATTTCATTCACTTCCTCGATGTTCATGTCCTTGTTTTTTTTTTTTTTTTTTGTCTTTTGTTTTTTTGTTGGGTGTAGTAGCATCTTTCTGGTATTGTAAGTTGTAATAGAGGCCAACACTGTTGGCGTTGAAGTGGCGAAATGAAGTAGGACACCCAAAGTATTAATAACCCTCTTGTCTAAACTGAATTATGGTTAAGTTAATGCCAATTTTTGTTAGATTCTGCCCACTCTGCATTACCAGGTGTCTATGTTGTTGGAACGGTAGGCGGTTTTGGTACTACCTAAGATTTTGATATTGTTGTCAGCATGGAGTTGGTCTCAATTCTGAAAATTTCCTCCTAGTCATTTGGTTTGTCTACTGTTCCATCCAAAACAGGGAAAACATTCTTGCAAGTTGAAGTTAAAAATTTTGTCCACCTTGCATCGGCTCTCTTTCATCCACTCAAAAGTAAAATTATTTACCATGCTATTGGTTTTTGGTGCACTAAGGATTTAGATAAGATTATGTGGAAATATCTGTTTATGGGTCCATTTATATGCATTAGATCACAGATGGGACCATGAGAAAGGAATTGTACATTGGAAGAAAGTTGCCAGATGTTATTGGAAAACTCCAAAAGGAGAACAGTATGGCAAATATCGCTTAGAGGCACACTGTGTCAGAATCACTCCCCCCTCCCTTTTCCTTGTTTGCTGGCTTTTTTATTATTGAATTAGTGTACTTTGTTTTGTGCTTAGAAAAGAGATGCAAACAAATAGTGATTATAAATTGGCTGGTTGGATAATTTGGTGATATCCAGAGAAGCATGGAGTGTTTTTTTTTTTTTTTTTTGGGCTAGGGTGCTTTCCTTTATATTTTGCCTTGACAAGGAGGTTCTCTTCTCTTGAAATTATGTAGCTTGTGTGCGTGTTCTTTGGCCATTGCTGGGTTTGTCTTAGGCAGCTATAGCAGTTCAAATTTGCTTTGTGGGGAACTTTGGGAGTTGCATAGAGAATCTTCTTTCTGTCTTGTATTTTCTTCATTGTCCTAACCTGACTTTGTCTAGTATAGGATTTATCAACTGTCTGAGGATGCTTTTTACAAATCCAGGGCAGCACATTATTGTGTTGTAGCAAAGTGGGATGAGGTCAATGATTAGCCTCCACAAGACATTTTCCCTACACACAGTCCTGGGGAGTGGCGAGGGAGAGAGAGACAGAGAGCAGGGGAGGGGTAGCATATTAGTGAGGGTGGGAAGGAGATGTAGCATATTTGGAGGGATTGACGGAGAGGTAGCACATAGAGATGGAGGGAGGAAGGGAGAAGTAGCACTTAAGAAAGAGTTTCTTGTAAAGTAGAGGAATGGAATTATAAATATGCTAGTATCACCATTTAGTTTCTATCATTTTGCCAATTATCAGAGATGCTTGACACAATTCTTGCTAAGTATAAGAATATTTAAATTTTTTCTATTCGACTTTGAGGGATTCTGTTCCTGTTCCTTTGTAATTTGAATTAAATTTTCTAAATAAAAACACTAAGATCAATTCACTTAAAATTTATAGCATGTCTGTTATTGGAGAACTAGAAGTAAAGAAGAGAACTACCTGCAACATATACCTTCCTCCATATAACAAAACCCCTGAAGAAAAGGAAGTGAGGCCAATTATGGAAAAATGAAATCAGAATGGCACTTCTATGAAAAAGAATACTCGTGCTGCTGGAAAACATGGATGCAAGATCACAGTGGTGGGGGTCTGATTTTTCCTTTTAATGTTGAATTATTTGGTAGACATCATAAGCAAATTGGGACATGAGGGAAAGGGATGTGAATAGCATGTCCTTAATGGGGAACTTTACGTTCAAGTTAACTAATTAAAATTCTCATATGGTGCATGTGAAACTTCAGTGATAAATTTGGGGTATTGTCCAAGTAACAAAGGCCATTAAGTGAAAAAGCTTTGTTAGCTGCATTGTGTGGATACAGAAAACACCAATCCTTTCTCTGCATTGTTATTTCCCTATATGATTATCGTCCATACAAAGGCCTGCAATTGAACACATGCATATGCTTCATCCATGCCTACTATGTCTATGTATGTACTGCTTGCACATGATATAAGTGATGCCGGTCTTATATGTTCTCTACGGGAACTAATTCTGCTTTTGTTTTCTCAGGAAGTCGTTGATACATCTGGAGGGTTAGTTTGTTCTTGTCAGCTAATTCGTTCAGAATTGGAAATTTGCGTATGATTCATTCTTGTTGTCCATATTATTATTTCAATGATAACTTCATTGTTTGTCAGGTGTGGTGCTAGTTTTGCGATCGAAATTGTTACAGAACAGTTTGAAGGGAAGAGGTTGCTGGAAAGGCATCGAGTGGTCAATGCTGCTTTGGAAGAGGAGATGAAACAAATTCATGCTCTCTCAATCAAGAAAGCTGTTACACCAGAGCAATGGAAACAGCAGCAGGAGTCGGTGAATTCTTCACCTGCCTCTTAAAACCTGCTTTCAAACCCATGTATTCTGGTACCCGTGCATTAACACGGAGGAGAAGATGTTGCAAATGTTCAAATTAGGAAATAATGTCTCACCACACCATATAAAAGGTGCTTTGGAAGGTTCACTTCCTTTTCTCTTTTGAAAATGTACCAGCTTTTGGATTAACTTCAAATCTTAAGCCCAAATGGCATACAAAAGTGCCTTTACCTCGGTCTATTAAGATTTCTTTGTGAATGTTTCGGATGATGATTTTAAATTCTTCATCATCTTGATATCAATTTATTGAAAATTTTTGTTGAGGACTTCAAAATTCAACGAAGAATTAGGACATGGATTGGAAGAATTTCGGTGCAATCTCGCAGGATCACTGTAAATGATCTCAAACAGATGCCTTGCTTGCTTGAACAAAGGCTGTTGTCATGTATAAATGGCTTTGGTGTTAATAAAGGCAGTAATTTTAATTCAGATGTGACCCAGAAGCGCGCTTGGGGAGCAGAATTCTACTTAAAGCAAATTGATAGTCTAAATTTTACTTCAGATCTCCTTTCAGGTTTGATTTTAATTTTAATTTTTTTTAAAAAAAGACCAACAAGAACCTGTGGACATGTTTCACGCCTTCACAATGCATCTCAGGATCTCTGTTTGCCCTGGTGTGTGTTGGGTTGCTCTCCACCACAAGCTGATTGGTCTTCAAAAGAAAAAATCCCATATGGTACACCTAGCAGCTACAAGGAGAAATAAAAGACAAAATAACAAAAAGGGTCCAACCACCAGGAGTTAAAAAAAGCAATGCAGAGTCCATTGATTAATGGACAGGATCAAGCAGAGGCGAGCTTTCTGGACATGACCCTTTCTTCTTGAAACGAAGGAGAAGCAAGAATTGTCATAACTTTGTGGTCGGATTCATGGCCACCAAATTTGTACAGCCAGCTTGTCAAGCTGCTGTTCCTCCACTGCCCAGGATCAGAAAGATGACTGCAACTCACTTGTCAGTCCCAGCCATTCATCCATGGATCAAGAACACGAGATTTGGGGATTGTTTTAGGCCCACTCGCACCACCAAATTTGCAGAACAAAGCTCTGGTTTATTTGGGGATAGCAACAAGAAGGTAAAAGAAAACAGGTCGCCTGAACAGATTAAGTTGGACCTTTACCAGGCAGTAGAAGGTATGTAACCTTGTACTCTCAGTCACTCATTTCCGTTCCCAGGGCGTTACTCTGCTTAACTACATTTTCTTGTCGAGCAATTTCAAATGATTACTGAAACGAGTGGCTCTCGAATGAATGTGACGCTATACAAGGAATAAATAGGGGGATTTTTGGGGTGCCATCTGCAAAGAAATCTGAGATTGAAGGCTTGGTGGATCTTTTAGAGTCTCAGAATCCGACTCCAGATCCTACTTTAAATCTGGAGAAGGTAGATGCGTCTGGTTCTATCTGATATTAGAGTATTATGTGTTGAAAATTTAGTTGGTCACAGTTTTCTTTCTATAACTGGAAGGTGGATGGTACTTGGAAACTTGTATACACTACAATCACTATCTTGGGTTCAAAGAGAACAAACTTGGGATTGAGAGATTTTATCACATTGGGGGATCTTTTTCAGCAAATTGATGTTGCCAAGGTACGAATATATATATATATATATATTTAAGCTTGTCAGTTCCACGCTTTTTGCTGTTTATCTGTATAGCTACACTGCATAATCTTAATGGGCCAGAGTAAGTACTTACTTTGTTGTAAACCCCTTGATTATTTTATCTTTTTGGGTCCAGTCGAAGTGCAGGAGTGCAATTTAATTATCAGTGAAATCTGGGGTTTGACCCAGATTTAATCCAAAGTTTTAAATTTAGTGTTCACTAAACTACACCTAGTGGTTAACCACATGCTTATACATACAGAAGAAACAATTTCGTTGGTTTTTTATGTGTAGAAATGCTTTATTTATGGTGGACTACGTGCGCATAATGTCATTCAGTTTGTGCTGAATACTGTAAGGTACGAATTTTTGCGTGCCTTTTACTGATTTCTGATGTTTGATCAAAAAAAATGGAGGGAAAAGCAGTTAATGTGATCAAGTTCAGCGTCAGAGGATTGAAGTTGAATGGACAGCTGACAATAGAGGCCTCCTTCAAGATTGCATCTAATTCAGTTAATTCTTCACCCCTTTCTGGTCTCTTTTTTCTAACTCTTTTCTGAATCAATGAACTGTCTATTCATTTAAGTTGCAGATTGTTGCTGACCTATACTTTGGTGCAAATTTTACAGAGAGTGAATATACGCTATGACAGTTCGACCATCATTCCTGATCAGGTATGCTAAATCAGGAAACAGTGCTGCTAGCTTATACTCACTGCCAAGAAAATTTTTGTTTGCCCAACCTTTGACTGAATGTATAACTGCTTCGCAAAAAACAATGTAGCTAATGAACATATTCGTGAAAAACTATGATCTTCTGCTAAGCATCTTCAATCCGGAGGGTTGGCTCGAGATCTCGTATCCTTTGTCATTTTCCCTTAACACTGCACTTCTGTGGATTCTCAGCACAACAAAGACTAACCTTGGTGCAGCTATGCTGTGGCGGATAATTGTTGTTGATGCTTAATTTGACCACCATAGATATGTGGACGATAGCTTGAGGATCGGGAGGGATGATGATGGCAATATCTTCATACTAGAAAGATCAGAAGAGACTAAACCATAAGGATTAGTTTGCTGCTTTGAACTTCCTACCAAGTTTAAATTAACTCCACTGCCGAGTTGCATCATTCCAAGATTCCACTGATCCTAAAACATTTCAATGGAAACTTTTGATGCACACTCAGACTGCCTTCGCGGAAGTCGAGTGATTCTTATACCAAGTAGCAAGGTCAGGGCGACCAACTGATGATGTCAATGACATGAAAAGTTTTTGCTGACATCTACCAGCTTAAGAAATTAGTTGCTGTATGATTCTCCATTCCTTGAACATGTGTTGAGGAATCCTGAAATGAGTATAGCAGTATTTTCTTCCTGATTGCGTTACAATGATGCTCAAAACACAATTGCAATAAGTTTTGGAACTTGATTTATTGGGGCCGTGAATTATGAAATTCCACAAAGTGGGAATTTTGGGTCTTCGTAGTTGAAGAAAATTGGTACACCATCTCTTCGGTGTCTAGAAACTCGCATGCCTCTTCTTTCCTCCCGCTAAAAAGAGGACCAAAATCTACACATGAAAGATGAGCAGTGCCCCGTAAAAATGAGATATGCTAATGAATTGCTCAGGCTCTGGTAGAGCTAGGATCCAACTGCAGGTAAGCTTATTTTTATTTTTAAAATATAATATTTATTTTTTCATAATTTTTTTATTTCATCAAGTATAAAAAATATGTGAAAATTTATTGTAATTTATTATTTTTTTATTTTTTATATATTAATTTGTATCAAGAAGCATATATATATATAAGATATAGGATTAATTATATATATATATATATATATAGTATAATATAAAGTAATATACATGTGTAATATATATGTGCTTGATATATAATGTGCATATGTAAATAAATTATTAAATACAAATAAAAAGGTATTAGATAATAATTTTTTTTTGACATGAAATATTTATAAGATTTTATATTTAAAATAATAAAAATTATACTTTTGTTACATATAACTAAGTACACTGTTTGTTTTACATTATATATTAGGTTTTTTTTATCTTATTGTTTTTTTTTAATAATTTCTTAACATATTGTATTTTAACAACTCTACATCGATCTTATTATTGTGCGTAGGATATTCAAGAACTGTCCAGTCTTCCAAAAACCATTTAATTCGAATTACAGAACCCACACCCACTAAAACTGAAGGACAAATATAAAAGCAGCTTTTTTTTTTTTTTTGTTGTGAAAACTCGTTTGATGGGGGATCAAGAATTAAAAAAAAAAAAAAAGAAAAAAACCCAACGCGATGCACCATAATTCTCTAATGTTAAAATTATATATGTAAAAAGCAAAGCATCGTCTTGATTTGCTATTGTTGGGGACTAACAAAATAAACCCTACAGTAAGCACGCACAACACTACGCTGCACTGCTTTTTAAGGTACTGCTTTGTTTTGTGATTTTTGGGTGTTGAATGCTTACTTGTGATATTATTCCTAACTTTTGGGAAGAGCCAATTGCTGATGGTGTCCTGAAGTATTTATTTAGCACACACACAAATATATATAACCTCGAACAACTCTACACCTCTAAATAGTAAAATTATCTACATTGCTATAAACTTGTACCTACTTTCTTTCTCTTTATCTCAAAGCCTCTCACTTTCTCTCTCTTTTGAGTTGGTTGTAACTCTTCAAGGTTTACTTAGTATCTTCTCTTGCAAGATTGTCTAAGTGTCGCGCGGGTTAGCACGTTTAAAGCACGCCCAAAGCTTAACCCTATGACAGGTGGTATCAGAGCAAGGTAATCCTAATCCCTACTTTATTTATCTTTGAATTGTGAGTATGACAGGTGAGGAAGGTGTTGCTGTTGTGGAACAACAGTTTGAGCAATAAGTTCGTGGACGAGAGGAACAAGGTGTCTCAGCCAAGCGCAGCAAATCCAAAGTTCCAGTAAAGGAAACGATGAAATCTCGTGTTGTTGACTTGGAGAGGAGTATCACTAACGTGAGCTCTGCTGTAGGCGATCTTAGTGATCAAGTCGATAACTTGATCTATGAGAACGCTGAGATTACAAGGGCTGCTAAGTCTATAATTGAAAATCTTGGTCGCACTTTTAAGGATCAGATATGCTCTATTAATCAAGAGTTACCCAACTTACGCAAGTTCATGAAAAGAGAGATCCATGATCTTCGTAGAGAGATGAAGTCACGCCACCGAAGTAGCACATACTCAAGTGGTACGACTGCTGCCACCACCAGTGCCCCTGTTGTTCATGGTTTGAAGGTCCCCAAGCCGGCCATGTACAATGGAACCCACAATGCCACGATGGTGGAAAACTTTCTCTTCGGTCTCAAACAATACTTTGAGGCCATGGGGGTTGTTGATGACCTTGCAAAGGTATGCAATGCCCCAATTTTCTTGAGGGATGCAGCTCAACTTTGGTGGAGAAGGAAGCATTCCGAACGTGAGAAAAACTTATGCATTCTTAACACTTGGGAGCAATTCAAGGCTGAATTGCGAAAACACTTTGTGCCTCACAATGCGGATAGCGAAGGTAGATGGAAGTTACGTTGCCTAAGCCAAATAAGTAGTATTTCCGATTATATCAAGGAATTTACTACTATCATTCTTGAAATTGATATGTCTGATAGGGAGCTTCTCTTCCATTTTAAGGACGGCTTGAAGGATTGGGCAAGAGTAGAGTTAGACAGATGTGATGTGCAGACTCTAGATGCTGCCATTGTTGCTGCCGAAATGCTCATCAATTACTCTTCCAAGAATAGAAGGCCGAACTCCAATAGGAGTGAGGGAGAGAATAACGGGCAGAAACAGGATGCAAGCCGCAAAGAGGGTGGAAACCAGAAATCCTCAAGTGACAATCACAAGCATGGCCATACTTCGGGCAAACGTAACACAGGTAATCCTCCAAAGCCGTGTTTCATTTGTGATGGACCTCACTGGGTGAAGGATTGCCCCAAACGTAGGGCAATGAATGCAATGATCGCAAAACTCAACAAGGAGAAATCCAAGGAGGAGTCCCAACTCGACATGGAAGCCATTTAACAATTAGGCAACCTGTCCAAGCTTTTCTCTCCAACAGTTCCTAAGGAGAAGGGACTGTTGTACACAGACGTCGCCATTGAAGGCAAAACTGCATGTGCAATGTTAGACACGAGAGCAACACACAACTTCATGGACGTCCAAGAGGCCAAACGCTTAGGCCTCAAACTTGCAAAGGGGAATGACACTATCAAGGCTGTCAATTCGGAGACAAAACCTGTCCAAGGTGTGGCGCAAGGAGTAGCTGTCCAAATCAGAGATTGGACGGGTAAGTTAGACTTTTCTATTATTCCTATGGATGATTTAAAAGTTGTGCTAGGTCTTGCATTTTTCTGCAAAGCTTCTGCTTTTCCCATTCCTGCTTCAAGTTCTCTTGTGATTCTCGACACGTGCAAGATCCGAGTGATCCCTTTGAAGAGCAAAGGGAAGTCAGAATCATCAATGATTTCTGCTTTGCAATTCAAATGGGGTCTCAAGTCAGGTGACGGTCACGTTGCTACCACAAGGGAACTCGGCAATGGGGAAGACGTAGCAGCACCTACTCCTGCATTGCCACAATCTGTCCAAGGTGTCCTTGCCAAGTTCAAGGACGTGATGCTTCCCGAGTTGCCAAAGAAGCTACCTCCAAGATAAGATGTGGATCACCGCATCAAGCTAGAACCTGGTGCCAAACCTCCTGCCATGGCCCCTGATTGCATGACACCCCCGGAGTTTGTGGAATTGAAGCAAGCTACCTCCAAAGAACCTGTTGTGGTGCTTCCGGACTGCGAAAGACTTTCAAAGTCCACAAGAAGCAACACACAAAAACATATGCGAAAGGAGACTTGGTGATGGTAAAGTTGCTGCCCAACCAACTCAAGTCTCCACGCAATGTGCATAAGGGCTTGGTGAGAAGGTACGAAGGTCCATTTCCTGTTATCAAGCGTGTAGGAAAGGCCACTTACCAAGTCCAACTCCCATCAAAGTGCAAGATCCACAATATCTTCCATGTAAGTCTTCTAAAGCCTTTTCATGGGAATGAATGACAAGGATCCTAGTCGAAGCAAGTTCAAGCGCGCACCAACCGCTGTGGTCACCAAGTTCGACAAGGAAGTGGAATGCATCCTTGCTGATAGAGTGATCCGAACGAGGGGAGCTCCTAACTACACGAGTACTTGGTGAAATGGAAAGATTTGCCGGATGAAGAAGTTAGTTGGAAACAAGAGGACCTGTTTTGGCAGTTTACGGATTTCATCCACCGCTACAAGGATGAAAGCTCGACGAGGACGTCGCGAAAATAAGTGGGGGAGGGTGTCATGGGCTGATTCAAGTATACTGTCAGCCCGCTTGTTGCATGCTAGTCTAATGCTAGCCCAATTGATGCCCCAACCCAAGGCAAGGAGAATTCTAGAAGAATACTTAGGTGTCCCTCTCTAGAATGCTCTATTGTAAATATCTAGATGCTTATCCATAGAATTCTCTAGAATGAATGATTGTAGCCACACATTGAGGAGGGAAAACAACTATAAAAACTCTTATTCCTCCCATTTGTAAATACACCTCTACTTCTCTCAATAGCAAAGTTCTCTACATTGCTATACACTTGTACCTACTTTCCTTCTCTCTATCTCAAAGCCTTTCACTTTCTCTCTCTTTTGAGTTGGTTGTAACTCTTCAAGGCTTACTTAGCATTTTCTCTCGCAAGATTGTCTAAGTGTCGCGCAAGTTAACACATTTAAAGTACGTCCAAAGCCTAACTCTGTATATATATATATATATACACACTGATGGTTAGCTTTTATGATTGGATTTAGGAAAGGCTTTACGCAAGTAAAAGTTCGATCCACTTGCAAACCAACGTACTATTTTGAAGAGTTTGTCCAAAATTAAAGTTTGTTTGTGGAAACAAGGTCATGAATACAAGTAAAAAAAATAATTTAATTTACAAAAAATTTAAATTTTGATCAATTTAAAAATTTAAGATTAACTCTAATTCGATTTATAAGTTTTTAGACTGACTTACTTTCTCTCTGTTTTTTTTTTGAAAGAGTATAAAAAAAGTAAAATAAAAAAGTTTACTATTTTAACCGTGATTTTAATAAACAAAAAGTATATTATCTATTATTTCAATTATAGATCTTATAAATATTTTTTTTAAAAAAATTAAGATAAATTTATTATTTAATTATTTTTATATTTATATGTATACATTTATATATTAAACATGCATATCACTTTAGTTATATATATATATATATATATTATAAATATATTACATTTAATTTTTTGTTTTTAATATTAAATTATTTATTATATGTGATTATCTATTTTTATTTTTTTATATTTATGATATATATTTTTTAAAATCATACATATTATTTATATACATATTTGTATGTCATATAAATATAAATAAATATATTAATATAACTGTTTATCTATATACTTTGATACAAATTAACTGTTTACCTATATTATATTTTTATCTTTTTTTTTTTTTAAAGTAGCATGAGATTGTTGTATATATATATATTGCAATGGAAGGTAAACCAAAGTAATATAACTAATTTGTACAAACTAAATGTTAACTTATTATATAAAAGGATGACTTTGTACAAAAACTTGATAATCTTTTAGCAAAATATATATATTCTGTAAACACCATTTTCAGCTAAAAATGAGCTTTTGCACTCTCAAAGCCAAGCAATAAAGTTCATGTGACATACAATCCCTTATTTTTAACCATGAAATCTGCAAAAAAAAAAAAAAAAAAAAAAAAAAACTTACATTCATGTGGCTGAAAAACAAGGAGATGTGACCTTTAGACTTGCTTTTTATGTTATGAGACATATAAGCTAGATGTTACGACCTTCCTTCATAATTATTTAACCCAATTGAAAGAAGTTTTGCCTCATTTATACTGGATACGCCTGCAAACTTAAAAGAATATATAAATAACCTTTTCATCATAACCCCATAAAAACCCCTCTGATCCCAGTCATTCCAGTGGAACCAATAACAGATGCATCATTATTAAGTTTGAATGTATCTCTTGACAAACGCAAACCATTCCAATCCATGTAGACGAACTAAAGTCTTCCTGAATGAAGTCATACTTGCTAAATATAACATGAAGTTGTTAATCAAAAAGCAACATTGGTGGTTATTTGGTTTTTAACCACCACTACATCCTGATACGAATCAAATCACAAATTTTATTGACTCAAAATATTTTTCCATAAAAAATACATTTGTTTCTTGCCAACCAAATGGACCAAATAATAACAAAGAAGCCCTTAACCAAAGCTCCTTTAACCTACAACAATGACCTAAACCAAACCATGTCTCCCAAACCTATTTCATTAAAGCCTAGAACCACCCAAGAAATGCCCCACCATGCCAAGTATTGGCACTAGACAACATAGTATTGTAATGGAGAAAGAGATGGGTAACAAATTCTTGACTATTGGAGCGAATTGAACATCTGTTATCATAATGAAAGCCTTTACTAAACAATGCTAAATGCTATTTAATAGTAACACAGTTAATTAGTAGTTATCATCTAAAAATTTCCACTTTGGGAGGGGCTAGCCCTTACCAAATACAAGTAGACATTATCATACAAACTTCAAAGATTGTTTTGTAGGTCTTAAAATAACCTTATGATTAAAACTTTGTTATTCTCTCTTTGCTAAATGAACCTATCCTTTTCACCATGGGAAGGACAACACACTTTTATCGTTTTAATAAATTCGCCACGTCAATCTTTCTCCTAATCGAAGTGTCTTTAATGCCATGATATTCTCCACTCTTGATTTCTGTTCATCGATTTACCAAATTTGCTCACCAGGCCATTTTAATTAAATGCTAACATTAATAAGTAAAGGAAACTCTAGCCTAATGGTACATTGCCCACCTATATGTGATGCAAAAAATCCAATTTCCCATCCTCCTTTGCCAGAATGTTGATTTCGGAATTTATGAAGTCTGAGTTCATGTTGTTCTGTTGCATAATAAAGCAAACGCTTTGCCATAATAAAGACATTTGAGAGCACTTCGTAGACCATTCCCTTGGCTATAACTTGACAATCTCCATATCTTGCCTCGAGCATCTTCACCCAATTTGTGTTGTCAAAGTTCTTCACTCTCTACAAGCATTTTTTTAATAACCACAAATTGCTATCACCCAGTTTGCTTATGCGCAATCCACTACATAAGTTCTTCTTACACATAATGCCCTTTCCTATTTGTTGAATCTTCCTTCCACCATTCATATCCCCTCAAAAGCAAGAACATTGGCCCTTTTCTAAATGGTCCTTTACACTCCTTGGCATCTTAAATAAATACATAAAATAAGTGGGGAGAGACCTGAAGTTAGACTTAAGAAAATCCAAGCTTTTAGCCTTGGAAAGCAACACAATTTTCCATTTTGCCAACCTACCCTCCATTTTTTAGATAATTGGATCCCATAAACTTTTCACCCTCAAATTAACACCTAATAGAACTCCGAAATATCATATAAGTAGTGACCCAACGCGACATTTTCAAAAGTGAGCTTAACTTTGGATCATAGTATCACACTTTCTAACCATATACATTACAATCTTGGCAAGTTTTTTTTTTAGTCTAGCACAACATTGAACAAAAGCACATAGTAATCTTAAATGTCGTCTCATGGTTTCACGTTGGAGATGTGCCATCAAATTCAACTACATCCATGAAAAGATAGTTCTAGAAAATGGAAAAACAACCACAAGATTGCTATGTCTCTCTCTCTCTCTAAAGACAAATGATAGACCTATTATATTTGAGTTTCATATATAGTTTATTGATAACAAAAACTTTCTTTAAAGTAAATTCTAAATTGCTACTACAATACCCATCATTGCGATTCCGACTTTAAAGTTGGAATGTAGCTAAGGAAAGGTGAACGTGGGATTGTGTGCCTAACTGACATGATACCAAATTCACCTATGCTCCTAGATTATTTATGGATGGTTCTCATATTTTATTTTAATGCAGTATACTATTCATTTTGTTTTGGTTTTTTAGATATATATATATATATATATATATATATATTATACTATTTTTTTCTATTTAATACTTTCATGAAAGACATAAGTCTAACTTTTTCTACAACTTTTTGATCCTTCAAAAGAAAAATGAAATACAAAACTTTAGTAACTGAGAAAACTTGCTAGTAATTGTTGTTTATCATACCTCTTAATGCATAAACGAAGACATGTTGAAGAAAATTTAGTAGCACATTCAATGATACAATTTATTGCACAAATGAAGGCTTGCACTTCAGTTATAGATTGTATAAGCATGACTGCAAATGCCAACACCAAAAGTCACCCTATTATAATATTGCTAGCCATATCTACTGAATGCTTGCTTTAGTGTTCCTCATTCTGTTATTTGCCTTTGCACCCTTTAATTCGCTATATATGTTTATGGAAATATTTCTTAAACACTTTATAAGGATATTAAATGGTTCTAGTTTAATTAATGTGTCATTTAGTCAGACAAAAAGTAACTAAAGAATTTATAGATGTTTTCACGGTGATTTTTGAAAATAGATTATTAAAAGTCATTAGGTAGTTAAATATAAAAGTAAAATTTAAGGCTAAAGACAACTAATTTTGTGTGTGTTAACCTTTAAAAGATTTGAATCTAAATTAGCAAGATAGTGTGAAGATCCATAGAGTATTGACCCTTAAAATTAAAGCAAAAAGGACAAAAGAAAAACATATACATTCCTAATGTATGATCAAGATATATATATATTGTTTTTGTTTTTTCATTGAAGCATTTATATATTATTATAATAAACCTTTTAATACAAATTAGACGTGCAAGACAATTTAGAGTTGAAGGAATCTATTTATCTAGTTTCTAGACTTTGGAAACTTTTTTTTTTTCTTTTTTCCCTCAACTATCTTTTGTTTATTTTTTATTATCTTCTTCTTTTTTTTTTTGGTTTCTCTTATCTTCTCTATATTTCTTGGATGGTAGGAGTGGGAGAGGAATACATGATTCCAAAGTGACATGAGACTGAATAATAAAGAAGCTAAGAAGGAGTGTTGTGTGTCCTAGCTTCTTCATTGTTCAAGCTCCAACATTGAAGAAGAAAAGTGCCAAGCTGAGTTGCACCAAGAGGATGACATTAACTTTAGCAACTAGAACTAGTAGCATTGATTTTTGTTTGTGTAATACCCTCAATTCACTTGTAACTTGATTTTTGATTGGTCTAGTTCATTTAACCATTGAAAATTTGATTGTAATATGTCTAAGGGATGTTAGTCGCTGTCAAACTAGAAAAATTTTTGTTAGTGAGGTTAGGTGATAGCTTATGGCACTAAGAGAAGCATGCTTTGTATAGAAGATTTGTGAGCATGACAAGCATATTTTTTTGCCATCATTATTGTACTTTAAACTTTGTATAATGCGCCTTTATTAGGGAATTTGAATTGCACTAAAGAAACTAGTTGAATTACAACCCAAAACAAAAAAACAAAAAAACAAAGAAAATAGTTTTCTTTGTTTTATTGTTCTAATCTCCATCTTCTTCCTTCTTTTCTGCATTTTTAATGATACCTTGAAGTTCCAGTCTTCTCCCTTCAACAAGTACATTGAATGACACAAGAATTGTCGACTTCTATAAAGTATGAGAACTTGTGGCATCTTAGTGCAGGGAGTATTGAATGATGAATATGAAATAGCTGTGACAAGGCTCTCCAAGATTTCTAGACAATGACTCAACGAGTTCAGGAGTGAAGTCATGCATGCATATAGACAAACTTTAGCATCGAAATCTAGTGAAGCTTCTGGGATGTTGTATTTAAGCCGATGAAGCAATGCTGATTTATGAGTTTATGCCTAGCAAAAGCTGAGACTTCTTTATCTTTGGTTTGACTCTCTCAAAATCTATAGAAGCTTTATTTTACTGTTAATCATTAGTGTTTGTAGTCTTGTAGATAATGACATTTTGAATAAAGCCATTTATTAGGCATCACCACCATTATTTTCCCTTGTGCACTTATTCACGAAGTTAAAATGGACCAAGTTAGGTTAACTTGGGCATAAATATGGATTCCTTTGCAAGTGTGAGAGGAAGTCCCACTTTGCTTAAAAATATAAGGTCGAGAGCTACTTGTCCTCTCCTCCCTACAAAAAGTGATATCATTCTTTTTTCTGACTAGTTGGCTTTGTTATTTGCTGATTTAGGTGATATGAGGAAACCTTAGCTCTGATTGCCGTCTAAATACACATACCTTATTGGTGGCCGTTGTCCATGCTACGAGAGTGACCACCTCTCGTCCAACTCAACGAAGATTGGCCTTTTTAATTTGTGAGATGAGGGCTTTCCAAAATTTTAAGTTTGCTTCATGGCCAAAATGAGAGCCATGTCATTGGGTCCTTTCCACATATTCAACCCAAAACATTTCTAGAAGAACAAGTGGATTCAATTAAGCGGCTATTTATACTCTTTTTTAAACTGGGACGAGTAATGAATTGGCTAGAAGGTTGCGGAGTATTGTCAAATGAATTCTGGTGCTTAAGAAGAAAAGGGAAAAACAGAGTATTGGAAACTCATGAGTGGTCTATTTGACAAATTTTGTGCACTTTTGATTGAGGGTTAAATCTTGGTCAGGTTGGAAAAAATAAAAATAATTCCCCATGAGTCGTTCAACCATGATGTGAATAGTCTGACTTTGACCAAATGGGAGAAGTCTAACATATAGTAGGGCATGTGGAAATTTTCTTGTTATATAACTGACCAACAGCAACATGGAAAAAGAAAAAGGAAAGAGGGTGGCGTAATGTTTGCAAGGCTGCTGATTAATGCTTATATCTGAAAAGATAGTTAACATTTTCACCAATTACTAGTGAAGGAGATGTAATATTTACAAGACTATGGCGTCTAGAGACTCAAGTTGGTTCCCTTACCCTTGGCTAACAACTGATTGTTAACAACTGTTTGTATCGCTTGCAGATAAAAAAAAAAAAATCAACTGAAGGGGGTTTCTGCAGTAATCAGCAGATTCTTGTTAACACAAAAATTTTACTGAGCATATTGAACACTGTTAGTCATAGTTGAATAGCATCTAAAAGTGACACTGACACACAACACAAAGCTTCATCCTAAAAGAACTTAGAATCAAAAAGTAAAAGAGGCGAGCTAGAATCAAAGCATTAATTTTTTAAGCAAAATTATTTGATCCAATTAAAAGTTGGTTATTAACTAGTCATTCAAATTAAGATTAGGAGATTTATGATAAATTATTTTTTACCCAAAAAATTGCACTTTAATCAACAAATTAGGAAGCTTAATTAATTGTAAACTAATTAACTGTTGGATTTCCAAGGTATCACCTTCGTGGCATCTTTTAGTTTCTAGTACATTATTCTTTGCTTTAACAGGAAATCCATTTTAATAACTCTTCCTATTATTAATTATAAAATCCAAAAGCAATATGTATGCTTTATGTTATATTATCCTCTGTTAAGGGTTCTTGGGAAGTTTAGAACCTCATGGCAGATGATGTCACAAAGATACTGTGAGGAATCATAGAGATATTTCTTAAATAAATATGTAATAAAAACAAAAATTTTAAATTTTAATTTTTCAGAATAGATTAATTGCCAAAATGAGAACCATGTCATCAAGTTCTTTCTATATATTAAAACCAAAACATTTATAGAAGAACAAGTGGATTCAATTAAGTGGCTATACATACTTCTTCTAAACAAAATGAGTAATGAATTGGCTAGAAGGATGTCAAGTATTGACAAATTAAATTTGGAAATTCATAAGTGTTCTAGTTGGCAAAGTATGCGTACTTCCACATGAGTCATTTAATCTTGATGTAAATAGTCTAACTTTGACCAAATAGGACAAGTTTAACATATAGCAAGGTAAGTGAAATTTTTCTTGTACTATAACTGAAAAATTTCAACAAAAAAAATCAAGGGCGATGTAATGCTTATATATGAAAAAGTAGATAACATTGTCACCAATTAATAATAAGGGAGATGTAATGTTTACAAAACTATGGTGTCCAAAGACTTATGTCCATGCCCTCTCCCTTAGTTGACAATTGATTTTTAACAACTATATATATCACTTGTTGTACAAAAATTTAATTGAAGGATTACATCAGTAATTAAGATTTACTAAACATCTTAGACATTATTAGTCAAAGTTGAATAACATCTAAAAGTGACACTAACACAAGACACAAACCTTCATCTTAAAAGGACTTAATATCACAAAGTACAAGGAGGCAAGCTGACATTAAAGCATTGATTTTTTAAGCTAAATTCTTTAGTCTAATTAAAAGCTAGCTATTTACTAGTCATTCACATTAAGATTAGGAGTTTATGATGAATTGTTTTTTTTGACCGAAAAAATTGCACTTTAATCACCAAATTAAGGAGCTTAATCAATTTAAACCAATTAACTATTGGATTTTCAAGATATGACCTTTGTGGAATCTTTGTGTTCTTAGTATAAACCAAAAGCAATGTGTGTGCCTATGCTATGTTATCCTTTTTTGGGGGTGCCTAGTTAGCTAAGAACCTTATGGAAGATGATGTCAAGAGGATATTGTTAAAAATTACAAAGATATTTATCAAATAAATACTCAGTAAAAACAAAAATTTTAAATTTTAATTTTTAACAATAGATTTATTACTTGTTATATAATTGCCATCTAGTCTAAGAGAGAGAATTATTACTAAGGTAATATCCAACTATTCTTCTCTTTTTAAGCCCAATCAGTATGTTATTGCAAACTACTACCATCCAAGCATTGAGCCTAAACCCTTTTAGGGAGAGAAAAGAGAGACCAATAATCCTAATGTATTAGCCATACAGTGGCTGACCATATAATAAGGTATTTTTAAAGATTCTAACTCGTGAATCCTATTATGAAGACTTGTGTTAATTTTAGTGAATTGCACTCTGGTCTTTGTATTTTTAAAAATCATATATTTCTTCTCAAACCATATTATAGAGATCAATAACCCTAATGCATTTAGTGACTGGCTAGATAATGAGGTATTTATACATATTCTATCTCTTGAATCCAATAATGGACACTTGTGCTAGTTTTTAGCAAATAACATTTTAATCTTTATATTTTTGAATATCATACATTTAACCTTAAAAATTTTCAAACTTATTAATTAAGTCTAACTTGATCTTCATTTCATATTTCCTTAATTGTCTTTATGTATGTGACCGATTAAGATCTTAATATCTTGGCAATGAATATAAATTATAATCCCAAAAAATTAGATAAATTAAATTGCTTTAATTTATCATTAATTATCCAAACATTAATGTTGATATCTATTTATGTATCATGATTGCCTAAACATTAGGACTTTTAAAATGATGTGCTTAATCTCTTTAGTACACAATCTCTTAGTATAATTCAATCCTTTTATCATACTAATATTCCAATTAGATATAAAGTATAGAATTAGCATTTATTCTATATTGTTCAATTATATTAGTTTGTAAATAGTTATATGGTCATTAATTTTATAAATAATATTATAACTTTTGATGAACCATCATTTCACCTTTTGTAAGGAATTATTAAATTAATGCTCATTGGGAACTACTGTAAATATATTAAATCATTATATTATTGTCTATATATGGTAGGAAAATATAATATTTTCATTATAGAGATGATCATAAGACTAATTATATAACTGATTATAAGACTTAATTCTAAGAGAAATCAATCATTTGCTTATATATATATTGACATCTTATATTGTGAAAAAATATATAGTAAAAGAAATTTTCTTTTACTTAGTGTAAGAGTTGATTAGAGATAGGAAAGTCTCTTAAGAGAGAGACAAAAAATTCTTCAAAGTGAGAGAAGTGTCCTAAGAAAGGGAAAGAAAATTCTCCCAAGATAGAGAAAGAGTCTTTGACATAAAAGGAACCTTAGTCATGTTATAGTGCCAAACTATGTTATTGTGGTATAGTATTAAACTATAGTACTACGCTACAACATAAAACTATAATATAGTGCTATAATATAATATTTTACCACTCTTTATTATTTCTCTTGTTTAATTCATCAGTGTTGTGGCCTTGTTAAGCCACCTTATTTTCATTAACATTGTTCATTTTGATTATAATATCTAAGAATAAAATAGTTGAAAACATAGATGTGAAGATTGTAATTTTAGATGGTGTTCCTTTGACAATAAAGATCACATAACATAAACTTAATGACATGAATTATTTGTATTAAAGCAAAACATTTTGAGTGTATATTTGTAGTGATGATAAGGATGATTATCTTATTAATAAACCATCATCTGACTTTAAGGCAAAGAAGGTTTAGTTGAGAAAGCATGTTAAGATATTTTTTGTATATTTGTAATTCTATTAATGCTAATAAAATTGGTTTGGTTAATCATTATGAGTTGTTAAAGAACTTATGAATTATTTGGCCTTTTTATATTATGGTAAGAGTAACTTATCTTATATATATCATGTGTGCAAGGAGTTTTATTGTCGTAACAAGTAAGAAAGGTCTCTTACTAAATATTTTATGTATTTTAAATAGGTGTATGAGGAGTTAAATGCTCTTTTTCCTTTTGGTCTTAATGTAAGAACTTAATAGTCTTAACATGAGCAACTAATTGCTATGAGTATCCTTATAAGGTTGTCATCTAAATTTGATACTGCTCGAACATAAATCCTTTTTATTTTGGAGATTACTTCTTTTCACGACATCTTTACTTGATTACATGTAAAGGGATTTTAGGCTCTTCCTTATAGTACCACTAGTGCCCTTATGAGTTGAGGTACTTTGAATGAGGTTAGTCTTGACAATTATGGTGGTATAAATGGTCAAAGTAGTAAAGACAGTGGTGATCATGATTTTGGTTAGAATGGTAGGTGTGGACAAGAAAATTAAATTAAACCAACCTATTAGTATTGTGACGAATTGGGTCATACAAGAAATTTTAGATTTATCTCTTTGGATTCTATTAGTGGTAATCTATTTTAAAAATTTATACCCAAACTAGGATAACCGAAAATAACCTTTTAGATTTATCTCTATGAATCTCAACCATTAAGAACTTTTCTCTAATAATACTTTCCTAAAATGTAATCTGCTTCTTTTATGTCATTTATGAAGAATATTTTTGGATTACTAAACTTTAATGGATCTTATTAATTATATATCTTTTTCTATTATTTTTTATTAGCAATATGTCATGAACATAAAGCACTAGAAAGTAATGCTTTCCACTATCCTTTTGTAAAAACAAAATTTATTCATTCTTTTGATGAGATCAATCCTTGTGATTCTTTTATCAATCTAGATGTTTAAGCTCTATAAACTTGCATAGTTATAATACGTGGTAATAGAAAAAAAATATTTACATAGAATTATGTAGAACACTAAGTGAAAAAAAATTCATTAGAGAAACATTTTAACTCAGAAGATTTTCATTAAAGTCAATCTTTGTAACCTTGATCACTAGCATGACCATCCATGCATGTCTTTCATTTAAAAGGCATACTTACACCTATTGGATTTGATCCCTTATGGTGAATTAACCAAAGTCTCTACTTAGTTATTGTACATGGAGTCTATCATAGATTCTACAACTTTAAGTCATTTATTGGAATTAATGTCACACATTGTTTCCTTATATCAAATAGACTTATCTTAAATGTGTAATACATCATATCATACTTTTAAGAGAAACTCATTTCTCCATATAACATGATGTATCCTTCTAAATGTATAAAGCTTTTTATATTATTGAGTCTTAGGTCTTACATCCAATTCATAAACCATTGAATCAAGTTTCATCTAGATATCATATTAGGTCTTGTACCTTTTTAAGTTTTACCTCTTTTAAAGAACAAATTCCTTTTCTATAGAGGTAGAGGGTTTTAAGAAAAACTATTTTTCTTAATTATGTGAAACAATATCCATGAATTGTTTATGGATATCCCGTAATGATTTATTTATCTGAGCTACAGTTCCAAAATAATCAAATTTCAAGCTCCTTATTTAAGCATTCCATCTTAAAATATGATAAGTTAGGACTTTTTCCAATTTGTATCTTATATGAAATTTTTTCAATTTTGGATAAAACATTTTAAAAGGTAATTAACAATTTGAATAGTATAATTCCAAAGAAAAAATTTAAAACTACATTACTCTTTATAAATTGTATAATATTTTATAACGTAAGGTTTCTCCTTTCTTAAACTCCACAAGGTTTAAGGAGAAGTCCAAGTGAGAGAATTTTATTCTCTTTAAGATAATCATTAAGCTTGATATAAGTATTCTCTCTCTTAATTTATTGAAGATAATCTAATACTTATACAAGTTTGTTTCTTAATCTCATTTTTGAATTTTTTGAACGTTTCAAAAGAAATTCAAATTTGTATTTCGCTCAATACATATAATCATATAAATATGTTTTTATTTCATGAAACATAAGAAACATCTTTTATCATTAATATTATTAGACCACATACATTCCAATGTATTAGTCTAAACAATTCATTGATGGATTCTTCCTTTCATATGAAGGGTGATTCAATCATATTATCCAATAAACAAGATTCATGTGTCCCCTATGATTCATAATCAAAATGACTAAATGAAAAATATGTATGTAACTTGATAATTCTTCTTTTATTCGTGTAAATTAATAATGTCATGTAAAGGATTATGATATGATTATTTAATTCAGAATTCAAGTCATATGCCTAAAGAGCAGGCTTCTCTTTGAAGGTTTAATTCTATTAGGTTCCCAAAAGAAAACTTCTCAAACTTTTATCTTTTTTAAGATATCAAGAAAATCATTTAGTTTCTTTTTAAATATTATATGACATTATTGTTTTCCTTTTAATACCTTTAGACTAAATTGTATTCTAGTTCTTTTCTTTTACTCTTACGCTGAATCCAAGGAAAGAATTAGGTAACCTTCCATAAGATATCCTTATGTAGTAATGAGTTTATTCAATAGCCTGACTAATGAATGTATCCATTTTACATGAATATTCATCTTAAACTAAGTCCAACTCTAAATTAGAGATTATGAGATCAAATTAACATTTATTTATGATCTATGAAAAATTCTATTTGACTTAATTTCTTAAATTAACAAATCATTTTCAGAACACTTACTATTCACTAAAGATCCTTTTGTCATTTTATAGTGGAACAATTCATTTTGGGTTCTCCTACCTCTTAGTCTTACCATGCACATTAGTCAACACTTTAAGATGCATAATCATTATATTCATAATCTATGTTACCATCAAAGTTCAAGTGATATACTAGTTGGCATAACACATTCTATTAGATCATTATGATCCTTATAATGATAATGAGTCTCCTGGGCTTTATTTTAATGTCTTCAATAGGCACAAGTTAGTGACATAAGAGTATTGAGGAAAACAAGACAAACATGCTTTTGCTTATTTGAGAATAATTCTCAAACTCATATACCAATACAAGAAATTTGGACTAGTAAACTTTATAACATCCAATATGCTATTGAGGGACAAATTATTACTATTTTTATTCTAATAACAAAAATCATGTAAAGATAGCATTAGATGCATACATATATACCAAAATAGAATAGGTATTTAATCTTTATTTTGGTTAAATTAATTATTTTACACAAATTAATATCTCGTAGGAAAATTTTCCAATGGACTAAGATCTCATTTAATTTACTTGACCTTAAGTGACTTAACAAATCAAAGAAACTAAATTTAGTTGATAATATAGTTTATCAATCATATTCCATGTGACTCTTAGATTAGTTAAATGACAACTCCTTGTTAAAACATACTATGTTTCACCTAACTATTACCTCTCAATTTAAGTGGTCATATGTAATTCATCAAAATCACATGAATTTAGTTTTATAGAACCCATCAATTATAATATTAAATACATTTAAGTTAAAGTGGGCTTGAGTGACTCAATTACTCAATTTGCAAAGAGAACTTTGGTTTTATGCTATAATTATGGAAGATAGTTCAACATATTTTTAACATGTACTTATTATTTCAATTAAGGGATTTTGTTATTTAATGTAAGTCTTATGCATTTGACATCATAATTACAACATATATATCACATATATAACATACAATCCTAATATGTTGTTTTAATATAAATAATTATGGACTTTGTTAAGCTAACTTTCTCAAGTCGTACAAGGAAGTTAAATGGTTTAATCTTAAAGATTGTAACATGGTTTTCCAAATTCGTCTTATTTGTAACCCCCTTTTATTGTCTCTTTTGGTGCCTTCTTCTCAATCTTCATGGTTACAAATGCATATTTTATCCAAATCCTAAATCCTCAAATTACATAACTATTACATAATTTAAGAAGAAACTTCAAGTTACATTTAAGGGGAGTTTAGATGAGAAAAGAATTTAAAATCAGAGAATATAAAGCATTAGGGAACGTTATCCTTATACTCCAAAATTACCATAACTTAATTATTAATAAACATAATCACAATGATCTAGGAGTCCAAAACCATCCATCACATCATTATGATCATATTATTTGAACAAAAAGGAAAACTCATGTCTAATTCTAGTTATTGATCTTATATGCAATTTAAAATAATATTAAATTAAATGAATTTGACCTTTTTTTCATAATAAGTTCTTAATTAGGAATTATGTTTTGAATAAAATGTCTAATTTCTTTATAAAACACTTTTTCTATTGAAAAATATATTAACCAAACTTTAGATAGCTAAAAAGTATTCCTATTATTTTAAACTTTAAACTTAAAAATTCCTAAATGTTGTCTTGCTCCAATATCTAAGGACCTTAGAATAAGCTTTCCATTAATATCTAATAGACTCTGTAATTTTTTACAATTCAAAATTCATGGTCAATCATAGCGAGTTATTACATGGTTAACATTTTATCCATGTTTACCTAATCTAACTATGATTTAATCTTTTAATCAAGATTGTTATTGTAAATAAATGTCTTAATCAAATTGAGACTTGTCATTAGATTAAAATCCCTATTTTCAATAGGTTTTCTAATTTTTTTATGTTTCATTTATTGTAAGAAATAGGGGTTATAGTGGACCAAAACTACTACTATTGCGGTAAAAATCATTGCATGAAGTTAAATGCAGTAGCAATTAGTATGCTAAATTTGTGAGTATTGAAAAAAATCTAACATAGTAATTTTCTCAATTTATAACAATACATATGAAACTATTACATATATGTGTTGTAGGCAACAATTTTAAATAATTAATGTAACATTTTTTTATATTACATATGCCACAATTATGAAATGTATATATGATTGTTTTACTGTTTTAGAAAACACTTTGTTATTTGTTTAGGTAACAGTTTTGCTACATTTAGTTGTAGTCATTAAAGAAATAGGTAGCAATTCTTTGTAGAATATGTTGTAGTTTTCTAATGGAACTAAAAGCATTTACTATGTATTATACAATGATTTTTTTAGTAAAATAAGTAGTAGCTTTGTAACAAATGTAATTAAATAGTACAAGCAATAGAAAATGACTTAACTAATGTTTAACATATCTCATATAAAGTCAAAATACATTCACAAGTTCTAAATAGAGATATAAAAAAATTTTGAAGTCCTTAATTTTGACCAAAAGCATCATCCTACAAAATATATAAAAAAAGATTTTAATGTAAACATTGAAACATTCAAAATAATTAAAAAAAGAAGAAGAATACTTTAATTTCAAAGATAAATGATTCCTTTATTGTAAATCTTGATCTAGAGCACTAAAAGCATCATTAGGCAAAAGAGCTATTGGAATGTTGATAGGAGGCACGTCAAAACTAATGTGTTTACTTTGTAATGGCTATAACAAGTGTTTTCTTACATGGTTATTCCAACTCATTTTCACTTATCAATGGTATGGCATTTGTATCCTTTTTACAATTCAATAAGGTTTGAGAAGGTAATTTTCTTGAACCTTGAGTATCTAATCTGCCCACTATAATAACTAGTTGACTTATCTGATTCTCCAAATTTTGTATGTTGGTCTTTGTCTCCTATTGGAATTGCTGAGTGGGAGTTAAGAAAGTTTTGAATAGATCTTCTAATGAGATACCTAAATTAGATGGAGCTACTTGTTTTGTTTAATATGGTTGTAGGGTTTACTAAAATCTTGTTTATTTATTTTTATATAATTTTGAATTGGTTGTCTATTTACCCCATAACTTAAATTAGGATGATCATTTTATCCTAGATTGTATATATTAGAATAGGGATTATACTTCCTTGGCTACCTTAGGGATTATTACTACTATTCTTGAAGAATTAGATACAAATTCATTGGATGTCCCACTATTGAACATATACCACATGCCTTTGCTTCTTACTTGTTTCTCATAGTTGTTTATCAAATAATAGAGGCAAGATAAGAAATTTGTTGCCAAAGAAAAAAATGTATTTATGTCCCAAAATGTTAGAAGTTTGCTATCATATTAGAGATCAAATTCCTTATAGCATTTGATGTCTTATCCATGAAAACCTCTCCATTTGCTATGTTTATCATATTCCTATCCATAAGGAGTAAGCCTTTATAAAAAAATATTGAATCAATAATTAATCACTCATCTGGTGGTGTGGATAACTTACACATAACTTTTTGAATCCCTCCTTATACCTGTAAAGGATATGGTCTCTCTATTGTATTGGCAAATACAATAAATTTTCTTCCCTATATTTATAGCCTTACAAGATAGAAAATGCTTTTCAAAAAATTGTCTCTTCATCTCATTTCATGTTGTGATTTGATAGTAGATTGCAAAGCCTATTGGCAAATTTTTATTTTCTTTTCTATTACACCTATTGGCTTCATGCTCGAATAGATAACATGAAATTCAAAATTGGGTAAGAAATGTATCAATCCCAAAGGTAGAGTAATACACTTTTCTTTACTTCTTACAAAAAAGAGATATGATTCTTTTTGTATCTCATTATATAACTGATTATAAAGATGATCATAAGACTAATTATATAACTGATTGTAAGACTTGATTCTAAGAGAAATTAATCCTTTGCTTATATATATATTGACTTCTTGTATTGCAGAAAAAAAATATACAGTAAAAGAAATTTTCTCCTACATAGTGTCAGAGCTAATTAGAAAGATGCCTTTAGAGAAAGGAAAGTCTCTTAAGAGAGAGACAAAAAATTCTTTAAAGCAAGAGAAGTATCCTGAGAGAGGGAAAGATAATTCTCCCAAGATAGAGAAAGAGGCTTCAACATAAAAGAAACCCTAGTCATGTTATAGTACAAAAATACGTTATTATGTAGTATTGAACTATAGTAATACACTACAATATAAAACTACAATATAGTGTTACAATTTAATATTTTACCATTCTTCATTATTTCTCTTGTTTAACTTATCAGTTGTGTAGTCTTGTTAAACCACCTTCTTTTCATTAACATCGTTCATTTTGATTATAATAGCTAAGAATAAAATAGTTGAAAACATAAATGTGAAGATTGTAATTTTAGATAGTGTTCCTTTGACAACAAAGATCGCATAACATAAATTATTTGTATTGGAGCAAAACATTTTGAGTGTATCTTCGTAATGATGGTAAGGATGATTATCTTATTAATGAACCATTATTTGACTTTAAGGTAAAGAAGGTTTAGTTAAGAGAAGAAGTTAAGATATTTTTTGCATATTTGCAATTTTATTAATGCTAATATAATTGGTTTGGTTAATCATTATGAGTTGTTAAAGAACTTATGGATTATTTGGCCTTTTTATATCATTGTAAGAGTAACTTGTTTTATATATATCATGTATGCAAGGAGTTTTATCATCGCAACAAATAAGAAAGGTCTGTTACTAAATATTTTATAGATTTTAAATAAGTGTATGAGGAGGTAAATGCTCTTCTTCTTTTTGGTCCTAATGTAAGAACTTAACAGTCTTAGAATGAGCAACTAACTATTATGAGTCTCCTTAAAAGGTTGTCATCTAAATTTGATGCTACTCGAACATAGATCCTTTCTAGTTTGGAGATTACTTCTTTTCATGACATCTTTACTTGATTAGTATATGCGAAGGGATTTTAGGCTCTTTCTTATAGTACCACTAGTGCCCTTATGAGTTGATGCAGTTTAAATGAGGTTAGTCTTGACAATTATGGTGGTAAAAGTGGTCAAGGTGGTCGAGATGTGGGTGATCATCATATTGGTTGAAATGGTGGGTGTGGACAAGAGAATTTAACTAAACCAACCTATTATTATTGTGGTAAACTAGGTCATATAAGACATAATTGTTAGAAGCTTTATAACAAACCTTAGTAGCAATCTCAAGTCACTAATATTGCAATTCAAGAGATTGATCATAAAGCTATTGCATTTTTTGCCATCAATAAGCCTATGCTTATTTATAGTGATGAGTTTGCTTGTTTTGGTCAGTACCAAGGCTCGCAATAGTCTTTTACTCCTAGTTTAGTCACCAATTATCAGTTAGGTAAATCAATTACATCTCTTATGTCATCCTCTAAAAAATGGATCATTGACTTAGGTGTAATAGATCATATGTCAAGTAAGAAAAATATTCTTTCATCCTTTAATTCTCATAAAAATCTTTGAAATATCACTTTAATTGATGGTTCAACTACTTTTATTATGGGTTTTGAAATTGTTGTTCCTACATCATCCCTCTCATTATCATTTGTCTTGTGTTTACATAAATTTTCATTCAATTTAATATTTGTTAGTAACATTAATCAAGCTCTAAATTAATATGTCTGTTTTTTTTGGGTAATCATTGTGCCTTTTAGGATTCTATGATGGGGAAGATTATTGGTAGAGGAAGTGAGCCAAAAGGTTTGTATGTTCTTGAAACCACAACGTCTTTAATGATGCCTAAACCCATTACTTGTCTAATTGTTCTAACACTTTATAAGCTTTACTGTTGGTTAGGCCATCTATCTTTATCAATTTTGAAAAAATTATTTTTTAGTATACAACATTTGTCTTCTTTAAATTGTGAGTCATGTTAATTGTCAAACAACATCATGTATTTTATTGTCCTAGGGTCAATAAATGGGCTAATCCCCTTTTGAGTTGGTATATTATGATGTATAGGGTTTATATTTAATTATCTAGAAACCTAGTTTTTGATACTTTGTTACGTTTGTTGATGATTATTGTCATTTTACTTAGTTATATTTAATGAAAGACTATTTAGAATTATTTTAGACATTTTGTACCTTTTATACTAAGATTATTACACAATTTAAAATTATTGTCTATATTTTGCGAAGTCATAATGCTAAATAATACTTTTCTAAGTCATTTAATTTTTGCTTGTCCTAAAATGGGACACTTTATTAGTCTTTATGTGTTGATACTTCAAATCAAAATGGTTTTGTAGAAAAGAGAAATAGACATTTGTTGAAAATATTTTGAGTAATCTTTTTTCAAATGAAGATCCCTATGCAATTTTGGACTAATGTTGTTTTTATAACATATTTCTTAATTAATCATATGCCTTCATTAGTTCTTAATGGTGATATCCTTTATTCTATTTTATTTCCTTCTTATTTACTATTTCTAATTGAACCATATGTTTTTAGGTTTACTTATTTTATTTATCCTCATATGTCTAAATTAGATCACAAATCCTTTAAATGCGTCTTTTTGTGGTATTATCATCTTCAAAAGGGTATAGGTGTTATTCTCTTGAATTGGGTCATTATTTGATCTCTACTCATGTTACATGTTTTGAGACTACTCCATTATTTCTTGAGTCTTATATCTATGGTAGTGAAGGAGAGAAAGATGAGCTTCTAGTATACATCATCATTACTATTGTTGGTGACTAAGCCCATTATACCACCTATTACTCAAATGTATTATCGTGTTTCATGTCATGATTCATATCCTCCACTAATTATTTCATTTACAAATCTTAGTCTTGATCTTTTTATCATTTTTTAAAAACATATGTGAAAATGTACTTAACCTATTTCTTCCTTTATTTCTTTTTTAGATTTAATTTCTATTGTTAAAGTTAAGACTTTATCACATCCTTGTTAACAAGCTATAATAAAGTAATAGATGATGGCTTTAGATAAGAATGGTAATTGAGACCTACGAAAAGGTAATTAAGCTATTGGTTGTAAATGGGTATTTGTTATGAAAGCTAACCCTAATGGCTCTATGCATCATCTTAAAACTAAACTTATTATTGAAAGCTATGCTCAAACATAGAGGATGGATTGTTCTAAGACTTTTTCTCCAACGACTAAACTTGCTTCTATAAGACTATTTCTCTCTCTTGCTAATATTAATGATTGGCCTTTATACTACTTAGATGTTAAAAATTTCTTTTTTCATGGTGACTTGCAAGAAGAAGTATACATGGAGCAACCACTTGAATTTATTGCTTAAAGGGTGTCTAATAAGATTTTTTGACTTCAAAAATCTTCAGATGAATTGAAATAAAGCCTTGTGCTTGGTTTGGTCAATTTATTAATGTAGTTTAAAAGTTAGATATGAAGAATAGTAATTGTGATTTGTCCATGTTCTATTGGTAATCTAAAATTGGCCTTATTTTGCTAGTTGTTTGTTTGATAATATTTTTATAATGGGAAGTAATATTATAGGTATTTTAAACCTTAAGTCATTCCTTTAAAAACATTTCTAAACAAAAGATTTTGGCATTGAAATTGTAAGGAGCAAGAAGGGTATCTATCTATCCCAAATAAAGTATATCATTAATCTTTTACAAGAAACTATAAAGTTGGTGCCTAAACCTTGTAGTATTCTTATGGTTACCAACATTCAACTCATAATAGACAATGGAGGATTGTTTGTAAACCGTAAGGGATATAGAAGTTTGGTAAGAAAATTGAATGATCTTACAATAACTCATCTTAACATTACACATCCTATTAGTGTTGTAAGCCAATTTATGTCTTTTCCATGACTTACTTATTATGTAGATTTAAAGCAAATTTTATATTTTCTCAAGAGAGTTTTAAAATGTGGTATATTATACAATAATCATGGTCATACTCATGTTAAGTATTTCTTAGATACAGATTGAGTAGGTTCCAAAGTTGATAAAAGATCTACTACAGGTTATTATTTTGTTGTTTGGGGATATTTAGTATCTCAAAAAAGTAAAAAGCAAACTGTGGTGCAATAATCCAGTGCAACAGTAAAGAATAAAGCCATGGCACAGTCTATATGTAAGCTAATATGGATATATCAATTAGTACATGAGATTGAAACTAGAGATTCCACACTTATGAATTTATGGTGTGACAACCAAGCTTCTCTTCACATTACATCAAATCTAATTTTTCACTTGAGAGAACTAAATACATTGAAGTTTACTATCACTTAATTTGTGAAAAGCTTTAACAAAATCTCATTTCCACTAGTCAAGTCTCAACTGAAGAGCAATTAAGTGATATTTTTACAAAATCTTTAAATGATCCTAAGATTAAGCATATTTGTAATAGGTTAGGGTTGATTAACATTTATGCTATAGTTTAAGGGAGAGTTTTGTAAATATGGTTAGTCAATATATTATTATGTATATATGATAGGTGAATATAATCACTTGATCATAGGGATGGGTCATAAAACTAATTATATGGCTGATTATAGGACTTGATTTTATAAGAAATTTATCCTCTTCTTTTATATTTTTATTAACATCTTATACTATGAACGAGTATACAATCAAAGAGTTTTTCTTTTACAAGAACAAATGAAACATGTTCTCATGATTACTTTTAGTGATGAATCTTTTATTGATCACTCAACTATCTACTTATAGTTTATGATATAGCTAACGATTACGTTTACAGCTAATCCTTCATTATGACAACCTAAAGGTGAAATTCAAGTATGTGAATTTTTATATTTGTTACCTTAATGATCTTAAGTCTAAAAATCATAAATGATTATCACATGAGAAGTAATGTTTCATTTGAGAATTCTTATTGCAACTCAATATAGTGAACTTGTCCAACTAATAAGCACCTACATTTTTGTTTGAGTGTCTACATACTTTAGTTTATGATTTCTACTGCATTTTTTATAAGAAAAAAAATATAACACGTGACAGTCTCATTGGTTCATCAATGTCATATCTTAATGGTATATCAATAAGGAATATTTAGAAATAATACTTTCAAGCAATAAGTAACTTATAATTATGATCTCATTATAATTAGCTTTGTAAAACATATTTATTCCATAGACTTTATCTTTTAAGTTTATCGATGATCATAATATAAACAATACTAAAGATAAACAATGCATTTAATTAATTAAAGGCATGAAATATCAAATTTATATTCATAATAATAAATAACACATTGGTTACTAGAGTATACATTAACAATCTCCCAGTTGCATTGTAGCATCTATGTTTCATATGCTATATCCCTTAATGTGGTGATTATGTTACTATAGCACAAAAGCTTAGCACTATGATTTGTTAGATCCTTTCAAGCTTGTACTTCCTTTATCTTTACATTATTTTACTTTATCATCTTCATGATGAAAAGGAATTATTCAACCACATAACTAGTTAATTTATAAGACCTAAGTTCCTTATATAATGACATTGTTGTCATACCACACAATTAATAGTTCATTATAGCATAGAACCTCACTAAGTTTAATAATAAACTTATTGATCCAAAATAATATGTTTCGTTGTGTCATATGCAAAGATGTGCTCAAGTATAATGATTGTCCCAAGTTAGAACCCTTCCAACTTACAATCTTACCATTAAGAGTTAAATATTATCAAGATTGTGACTTTATATTGTCTTTAACAAGCCAAAAACCTTTATTTGAAAATCTCTAAATTTTGCGTTTAATCTCTCCACTAATTAGAAATTTATTCTTAATACTTCACATGTACTTAAGAATATCTTTAACAAATTATCTAATTACCCTTGTTTGGATTAGTTTTGTATTTTTAGATTAGATACATCTAGTCTTGTCCATAGTATTGCATACAAGATATATCTTATTTGTCATATCTCTCTCAATTTTGTGTCATATAACACGTACTGGGAGATAATTATGTTATGCAAAGTAGACAAAAATCTCTCTTTGGATTCTACTAGCGGTAAACTATTTTAGCAATTTATACCCAAATCGGGATAATCATAAATAACCTTTCAGATTTATCTTTATGAATCTTGACCATTACGAACTTTTCTTTAATAATCCTTTCTTAAATTGTAAACTACTTCTCTCATGTCATTTATGGAGAATATTTTTGGATTACTAAACTTTAATGGATCTTATTAATTATATATCCTTTTCTATTAGCAATATGTCATTGACATAAAAGGACTAAAAGTAATGCTTTCCACTAACCTTTTCGTTAAAACAAAATTCATTCATTCTTTTGATGAGATCAATCCTTTTGATTATATTATCAATCTAGATGTTTAAGCTGTATAAACTTGCATTGTTATAATGTGTGGTAATGGAAAATAAATATTTACACAGACTTATGAAGAACAATAAGTGAAAACCTCTTAACTTAGTAGATTTTCATTAAAGTCAATCTTTATAACCTTGATAACTAGCATGACTATCCATGCATGTCTTTCTTTCAAAAAAAACCATTTAGTTTCTTTTCAAATATCATATGTCATTATTGTTGTCCTTTTAATATCTTTAGACTAAATTGCATTCTAGTGACTTTATCTATTCTAGTTCTTCTCTTTTACTCTTAAGTTGAATCCATAAGAAGAATTAGATAACCTTCCATATGGTATCGTTATGCAATAATGAGTATATTCAATAGCTTGACTAATGAATATATCCATCTCACATGAATATTCATCTTAAACTAAGTATAACTCTGAATTAAAGATTATGAGATCAAATTAACATTTAATTTATGATCTATGAAAAAATCTATTTAACTTAATTTCTTAAATTAACAAATCATTTTCAGAACACTTACTATTCGCTAAAGATCCTTTTGTCATTTTATAGTGGAACAATTCATTTTGGGTTCTCCTACCTTTTAGTCTTACCATGCACATTAGTCAACACTTTAAGATGCATAATCATTGTATTCACAATCTATGTTACCATCAAAGTTCAAGTGATATACTAGCTGACATCACACATGCTATTAGATCATTATGATCCTTGTAATGTTAATGAGTCTCCTGAGCTTCATTTTAATGTCTTCAATAGGGACAAGTGAGTGACATAAGAGTATTAAGGAAAATTGGACAAACATGCTTTGTCTTATTTGAGAATAATTCTCAAGCTTACCAATACAAGAAATTTGGACTAGTAAACTTCATAACATCCAATATGCTATTGAGGGACAAATTATTACTATTTTTATTCTAATAACAAAAATCATGTAAAGATAACATTAGATGCATACATATATACCAAAATAGAATAGGTATTTAATCTTTATTTTGGTTAAATTAATTATTTTACACAAATTAATATATCGTAGGAAAATTTTCCAGTGGACTAAGATCTCATTTAATTTATTTGACTTTAAGTGACTTAACAAATCAAAGAAACTAAATTTAGTAGATAACATAGTTTATCAATCACATTCCTTGTGACTCTTAGATTAGTTAAATGACAACTCCTTATTGAAACATACAATATATGTTTTACCTAACTATTACCTCTTAATTTATGTGGTCATATGTAATTCATCAAAATCACACAAATTTAGTTTAATAGGACCCATAGATTATAATTCCTCAACAAACACAACATCTCTACTCCTTACAAGTTTTTTCTCAATCGGATCATATAAATGATACTTGAAGTCATCTTCACCATAACCAAGAAAGATACACTATTAAGTCTTTGCATCTAACTTTGTTTGTTCATCATTAGCGACATGAACAAAAGCCTTACAACCAAAGACCCGCAAATAATCATCAGAGACTTCCTTACCAAACCAAACTTGGTCGGGAACATCACCTTGTAGCAGAACACTAGGAGATAAATTAATCACATGTGTTGTTGTATTTAGGGCTTCACCCTAAAAGGATCTAGGAAACTTTGCATCTGAGGGTATGCATCTAACTCTCTCAATCAACATTAAGTTCATCCTTTTTGTTAAACCATTTAACTGTGATCTCTTGGGAGGTGCCCTCTGGTGTCTGATCTAATACTTTCTACAATATTCATCAATTGGACCACTATACTCACCACCATTATCTGTGTGAACATATTTTAACTTCTTACCAGTATGTCTCTCAACAAAGGCATGAAATTGTTGAAATACATCAAAGACTTAATCTTTAGTCTTCAAAGCATAAACCCAAAACTTTCTCAAGTGATCATCAATAAAAGTCACAAAATAAAGAGAACCACCAAGTGAGCATACCTTCAAAGGACCACATACATTAGAATGCACCAATTTAAGAAACTTTGATTTCTTTGAAGGCGAGTGACTCTTAAATGTAACTTTATTTTGTTTCCAAGCAAAATAGTGAGGATACTTCTTTAAAACAACACTCTTTATGTCTGGAAGTTAATTCTTTCTTGCCAAACAATTCATCCCTTTTTCACTCATATGACTAAGCTACTTATGTCATAATTCAATGGAATTATCGTTCTTTATTGCATTTACAACATCTTTGAAGATAACAACTTGCAGGAGATATAAACTAGAGCATTTCTTATCTCGTGCCATAACTAGGGAGCCTTTGGTAAGCTTCCGCTAGCCATCACTGAAGGTACTACAAAAACCTTCATCATCTAGCTTTCCTGTTAAAATCAAATTCAAATGGATATCAGGGACATGTCTAACATTCCTCAATATCAACTGTGCTCTATTGCTAGTCTTTAAGCAAATATCACCAAAGCTAGTGACCTTTGCTAAGTTGTTGTTACCTATCTTTAAAACTCCAAAATCATTAGGAGTATATGTTGTGAAGGATTCCATTCTTTAAGTAACATGAAGAGAAGCACCACTATCTATGACCCAATCAGTCTCATGAGATGTGAAATTAATCACATCCTCATCACAAACAATAATGAGGTCACCAATACCAGAAGTGGATGTAGTAGCAACATGATCATTACTCGTATTCTTTTTCTTATGCTTATCACTGTCATCTTTGTTTTCTCTCTTCCACTTGTAGCACTTTTTTTGAATATGACTCATCTTTCCATAATAGTGACATTGGACATTCTTATATTTTGTTATTGACTTGCTTCGACTTCATTTCTACTCTTTTTACCATTACCTCTTTCTTGGTTTCTCCCCCTATTTTTAGTAACCAAAACCTTTGAATTAGAAGATGATGAACCCTAAGACCTTCTTCTCATCTTATCATTCAACACACCACCTTTTACGAGTTCTAATGAAACAACACCACCAGAGATAGAATTAGCAAGTGAAATATGAAACGTCTCCCAAGAATTAGGTAATGTAGCAAGTAACCATAGTCTGAAAACCTCATCATCAAAATTAATGTCCATACTCAATAATTGATCAATAACACCCTGAAACTCATTCAAGTGGTTAGCAACTAAACTCCCTTTTTTGTATCTTAGCTGGATCATTTTCTTTAGTAGAAACAACTTATTATGATCAAACTTTGAAGCATATAACGTCTTAAGCTTGCTCCACAAAATTCGTGCATGTGGCTTATTACAAATGTGATTTTAAACGTTGTCATCAACAAATTGTCGTATAAAGGCACAAACTTGTTGATGCTTGAACTATCATTCGTCATCAGTTTTTAACTCAGGTTTAGAAGAAACAAAAATAGACAAATGCATTTTCTTTCATTTTACTCCTCCATATATGATAATTTGTTTCATTCAGATAAAATATTCTATTCATATTCAACTCCATCATTTAAACAAAATAACAACAAAACTAGTAGCTTTGATACCACTATGATAAGAGGGGCAACGAAATACAAATTTTCCAAGAGATCTTTCCCACTTGTTTGAATCTGTGAGAAGTTAATTGAATAACAAATGCAATAACTCAAACAATCACACAAGAACACACCAATTTTTTATGTAGAAAACTCCTTCAAAGTAAACCGAAAAAACCATGGGACACACCAATCCATAATCAACTTTAGTATAATCAATAAGTGAATACAACAGAAGTACACAACCTTAATTACATCAACCAAATTGAACAAACTTAATTTGAACTAAAATAAGAGGCCAAATGAGTTAACTAACATAAAAAAACACTTTCTGTCAATAATAACTCAATAACCAAACCTTTAAACAACAATCTAATTATTCAAGATGAAAATCTAGATGTTCCCTACTGGTTGTCCAAATTATAGCTCAATCGGACCACAAATCAATAATCATCCACATGATTTACCAACACTGCCAGAGATAAGATAGCAGAAAATTACCAGAATTGAGAGTTCTCTGTTCAAATGGAAAACCTGCCCTTGTAGTTCACAAAAAACTCAATCCAACCATCCATAAAGAAGATATATGTGTCTTCCAACTACTAACCAAAAATCATTTCAATCAGAGCACAAACAATCCTCTAGTTACATAGTTGATTAAAACTACACATAAAAAATTGCCTACAATATATACTTACAAAAACTAAAGAGAAGCAAGACTTACAGTGCTCAAAACCCAATCTCTACTATTTAGAAATAAAAACCAAGCATTCTCTATCAACTACCTAAGTTTCAACTTGATCAGACACCCCAATCAAGAGATGTAAGTTTTCCTTGTAACTTTGGCTTGCAATCTCCAATATATGAAACATCCCAACAAGTAATATAGTGATGCATGCATGTGTATCCATGTTAACCTTTGTGCTTAAGATAGAAAAGCAGCATCATACCGGTAGATCATTTGGGGTGAAGTGGAATTGGAATATAGTAAATTCATAACTTATTATGGACTGGTTTGCCTGAGCTATATAGACAATTATATCTTCTATCCTTAGAAATTTCCCCTGCTAGACTGTTTTAAAGTAATGCTTTATTCATAGTTTGATGATCCTTAAAGCCAAAATGCCACATTATATGTGAGAATGTCTGCATTTCTATGTTAGTGAGAATCTAATGGACCTAGCTAGGTTTTTTCTTTGTTTTTTTTTCACCTTAAATCCTTCTATGGTAGTTATCACAAGCTCTTTATTGTCAATAAGATTGCTCGTCCTAGGCCTGGCCTTCGTCTTTTGTGTTTGGAAGAAGAAGTAGCAGAAAGGTTGTATGTTATTCACTCTAAAAGACTACAACTATATATATATATATATTCTGTCTTTCTATTGATGAAAGCTACAAATACGTTAATAGGACTTTATGTTTATATGGTTAAGGATATATGAACTTAAGAAATCAAAGTTTCCTTGTTAATTCACAATCATTTCAAGTTTTACCATGCATAAAAAACAACTGGTGTTCTGGAAAGCAATTCAAATACAAATGACATATTTTTAGTTGTTTGCTTCATTCCTTCAATTCCGTGATTTGATGTTGGAAATATGCCACCAAATTTAACTCCATGGGAAAAAAGATGGTTATAGGAAATTGAAGAACAACCAAAAGATTGACAAGTCTCTCACTTTATAAAATAAAAATGGTGGACATATTATATTATAGTCTCGCATATATTTTGTTTTCAATGAAAAATAGTCAAAGAAACAAAATCTAAAAGAATGGATTGGCACATTGTGAATTATTTTAATGCATAACCTTTTTATTTGATAGATCCACACATAAAGACAAAAGAGATGTCGTGTAAGGTAAAGAAAATGGGATATTTTTTCTCACCCATAATTTTTATTTCTAATGTATTATTGCCATCTACTTTATTCCTTCACCTTTCTTCTTCTCTACAACTATAATAATGAGAAAATCCTTAAGAAATTCATAGTGAAGGAGCGATAATCAAAATTAAACTTGTAATCCAATATGTTACTACTTTTGCTAAGTTTATAAGATCCAAAATAGGATAACACATACCAAACCAAATGTTTTGGCCCTAATTTTTACTTTTAAGCTTAATTACTTAATAATTTTAAAATCACTATCAAAACGTTTGTAACATCTTCAGTTTTTTTTCTCACTAAATGACCCATTAATTAAACTAGTAAAATTTATTACCCTTCAAGAGTCTTTGACCAACATTTCCCAAAACATATATATAGCAAATCAAGGCCTACAAAAACAAATAACAAAGTGAGAAGAAACTACAACAAGCATTAGGCAGACATGGCTAGCAATATTATAATTGGGAGAGTTTTGGCATTCATATTTGCAATCATGCTCATACAATCAGCAACTAAAGTGCACGCCTTAAGTTGTGTACAAAATTGTATCCTTGCATGTGCCGGTGAATTTGCTGAAGAGTGTATTCCTCAATGCGTTGCGAGGTGTGGTAAATAACCACGACTAGCAGGTTTTCCCATTAACTAACCTTTTGTACTTCATTTTTCTTTTGGAAGATGAAAAAGTCACAAAAAAGGTTGGACTATCTCTTTTATGAGAGAATTCAATGGAAAACTTGTGTAACGCATATATGCAAAAGAACAAAACTAAATGAATGGTAAATTGCATGAAGATAGAATATAAGAACCACCCATAAATTGTATAGTGGTATAGATGAATTTGTAATTGTGTAGGATAGGAACATAGACAAAAATTTGCCTTTTCTTAGGTGCATTCCATCTTTAAAGTGGAAATCACAACAATGGGCATTCGAGTAACAATTTGCGATTTACTTGAAAGAAAATTTTCACAATCAACAAAATATACATAAACATCTACTATATTTATTTTATGAAGAGAGAGACTTGCCAATCCTTTGTTTGTTCTTCAATTTTCTATAACTATCTTTTTATGGATGCAGATGAATTTGGTGACATATCTCCAGCTTGAAATCTTGGGATTAAATTCAAGATTACTTTGTACGCTTGTCTAAATGCTTGTCACATAGACTTACGCAATATTTCTTTTGTGTTTATGAGTGGATCCATCAAATAAAAAGGTTATGTCCCAAAATAATTCACGATGTTCTAATCCAATGTTTTATTATGTGTTTATTGTTTTAGAATTTTTTTTTGTACCATTTTTCAGTGTAAGCATTTTAACGCATCCAAAATTGTCTAATGTGTCTAAGAGAAATATCCTATTTGGTAAATGTGTCTATACGGAAGTATTTGTTCGTTATAAATGTTCTAAAAAAAATACGATGCCTCAAATACCCAAATTTTATTTCAATATCAACCATTACAGATGTTCTAAAACTTCAAATAATCAGAATGAAGATGTCATGATCAAGACTCATCTTTCACAATAGCATTACGACAAGTATAAACACTAGTGGTTATGTTGACTTGAAATATTTAGGTTTTCACCAAAGAGGATTTTATAATGAGTGCATCTCTTTCATCAAGAATTGAGAGACATTATACTTAGAAGAATTAATGTATCCTTAGATTTGTATCTTATCATGTCTATGTCTTTATCTCTATGTTTGTGTTCATAAATCATAGGTGCATTTCCACTTATTCTTTACTCAACAAGCATAATTTGCTAGAATGCATCTATTTTCTTTTCATGTAGCATCATCCATTCTTGATAAAATTTTGACACCACATTAAAGGAAGCAACCAATCATTTTACAATGTTGACATCTAAAGATAAGAATAAAGGTTTGATTTTAGAATTTGATTTTAATTTTTTTTCACTTTGTGTATAGAATTCTCATATTTATGAGTCTAAAAAGAGTTTGATCTACGTAGTTTTATTTTTTATTCAAAAAGAGGTAATTGAATAAAAAAAGAAGCAACACTCTTAAAGATTAAGAATAACTTTTAACAAACCATCTAAATTTCTATGTTTTAAGGTATTTTTTTAACAATGTTAGCACTAGCTTTAGTGTTACTGTAAAGGATTTAATAACACAAGATACTACTTGGCCAACAAATTAATTTCATTTTTTGACTATAATCTTTGCTTCATTCAACAAAATTTAATGGATTGAGAATGCATTTTCTTATTATTATATCCTCATTTTGCTTAAAATGTTAGGTAGATTTGCTTCTTAAGTAATGGAAGCTTGATGATGAGTTGATTGATTGATATTCATATTTTTAGTCATACTTTGTAATAATATAGCCATGTCTTGTTGTTTTGGTATCTCTTATAATGACTTAGTCCCTTAATTTGCACTTCAATTTGATCAACCATTGCTTTTGAAATAAATATATATAAGAGTTCAAAATTTTTTCTTTAACCTTCTCTGCTTTTAAATATAATAAGCATAAAGATAAAGTTTGAAATCAAGAATATCTAAAGTGATGGATGCAAGAAGCTGCTGAAACTACGACAATATCATAAAATTAGCACTGGTTCAAGAACATCATAATGAAAAGGAAATGAATTACTTCAAATCACAATGGTAAACACTTTGGCTTTAATCATATATTAAGATGTATGTTTTTATGTGATAATAAGACACTGAAGATTTGTTGAGATGAATGTAGCAAAAGAATATGTTGAAAACTATTGTTGGATTCAAAAGATGATGTTGTTATGGTTATAGGTTATTTCTTGGGTCATGCTTAATTGTCATCTTGTAATAGCCTAGTGTCACAAAGGATTTCAAAATTTTTTGACCATGAATGAGTGGTGAAAACTTAAATTGATCATTTAAATACTTGTGTTGACCTATTTAGGATGAAAAGAGAATGTTAAAATTTGAATCTTGTTGATTGATTCCAAGTTCCTTTGAGTTCAAGAACAATTAATAATATTTTGATATTGTTAGACATAATGAATGATTACACATTGTCGATGACCAATTTCAACACTTGATCAAAACTATTTCCAAACACTTTAAAAGGGTTTTGAGAACACTTTGTTCACTTTCTAATATTGTAATTACTTATCTAAATCTTGATGAAATTCCTTTTGGAATTAAAAAGAGCCTAAAATATTTTCTTTTTTTAAGGTTAATTCTTTGTATTATTAATTATCTTATTGTTTTAATTGTTGATACAATAATAAATTTTATTTATTATCATTACTAATACAAATATAATATTTTTTAACATTATAGAATATTTGCATATGAGAATTCTATTTTTGGATATACTTTATGCTTTTCAAAAAATATTTGAAGAAGGCATACTTGCAGAAATAGAAGGAAACCTTATTATCTTCAAATTTATCTCATTTCCTCAGAGTAAAGAGATTGACATAATCTCAGAAAGGATTAAAAGAAAGGAAACTTTTATTCAATTACTTAATGAGGAAGTTGCTTATAAGCATTTATTAGAAAAATTAAACTCTCGTGCCATAGAAAAAAAAAGTACAAGAAATATAAAAGAAAATTACAGAGGAATTCTCAAAGAATTAATGGTAACAAACAATTAATTCGTTTTACCTCAAACTGTTGGTAGGGTGTTGGAGTTAATTAATTTACCATAAAAAAAAAGGAAATACTTTCTATAGTACTTTGTATTCAAAAATTTGAATTTGAGTACCCATTACTAGGCATACACAAAATGCAAAATTAAAAGAGTTATTTACTCTAGCAAATGATGAGGTAATTTATTAATTGCAAACAAATTAAAAGAATTTTGAAAGGTTAAAACCTTTAACTATTTTGATTATATTGAAGTAGGAGATAGATATTTTTTTTATTAAAATAAGCAAAGAAAATTTAGTTGGTTTATCCATGTCCATTTTCCCCATAACTTGACTAAGCTTCCTAATTGGTTAAAGGTATGGTTCTTTAAATGGGATCTACATTCAATTTCTCTAACCATGAAAGTAAAAACTATTTATGAACAATTTTGCTCAAGGAATGAAGAAGCAAAAGACAAGATGTTATTTTGAGGGTATTAAACCTTCGTTAATACAATTCATATTAATACTTGAGTCAATCAATGCTATTACAAAGAATATAAATTCGTTGTTAATTATAATTATGACTCTAGTTTGTCATTTGTAGGTAATAACCCTATCTATTATGTTAATGAATCAAGAAGTCTCTTTCTTTTAAGAATAAGAGATGATACTCATATTCCCACACGTATTCTAGTTGTTGGACAAATCTCATTTTGTAGTAAAAAGATTGAAATCCACACAGAATATTTTGTGTCTATTTTCATTTGATATGAGATTTACATTTGTCATTACAAACTAAGAAGCAACAACTAATGATGTTATAATAATCATTGAAACTACCAATTGACTAGAATATTGTTTTCTTATGCTTCCACAAGGAAATATTATTTGGTTGATTTTGAATATACAAATATGTTTAGGTTTCTTAGCACTTAACATGAGGAGCATTATCATTTATGTAATCATAGATAGGGATAAAGACCGTAAGACTAAATTATTTAGAATTCTTTGTTGAAGAAAGTGATTGAAAGATGCTCTGGGATCTTAAAAGTAAGATTTATAATTCTTTCTTAAATGGTGTAATATGATTTGAGGAGTGGAAATATATTATTTTTATTTATTATATACTCCATAATTTTATAAAGATGTAAAGATAATAAGATTATTTTTTTTTCATTATTTTTATATTATTCTAATGAGATTATTACTAACAAAAATTAAAAATAAACACAAAATACTGTTAAAATATGATAAATAAAAAAAAATTAAAATATCAAATAATAAAAATAATAAATAAAGAATTCAATAACGAAACCAAACTAACCTTAAAGAATCTCATCCTTTTTTAAGGTTCCTTTGATGGTACTTTGAAATTTGTTTTCTCACGGTTAAAAAGTTGAGTTATGCTCGTCAATCATTTTCTAGTTTGCGTGTCATGTCGTTACACATTGAAGTGATAGAACCCAGTCCAAAAAGCAGAAATAAGTTTTTTGAGCTTTTAACTTTATGGGTAAAATTATGTAGGTCGAGTCGACATCTATTCAAAGTGCAATACCCAGGGATGAGAATTTAAACAAATAAATAGTTTCGTTAAAAAATTAGCTAGACTCGTTCAAATTTTAATATCAAAATTTATTTAATTAAATAAAATTAAAATAATAATAAATTAGACTCATTTAAATTTTAATATTAAAATTTATTTAATTAACAAAAAAATTACAATAATAATAAGTTATACTTGTTAAAATTTGAAAATAATTCAATTAAAATTTATTTAAAATTCATTTAACAAAATCATTATAATAAGATTTAGTATATTTGTTTGGGTTACAAATTTTTTTTTTTTTTAAAAAAAGGTAAAGATATTTTATTATTTATTAGATTTTACAGTTTAAAAATTTTGCATATTTAAATAACTTTTTGTCCTTATAATTATTCACTAAAATTAAAATATTATTCTTTTTAATTAGTCAGTTTTATTTAATATTTTTATTGATTTAATTTTATTTATAATAATAATTTTTTTCATTTTTATTATGTATATTAATATCATAAAGTTAAACAAATTGCACATGAAAAGTTTGAGACTTGATTCGATAAACAATAAACTTGACTTGGTTCGATAGGTAAACAAACCAAATTTGAGAATACCAAACTCAGCTTAAATCTACACATTTGTAACCTTACACTAGGAGGACGAAAGATGAGGCTGAACTCAGGAATGATGGCCATCAAAACTTTGGTTTAAAGTCCAATCGGATAAAAATGGAAAATAGAACATGGTATGTCTAATACATTTCAAATTATCCTGATGGTTAATTTTGCATTTCATAAAATCTATATAATCAATTGGATTCAGAGATCTAGAGTGAAAAATCAAGTTGTCATTGTGGGATCACCTGAAAGGAAAAATGATTGATAGATCATATCTCATTGTAGTTTAGATATTTATTGATGATTCACAAAATTCAAAGGTGAACCCTGGTTTCAACCAGTAATAAGCGAAGACTTTGAACATTGCTAGAAGTTTTTAACTGATTCTTTGAAGCATATGGTTAATGAATGCCTCTTCAACGGTCTCAGTCAGGCATTGAATGCAGTAGTTGATCTCTTCAATTCTGTGTCTCAAATACAACTAGTAATTATTAGTGACTGGTTGTAATGCCATAAAACTTGCGTGGTACAAGCGAAGTTGTGTAATAAAAACATATGTTTCCTTATGCTCTTATGTATAGCACAGAACTCGGTGTTTTTACCTCAATCTGTCATTTGGAATAACAAAGTTGCACTGTAAAAATACTAAAATGATAATCACGGGATTAACAGATGTTGGCATTAACATGCTTATTCGTTCTTATATTTGGCTCCTGACAATGCAAATATCTACTGCAGTTGACACCATTAACAGAGGTCAATCTATTAAAGATGGAGAGAGCGTGGCTTCAGCTATTGGAAGCTTTAGATTTGGACTTTTAAGTCCAGGAAACTCCAAAAACCGATACTTAGGTATATAGGTGGCCAACAAAGTGGCTCCCCTTGCCAATTCATTAGGTACTTTGGAGCTTACCAACCAGGGAATTCTTGTCCTTCACAATCAACGTGTGGGAGAAATTTGGTCTTCCAATTCTTCAAGATCTGTAAGAATTCTAGTTGCTCAGTTTTTGGATTCAGGTTACCTCACTGTGAGAGATGAGGGCAACAATGATCCTGACAACTTCATTTGGTAGAGTTTTGACCATCCATGTGATACCTTTTTGTCTGGAATAAAGATGGGAAGGAATGTCATTACAGGCCTAGATCGGCGCTTTTCACCATGGAAAAAAAAGCTTATGATCCTTCTCCAGGAAACTACACATGCGGTATTGAACTTGGTGGATATCTTGAGAAAATTCCATTGAGCGGTTTCAAGCTGAACTGTGGCATAGGGTTTGGTTTAGTGGGAAACCTCAGTTAAATCCAAACACTCTATAGAAATATGAATTTGTTTTTAATGAGGAAATATATTACCATTACGAGCTTCCGAACAGTTCAATTCTTTCAAAATTTGTTCTAAATCCCAGTAGCCTTATCCAGCACTTCAAGTGGAATAACATAGCCAACGATCGGATGCTTTATCTTACTTCACAGTTTGATCACTGTGACCAATATGCTAATTGTTGTGCATATGGTAGCTGTGACATTAACAAATCACCAATTTATGATTGCTTGAAAGGTTTTCTACCAAAATCTCAATGTGATTGGGACAAGGCAAGCTGGTCTAGTGGAGACGGCTTTCAAAAGTACTCTGGAGTAAGGTTGACATTAGGGAAGGAGGAACTGGGTGTTTCCTGTGGTTCAATGATCTTAGGGATATCGGAAAATTGACGTTAAATGGAGATCTTTATATCAGGATGGCTGCATCAGAACTGGTATGAGATTATTCTCCTACACGAGAAATCAGAGTTTGCTTCTCATACGTGAATAATCCGTGAAAGGTATCATATATTAAGTAGCCTAGCTGCCTAAATAATCCTGTCAGATCATTCGATTAGGCTAGGTGATCTAAGAATTAGGATAGGAGATTATGAAAGAGATGCAAGTTTTCCTTGTAACTCTGGCTTGCATCTGTCTCTTATACACATCTAGATGTGTATAAGAGACAGGGCTAGGTGATCTAAGAATTAGGATAGAAGATTATGAAAGAGATGCAAGTTTTCCTTGTAACTCTGGCTTGCATTCTCCAATATATGAAACATGCCTACATATAATATAATGATGCATGCTCGTGTATCTGTGCTAACCTCCGTGTGCAACATAAAAACGCAGCAGCATACTAGTAGATCATTTGGGGTGCAGAGGAATTGGAGTATATTAAATTAATAGCTCATCATGGACTAGTTTGCCTAGGCTATATAGACAATTATATCTTCTATATATATCCCCTAATAGACTGTCTTGAAGTAATGCTTTATTCATAGTTTGATGATCCCTAGAGCCAAAACGCCACATTATATGTGAACATTACAGCGATTATATGTTGGTGAGAATCTGGTGGACCTACTTAGTTTTTCTTCTTTTTTTCACCTTAAATCCTTCTATGGTAGCTGTCGCAAGCTCTCTGTTATCTACAAGATTGCTCATCCTGGGCATGGCCTCGGTCCTTTGTGTTTGGAAGAAGAAGTAGCAGAAATTTGTATGCTATTCACTCCAAAAGACTACAACTATATATATTATGTCATTCTATTGATGAAAGCTGCAAATATGCTAATAGCACTTTATGTTTGTATGGTTGGGGAAATATGAACTTAAGAAATCAAAGTTTCCTTGTTAATTTGCAATCATTTCAAGTTCTACCATGCACAAAAAACAACTGGTGTTCTGAAAAGGAATTCAAATAGCAAACTCCTAGAGAAGGATCTTGACTTACCGTTGTTTGATTTAGATAAAATAGTTCAATCAACAACTTTTCTTTAACCTTTGGACCTATTTACAAGGTAGCATGTTAAGGTCATGCTTTCTCTTGATGGCTTCTTAAGTTCTTTCTTCAAACCATTAGCAACACTGCTGTTCTCTGATACCAAACTTCTATAAAAACTAATCAACTGATAAGATTTACAATTTGGTATGAACAACTGTATATTACTTACATGTGCTCCACCTTTAGTTTTCAAAATCTAATGGATGCAACCAGTACTATTATGTGTCCTAGCTTATTCATTGTTCAAGCTCCCAGAATTGAAGAAGAAGAGTGCCAAGCTGAGTTGCACCAAGAGGTGACAGGAACTTCAGTAGTTAGAACCAATAGCATTATCTCTTGTTTATGTGTAGTGTTCTTGGTTAGTTTGTAACTAGCTTTTTTATTAGTCTAGTTCAAGTAACCAACGAAAAATTATGTTGTAATATGTTTAGTGGATGTTAGTGGCTGTCAAACTACAAAAATTTGTGCTGGTCGGGTTAGGTGATATCTTATGACACTAAGGGAAGCTTGTTTTGTATAGAAGATTTATGACCATGGTAAACATAATATTTTTGCCATCATTATTTTACTTGAATCTTTGTACAATATCCCTTACAAGGGAATTTGGATTATAATGGAAAAACTTGTTGAATTACAACCCAAAATAAATAATCCAATGTTTCCACCGAACTCCAAAACCCATATTCTTCATAACATTAGCTTAAAAATTCCATTCAACTATATCATATAACTTTTCAAAATTAATCTTAACGATAATCCCTTTGTCTTTCCTTTTTTTTTTTCTAATTTTCTCAATTGTTTCATTGGTTATTGATATACTATTCGGAACGTGATACCCACTAAAAAAGGCAAATCAAAATTTCCCTACAACCTTTCTAATCACTAGTATGAGTTAATGAGATGCTACTGGACAAAGATTTTACAAATATATCTTATTAATGAAATTGGTTGAAACTAATTAATCAACATTACACTATCTACTTTCAGTAGAAGTATCACAAAAGTATAGTTTAAAGGTATGAAAAACTTACCATTGTCATAGAAGTCCTTAAGAAAATTCATCATATCATATTTTGCTAATATATGATGATATTTAATGAAGCTCAAATTAAACCCATATAAACTTGATACCTAATGTTTATCACAATCTTTTATCACTTTTCATACCTTTATTGACAAAAAATGGCTTTCAAGAATAAAATTGTCTATTGTATCCAACTTGTGAAAAAAAAATTTATCCATATCTGGACAAGATGGGTGGATGTACTCAATTGCACCTTAAAATGATTAAAGATAGCTTTCTTGACTTCCATAGGATCCAAAAAGGTTGTCCCCACAATGGATACACAATCAATTATATTCTTCCATCTTTTATTTAATGCCAAAATTTAAAAAAACTTAGAATTTTTGTTTTCCTCTACTAATCATCTAACATGTGATTTTCGGAACCATTGTTATTCATCATTCTTTAGGCCATTCCAATAAGTGGCTCAGGACTAAATTTTTTTTTTTTCCTTTTGTTGTTGTTAATGGTTGAGTTTCTTACTTTAAAGTCAACTATTCCACTTTTGTCGCAACTAACTGTATACATTGCTGCTTTTTGGTTATTTTTTTACTACTCTAGAACTTAAGGTAATTTTCACTAATTTCATTTAGCTACCAACCATGAATCCATGATATCCATTGATTAACAGTTGTGTTTATAATACCTTAACATCCTTTCATAAACCAATGATTACAATAGTGAAAAGGAGTAAGACCTCAATCTAGACTTTCAACCTTTAAGCAGACACCCTAATGGTCAAAAAAATGATAATATACTCCCCAATATTTTAATATTAGTAGTGTATCTAGCCACTTGATGCTAATTAGAAACTTTTTAGTGAGACTCATTGACAGATTCTCAATGAAAATACCCCAAGTAAATCTTCACCGATGCATCAATAAATCAATGAGTTCCATATCATACATAAATTTGTTAAAGTTTGGATGACCAAACTGTCATTAGACATTCTCGCTCGTTGATCCTCTATCAACATCATATTAAGATTACATTTCACTTACTTCAATTGCTCCCAAAAGGCTTGCTAGTTAATATAGCTATTTGGGGCATAAATAATAATTAAATCTGCTATTTTCCTTAACAGTACCGTCAAACTAATCAAATTAAAGTTTGTGTTGCAATTGGAACACACAAACATCCTAAAATGTCACAAGCCCGCCAAATGCCCTAATAAATTTAGTTGCTAGTACTTGAATCCCTTACCCTCACCATTCTTATCTCAACAATGAATCCAAGGGATTTGCTAACTTTATTTCTTGAATAAACAAATTTTAGTCTTAAAAGAATTAACTCATTTATGTACAACCTAACATTTAGTAGACTTTCCTAGTGTTTTGACATTAATGGAGCTAATAATCATAAATTGAACAAAAACCTTACCTCCCTTGTCAATCTTGAGTTGTTAATTACCTATTTCTTCCTCTTAAATAAATGACAGCCTTTGATAACTTTATTTTCCTTCCTTACCACTTTTAACCATATGAGCTTACCTAACTCAAAACCCAATTAGGTTCCACTTTTAACCCGATTATGAAAAAGCCCTTGTATCCACTCTTCCTACCATTTAACTCCTTCATCATATTCTCCTTACAATCAAAGATGACAAACTTTTAATCCAACTATAATTATGACCCCAAAAGGGTGATGACCCCCCACTTGCAACTGATTTCTTAAATATTTAACTGATTTGGGGTTTTGAATCATCCCTACACACTTCAATGGGGTCACTCAGTATTAATTTTCTTAGTGCAGTATGATAGTAGAATTGGTACTAGATTTGCTAAAGAATTCAATCGGGTGACCTTACCACCTAATGAAAGAACTTTACTCCTTAATCCCCTTTTACTACCTTCTTGTAAGTTCGATTTAAAGCTTTATGTCATGGAGTTAGGTTTTGGACGTGCTTTAGACGTGCTAACCCGCGCGACACTTAAACAATCTTGCGAGAGAAGATGCCAAGTAAGTCTTGAAGAGTTACAACCAACTCAAAAGAGAGAGAAAGTGAGAGGCTTCGAGATAAAGAGAAGGAAAGTAGGCACAAGTGTATAGCAATATAGAGAACTTTGCTATTGAGAGGTGTGTTTACAAATGGGAGGAATGGGGGTATTTATAGTTGCTTCCCCTCCTCAATGTGTGGCTACAATCATTTGTTCTAGAGAATTCTAAGGATAATATCTAGATATTTACAATGGAGCATTCTAGAGAGGGACACCTAAGCATTCTTCTAGAATTCTCCTCGACTTGGGTTAGGGCACCAATTGGGCTAGCATGCAACAAGCGGGTTGACAGCATACTTGAATCAGCCCGTGACACCCTCCCCCACTTATTTTCGCGACGTCCTCGTCGCGTTTTCATCCTTGTAGCGGTGGATGAAATCCGAAAACTGCCAAAGCAGATCCTCTCGTTCCCAACTAACCTCTTCGTCCGACAAATCTTTCCACTTAACCAAGTACTCAGTGTAGTTAGGAACTCCCCTTCTCCGGATCACTCGATCAACAAGGATGCATTCCACCTCCTTGTCGAACTTGGTGACCATAGCAGTTGGTGCGCACTTGGACTCACTTCGACTAGGATCCTCGTCGTCCCCATGAAAAGGCTTTAAAAGACTTACATGGAAGACATTGTGGATCTTGAGTTTGGATGGGAGTTAGAATTGATAGGCTGCCTTCCCTACACGCTTGAGGATAGGAAATGGCCCTTCATATCTCCTCACCAAGCCCTTGTGGAGTGACGGGCAAACAGAGCATGTGAATGCCTTGCTGGAGCAATACCTAAGGCACTATGTTAGTGCCCATCAACGAGATTGGACGAAGTTACTCGACATTGCCCAATTCTCCTACAATTTGCAAAGGAGCGAGGCAACCAGCAAGAGCCCGTTCGAGGTTGTTATGGGATAACAACCTTAACTCCGAATGCAATTGCTTCTTCTTATACGGGGAACAATCCTTCTGCATACAAGTTTGCAAAGGAATGACATGAGGAGGCGGACATCACAAGGGCTTGCCTTGACAAAGCGGCCAAGCGGATGAAAGAAATGGGCTGACTGAAAGCGAGCCCAAAAAAGTATATGGAGGGAGACTTGGTAATGGTAAAGTTGTTGAACCCCATTCAAGTCCGCTGCGTAAAGTT